>CM046815.1:10673438-11273438 GCA_025617385.1 Murraya koenigii | reverse complement strand
AAGAATAATAATATTGTACACATCTTTGCAACTTTTCAGCCCTTACAAGTGACAAATATAACCAAACTTTAACGTGCAGCAATGAAAACCCTACAAGCAACCCTAGTTTGCTCTTCTCTTTGCCTTTATTTTCTTTCCCTCTCTCTTGCTTGGTCTCTTTTCCTGGCCTTGTTGATTTTTCACCATAATCACGATCGTAACCCCCCAGATCTTGCTTTATTAATTATCTGTTCGATGAAATAATAGCTTGACTGACTGGAAGCGAAAAGGCGATTATATATAGCGTAGCTAGTTAGAGCGAGATTTGGCAAGGTGGATCGAAGACATGGCAAGAGGCCTCTTCCTTTTGATGTATCAGAAGAGAAAAAGGAGGATGAAATCTTATTCTCTGTGAACCAGTCATCTGATCAGCCACAAGTATTTGATAGTTCTGCTGCCAACGTGCCTGCAGGCTCTGCTATCCACGTCACCGCCACCAGCGCCGGCCACCGACCGGCTTATGGACAAGACACATCACAACTTACTCAAGATCAAGGTAAATTAATGCATATATAGGTGCTAGTAACTATGTAGGATCATATATATTAATTCCAATTTCTTTTTTACCAAATTTAGTTGCTTCAGTTTAGTAGCTAGTATTGGGATCTTCGAAGTGTGTGTATATGTTAAGAGAAAAATATTTAAGTGCAAAGTCATACTTAGTTTGGAAGAATGACTAGAGTTCGGATGGCTGCTACTTGAAAATCACTAGGTCAAAACACTCCTGCTCAGCAAAATTTTTCCGTATTGATTTGGATATATATATATATATATGATAATCATAAATCTTGCGTTGTATAATTTTTGACCTAATTTATGATAAGTGAAATTGACGATGGATGGTGATATATATATTGAAGGAAACGTCATAAGAAGAAGACACTATAGAGGTGTAAGACAAAGACCGTGGGGAAAGTGGGCAGCCGAAATCCGAGACCCAAATAAGGCAGCTAGAGTCTGGCTGGGTACATTTGAAACAGCAGAAGCTGCAGCCGCTGCTTATGATGCAGCAGCTCTTAAGTTCAAAGGCAGCAAAGCCAAGCTCAATTTTCCTGAACGGGTTCAAGCACCACCTGATCTTCATCATTTTGGCCATTTCAATATTGCTGCTTCCAGTAAGAACAATAATAACTCACCCGCAGTTATTTCTCAACAACCTCAATCTGCTATTGTTAATAGTCCTGTACAACAAGTACCTTCTCCTCCTCCTCTTTCGCATCATCATATGATGCCTCATTATTATCCATCATACGATCATCATCAGACGTTCCCTAATCTTGTTCAGTATGCACAGCTGCTTTCTAGTAACAATATTATTGATAACGTTTTTAATCAATATGCTGCCCCGGGTCTATATTACAGTCAAGATTGTCAACCGTTGATGTTTCCATCAAGTAGTACTTCATCACCATCGTCGTCGTCATCAATGTCTCAAACTCATCATCAAAATCAACTGGATCAAGAGCTGCTTAGGCTTTCATCATCTTCGTCTTCTCAAGTGGGTAACTTTTCTTCTGCTGCTGCTTCAAATACTACTACTCTTGATGAGCAAGAGAGGGATTCAAGTAATAATAACCAAAAGGAATAGCTTTATTAATTATTAAACTAGAGGGTTATTGTAATACCCTTTTGGAGAAAAAGTACAATGCTTTTATTTAAATTGGAGATGTATGAAATATTTGTTTATGCTTGTTCGAGAACGCATGCAGATGACTTGATTAAGTGTGCACACATATGGCAATTGATTAATTCTTACACTTTTCACTTGTTTTGTTAGATAATATAGATATATAATTATTCTATCCCAGAATCTTCAATTTGTTAAAAGTTTTAAAAAATTATTAAAACATGTTATTTAATAATATAATAATATTACTATTAAACTATATAGTTTAGTAAAATCAATGATTCTACGCCATGATCAACACTAATACATAGAAAAATTCTTTGTTCATGCATGTTTCTCGTTTCTCCTTCAATTTGCCTTTAGTTTAATCTCATCTCTTCAACTATAAACTGCGGCACCATGGTTCGAAGTTTTGTAAGCAGTGACATCATGCGTGATTAGTTGAATTGAAAATTTCAGCTGTTGCTATTTTATTATAATTGATTGTTAGTCCATTTCGATAATAATGACTGAAACCAGGGTTTGAGGCCAATCGCATTCACTAGGAACATCACATCAATTTTTTACGATATTTAAATGTATTAAAATAATGGTCAACTAGTTCTATGTTTGAACAACACTTTAAGAGTTGAGATAGATGAAAAAATCTCTCAGGATCCATTTGCGATAAGGTGCTGGAACTGTTATATTTTTATAAGAGCTAAGATAAATGAAAAAATTCTTTAGAATTTATTTGGGATTGAGACGTTGAGATGTTGTAATAATTGTTCTAAAATAAAAAATATAATTATAAAATAAAAATTAATAATACGTAGTAAATATATTTTTTAAATAATAATTTTAATAAAATTATTAAAAATAAAATAAAATTTTTATTGTATAAATAAAATTTATATTAATATAATTTTATATTATAATAGTTAGTATTTACTAAATATTTTAATATTATAATATAAAAATTATAGTTACTCAATTTCAATTTTAGATACACCCTTAATATAAATTTTATTTACTTTACACACATACATGCTGATATAGATGAACAAATACTAATACTAAGTCTAATTATCAGACTCTTGTACAACTAAAAGTGCGGAACGCTGCAAAAGAAAGCATGGTTCGTTGTGGGACAAAACAAAAGGCATATATAGAAGCTTCTATGCAAACATGTGATGTTTCAACTGAAGAAGATAATATAAAGAATTGGCAAGGGATCGATCGAGTTGCTCTTTATAGCTTTGTTCGATCGTGCGGTCAATTAAAAATAATGTTGCCGGTTCGGTGCGTCTCCCTTTGCAGATTATATGTATGGCTCAATAAATCTACGTGTAAAAATAGATTCCGGCCGCAAAACGATACCATATATGTCAAGCTGTGAAGTGATGGGTTGATTTCATGACATAACTTTGTTCAAATCGAGGTGCTTTCGGCTCTCTGCACGTCAATTTTTGCGGCAAATGCCAATTGCCTAATGCACTCGTACGTGTAGTTGATTTGGTTAATCCTTAACTCATCTTGGTTGGATGCTAAAGTAGAAAAAACTATTCGTTGATTAACGTAAATGTAATAAATTAGGGTAACGATTGATACTTTAAATTTCTTGTTATAAATAATTAATATTAATTAATTTATTAATAATTCTTTATAAAATTTAAATGAATTAATTATATTAATTTAATTATTAATTAATAAATATTATATTATTTTATATAATTATTTAAAATAAAAAATTTAAAATATGTAATATTTTTTAATAAATTAATATAAAAGATATGATAGTTGCTTCAATAAAGACAACGACATTAGGTGTTTAATTGTTTATCATCATATTGATTATTCTTTATACTAATTGAAAGCTACAATGAATTACACATCACATCAAAAATGAAAAAAGGCCAAAAAAGAGAGCCAGCTAACTACAAGCTCCAAGCAAATATAGATACATATACAAAGAAAGAAAGAAAAGTGCTGGTAGCTTCTAGAAAAACTTTGGCTTTTGTCACTAGAATCACTACGCAGGGAAAATGGAAATGGGCGTGGGGGTTGCGCTCTAATCTTGAGCTAAGACGGCTATGAGTGTTAAGGTGCTTAAGAAATTACAATTTTCACATTATTGATGATTTAGATTTGATTGAACGTTGAATTTTGACCAATTTAACTTTTGTTTGAGGTTACAGTTAAAATATTATAAATAATTTTTTAAAAAATTTTGATAAAAATAATATTTTGTAAATTTTTTAAAAATTATTTATTTTATAAGTTCATTTGTTATGAGAATAATTTTTAAAATTCAATAGGGAGTTATTTTTTATAAGTAATTTATTGAATAAATCACCACTAGGGACCGGCCAAACATATAAATGACTCAAATTCAAACTAAATAGTAAACAAATTGGGTTAAAACTTTGTTAATTTAGATTTAATTAATTTATTAAATGGATATTCAGTTCAATATGTTTAATTCATTTAGATGAATTGATAAATGAATCAAATCAAATATAGATTCATTTACTTTTCGTTTATCCTATAACGCTTCCATAACAAATCAAATTACTATATTTTTTGTCCAATTATCATTTTTTTAGTATATACTGATATTACAATCAGAGGTCAACTAATATTTACAACTAGAAATCGATCAGGACTCTTTGTAATAATTCTATTATGGCACAACCTGAAATTCAGCGCTCACCTAATACTGGAGGGAGATCGAATCTATCCTAAATATTTAGGGGACAAGGAAACCCCTACCCAATTTTTATTGGAAGGAGAAGTGAGTCCTAGTATTTTATGGGACTCGACCTCATGCACCCAAAGATGCTTATTATATTAGCTTTCAAATTTTAAAATTTTTTTTATACATATTTAAGGATAAGTAATTTAATTAATTAAATAATAAGTAAATGTATCGTATTTAATTCGTTTATGACCCATTCATTAAATGAATTTTAAATGAATAAACGAATCAACGTCCTCAAATCGACCATATTTGATTCGTTTAATTAGCGAATCAATTTGAATTCACGAATTTATTAAATGACTCAATTTTTTCAATCTCAACACATCTATTGTGCATTGAATTAAATCGAATAAACAAATCCTAACCCAGATTACCACTCCTAGTCACCGCTTTTTTTTTTATAGTTCCTATTATAATCTTAATATTTTAATAAAATGATTGGCATTGTAGTAAGAGTGGAGCTTTTAACACCCCTCTAATTATTTTTGTTTTAATACCAAAAATCCATTTCCTATTAAATACCATCTTTTTGTGTTTGTTTGTTTTTTTTTTTTTTTTTTTCCCTTTCAGTTTTCTAATTTGAAGCTTTTAATCAAACAAGTAGGAAAAAAAAGCATCAAATCCATAATCAAAGCCCTTCAATGAAGTCTTATTTTTTTTTTCTTACAATCTTGATCTTTATCCTTCACATAAGTAATTTTATAGATATAAATTTTATAAAGCCAATTGTTGATTTAAGTTCACATATTTATATTTTAGTTTAAAAGTATAACTCAGACTAAGTCAAAAGCAAAACAAAAAAAGTTGAAGGTGGGGGATATATGCTGAGGTGGTACGACTATCCTTTATAAAATTTTCTCTTCAATCCGATGCTCCTTAAGGAAAATTTTAATTCATTCAAGTATTAGTGAATTAAACTCTAAACGCTACAAAACCTAGAAGCAAGAAACTAAAACTCAAAAGACATATACTATCGCTTTACTTATAACTTATTAGCTCATTTTTAGGACTACAACTTTATGCAGAAGATGTCGCTTCATATATGAAGAAAGAAGCAGTGATGAATAGACTGATGGCGAGTGTGAATGCGTATAGTTGATAAGATCGGACTTAAATCTAGTTGCAAATTGGTGAGTCTTGTATCTAATAAATTCTATAAATAAATTAATTTGAAATATTTACTTAAACTAAATATAAAATATTATCTAAAATTGATTTATTACACATTGAATTTTTTTTTTGAAAATAAGTTTAACAATCTTAAATCTTCATGCCAATAATTAAAAATATTTGAAACAAACGCATTATAAATAATAATCTTGTACTATCACATAGCCGACCTTACGAAATTACCAGCACAACTTATTTTAAAAACGAAACTACCTATGGAAGAAAAATAGTTTAAAGAGAAGTGAGCTTTAACGCAATGAGTGGGGGGTTTTCTATTAAAAAAAATACTTAATAGACTTATGATACTAATGACACATATAATGAGCTAGTATTTATTAATTCAACTTGTATTTATTAATTCATCAATTTCTATTATAAGCTAACATACTGTTGGATTAAATACTAATAATATAAAATTAATTACCAAACAATGTACCCAAGGGGATAAGCTAGTCATACTTGTGACACTGAATCTACATTAGTAGTGCATGGAAAAATATATCTAGTCATAAACTAGCGTATCTGACGCATAGGTAGAGTAATAAATCTGTCTTGCCATACGGAATGTCCGAGCTTCTCCCAAAAGGCTAATTGCCCAAGCACACGGCCTAAAGCCTCTGTGTTTGTTTGAACAGGTCCCAAAAACCAATATTTATATATGTAAATATATCTGAATGGAGAAAGATACATAATAAGTAATTTAAAAACATTTATTTGAATTATAATTATCTATATTTATAACTAGACTGATAATGCATTTTCTCAATCTTATCCAAATTAAACAATTAATAATTATAAATTATAATTCTTAATTAAAATCACATGAACAATAAATTATTACCAATAATTCTAATAAATATAAAATTATTGCAATATAAACATCACCATTATTTATAAAATAATACATACTACATTATTAATTTAAAAATTACAATCCCAGTAGAACTATTATAAAATTTAAATTATTTTATTTTAATTCTTTTAATCTATAATTCCAAATCAAGTTCTAAAACAAATATAAATAAACAATTATCTTTTTTATTCAGCACTATACTAAATAATTATTTCAGTATGCTAATTAAAAATTTTTAAAAACATTAAATAATGTTGCGTAAATTAGCAAGTGTATTAATTGGCACCAGTAATATAATGTAATGTAGATTATCGTCCAACAGAGATTGTATATTTTATTAGCTACTTAAATTATTATAATCCCAATTTATTTGAATAATCGAATAAGCGAATTTATATTAAAAAAACTAAAATAAAGGAACTAAAAAAATTAAGTCACAATGCAAGCAGTCATGAAATTACCAATAAATTAAGGCATCAGGACATTCGATTTCACCATAACCAATCTAATTTAATCTTCTATTTATGCTATTAAAGATTATTACTCATGTTAAGAGTGAATTTCCCTAATCTATTCAATATTCTCTCTCCAGTAATATAAAAAATACCCTCACATATTAGCCCACTATATCTCTATGTAAATCTAAATATGCAAACATTCATTAAACTCTATGAAAATTCTTAGATAAAATTGCACGAATTATGTTGGGACATCTGTATCTTTCGTTCAAATCATAACATTCATTATACAAATATTAACTAGATAAAGTAGTGACAATATTGACATTATGGGCTCTTGTTGTCCCTCTTTGTATTGGTCGTTTGAAGATCACTGGTAATTATTAGAAGTCATCTCCTCAAATAATTCATAAGCTACTTCTGGTGTTTTTCCCATCAAAGTTCCTAGTGCTACAATATTAATCATTGTGCTGGTAGTAGATCCAAAACCATTGTAAACTATTTGCTTTTGTAGCCAAATTGGTAGACCGGGATGTGGACATTTTCTTAGTAGGTCTTTATATATTTCCCATGCTTTATATAATGACTCTATCTCTAACTGAGCAAAGGTTGTGATGTCTTTCTTTAACTTATTTGTTTTTACTATAGGAAAGAACTTTGCTAAAAATTTTTGTGCTAAACCATCTCATGTAGTAATTGTGCTAGATTCACCACTCTTTTGCTTTATCCCTCAGTGAGAACGGGAAAAACTTTAACCTAATAACATTTTCTGAAACTCCATTTTGCTTAAATGTGTCACAAATGTCCAAGAAATTTGTAATATGAGCATTCGGATCATCATTCAGCATCCGAACAAATTGTACTAACGTCTGAATGATCTGGATTATAGTTAGCATGATTTCAAAATTATTGGCTTGAATGACAAGGCATGCAATGCTTGAGCGATTATTATTAACTGTAGGAACGACATAATCTCTTAAAGGTATTCATGCCATGATTAGTTGTTGCTCCTGCAAAGCTTCTATCATTTTCTTGTTGAGCCTTCTACACATACATTCAATCTTTGGATCAAAGAGTAAGACAATAAATCAAAATTTCTTGAATGTCTTATAAATTTAAATAAGAAAACAAAAATAATAAAATAAATAAAAACAATAGAAACAAAATTCAAATTAAACTAAGGTTAGTTGGTATCGATACTAATCCAAACAATCCTCGACAACAGCACCAAAAACTTGTTACTGAAATTAGCAAGTGTACTAGTCAACACAAATAATATAATGTAGAGTAGAGTATTGTTCCACAGAGATTATATATCTTATTAGCTACTAAAATTATTCTAACCCTTATTTACTTGAATAATCAATAAATGAATTTAGAATAAAAAACTAAAATAAAGGAACTAAAAAAATTAAATAACAATGTAAGCAGTTATGAAATTACCAAGAAATTAAGACATTAGGACATCTAATTTTGCCATAACCAATCTAATTTAATCCTCCATATATGCTATTAAAAATTATTACAGTGAATTTCCTAATTTATTTAATATTCTCTCATGAGTAATATAAAAAATACCCTCACATATTAGCCCACTATATCTTTATGTGAATTTAAATATACAAATACTCATTAAGCTCTATAGAAATTCTTAGATAAAATTGTACAAATCATGTTGGTACATTTCTTTCTTTTATTTAATTCATGACATTCATTACGTAGAGCCAAAAATACATAAATCTCTTCTCGATTTTATTATGTATTCTCAAATCATTTAAATATTAACCAGATATTTAAAAGTATTAAGAACAATAATGAACACTCAATTATAGAATAATAAATTAAAAATAACATTGATTTATGAAATTAAATTTTTATAGTTAGACTACATCATAACCTTAGTAAAATAAATTAGTTCATGGGAATATAAAAAGAATCCATGAACATTATACGGAACATTCAAGCAAGACAATTAGAAAAGGGAAAGAGAAAGAATATACTCAAGAATTGCCTCTCTATATTCTCTGCAATTCGGCTTCTCCAAGTTGTTGCTCTTAGTTTTAGAGCTGTGACTTCTCTTTTCTCCTCCTCTCGACATTTGCTCTCATTTTTCTCTTTTTCGACACTTAATTCTTGTCCTCCTCGTAATTACTTCAATTGATGGCCTTTTATATTAATAATGCTGGCCGCCTCCTTTAATTCCTAAACTTATAAGAATTTCAATTAATAGCCAATATTCTTTTCCAAAGTTGTGCACATGCTTGCCATTTAAAGCAATCGTCCAAATATTTGCTTCCTTAATTAATCACAATATGTGCCGAGCACATCAAATAACATATATATATGGAAAATAACCCGCTCGCAAATAATTCTTTATCAATCCTGAAATATTGCAGGTTCCTCAAACTGATCAACAATTATTGTTCCTCGTATAATATGTCGAGAAAAATATATAAAGAACAAATGAAAAATCTTAGGAGGAAAAAATTAAATTAAAATACATCACCTTAAAATCAAGAGTAATGAACTTGAAATTACAGGATTCTCAACACAATTATCTAATTAAGATTTAATTCATCTCCCTCTATTAATTCAATGGAAATTCTTCTTCTACTTTCCTCATTGCTTCTTTTTCTCTTGATTATCTTTTCTCTCTTTTCTTCTTCTCTTCTCTCTTTTCTCTCTCATTCTTGTTTCTTCTTTCATTTATCATTTTTATTTATCTTTTTTTTTTACTTTATATAAACAAATCAAAAACAAAAAAAATAACAAAACTTAATATGAACTCGTGACCAATTTGCTCATGGGCTAACAATACCTTATAGTAATTGTCTCCTACTTTTTTTTTTTTTTACTTGGGAGGTGTTACATCCTTACCCCTTTATTAGAATTTCATCATAGAAATTCAAATTACTTGATGAAAGTAGATTCGAGTATTGTACTATCATAAGATCATCTCATTCCCATGTTACTTCTTTTGCTGCATGATTATGCTATAACACTTTAACCAAATGAATGGTTTTGGTGTAAAGTACTTGCTCTTTACGATCAAGAACTTTAACTGCTTATTCTTTTTAAGTTAAATCCTTTCTTAAATGCACTAGTTGCTGTCTCAAAATATGACTTGGATAATAAATATACCTATGCAATAGAGAAATATAGAATACATCATGAATCCTTGATAATTTTGGAGGAAGCGTTAAGTGATAAACAACTACACCAATATGCTAGATGATTTCATATAGCCATGTTAGAATTTTATTAGTATTTCGAAATACTAATTTCCACATTGGAAGGAAGTGAGAACAAATATTTTTATATTTGATTTGAAATTAGTTATGTATTTGATGTAGTTATAAAATAAAATTGAATAAGTCAAATCTAAATATGCATGCAAAAATGTGAAATTGATGTAGAAAAACAAAATAGTAAAAGAAAAAGTTGAAGGATCACACATAAAATAACTACAGAAACTTAATAATAAGATAAAGAAAAAGATGGATTTTAAGAGTTACTACACTCTATATTCAACCATGTTCAATTAAAAAATCTAGCTAAAGTTAGTCTCTACAATAAAAGTTAGTAAAAACCTCATCCGAATTGAGACATTCCACAATTGTCAACTATTTTCTCTCCCGACCAAAACAAGTCATTGACTTTAATGTTGTAGAGGAAAGAAGTATGGTTTAGAAGGTATTATCTGACTGCTGCAACACAGAATGAAAGAAAATATTTATAGATAGAGAGTTAGATCTAATTTGTGCTTTTTACTAAGATCTCATTTTTGTTTCTTACTACTGCTGCTACCATTATTAATCGACCAATCCAATGAAGAGGTTCTAGAATCTAGCTCTGGTTTATAAGCTTGTAAAAGATCAAGTAACTCATTAGCATTAGGAGTACAAACAAAAAAAATTTCAATGTAAAATGAATGAAATGATTCTTTATTGCATAGTTTAGAAAAACAAGTAAGTCATCATAAAAGTTATTAACATTTAACAAACCGATGAGTTTTTTATGAATGTTCATATTGACCTAAGAAGTAAATGTAAACAGTGCCTATTGCAAGATCCATTTCAATTTTATCCATGATTTCAACTTGTAATGCGATGTGTCTACGTGTGCAACGTGTCTTTTCTTGTTCGAGATTTATGGGTTCTAAATTTTGTGACAGCAACCTTCAACCATGCATGCAAAGAACACGTATAAAAATAAAACTGAAAATAAAGAGAGGAAAAATTATGATACTAATCTTTTCATAATATTATAACTTCGTTATAAATACACACTCAAGTGTTATGCACTTAAAAAAAAGAAAAAGACATGTGAAATAAAATAAATCAATTAAAATTAAAATAAATTAATAAGCGGTTAAACCGGCTATATAAATTAACAAGATTATTGAAAAGTAAAATGAAATTAAATTAAAAGAAAATTACAAGAAAATAACTATACAAAAGTTATTTACACAATAACAAAAATTAACTCTGCGAATTAAAATGACTTACCTTCCCGCAATAGTGCTAAAAATTTGTTGTGTAAATTTTATTAAAGTCACAAACGCACGAATCTATTAGAGTATAGATTAATGATGATGAGTGTCAACCCTAAAAGAATGTAGATTTCAATTGTGTAGAATTATTATTATTATTATTATTATTTATGGGTTGTAGTGAATGTTTTAATATATTTTATCCTAAAATTTAAATTAAAATAATATGAATAAATTGAGGATTAATTAATGCAATAAGTTGCTTGAATATCAAGATTCACACTCAACATTTTATCATGAGCTTAATATTCATTTTTAGTTCTAATTAATTTATAAGGGGGTATTTCCACCCCTCATAGGCTAAACTCTAATAAATGTAGTATCAAGTATTCATTGTGTCAGAAAAATAATTTTATGTTAAATGTGGTATCAAGAACACAATGTGACATGTAATAATAATCTAACTGCTGACAAGGTGGTAAAACTGTCACATTATATGGGAAAGATTTAAGAAATTGCTTAGAAAATGTCCACATCATGATATTCCTTACTGTATACAATTGAAAACTTTTTACAATAGTTGTAACCCAAGCACTATATTGATGGTAGATGCTTCAGTAAATAAGGCTTTGTTATCTAAGTCTTATAATATAGCCTATAATATTTTTGAGAGAATAGCAAATAATAACTATAAGTGGTCATCTATCATACAAGCTATAGTAAGATGAACAACATGAATTCACAATGTAAATGCTTTGACAGCATTAGCAACCTAAGTAGCATCATTGAAAAATATGATGAAAACTTTGTCTACTGCTCCAATAGCTGTCAACAAAGTTGTTGAGGAATCTTATGTTTATTGTAGAGAAAGACATTTTTTTGATAATTATCCTCAGAATCCTGCTTCAGCCAACTATGTGGGCAACCATAACAAGCACAACAATTCTTATTCTAACACATACAACCTTAGATGAAGGCAGCCTCCAAACTTCTCATGGGACATTCAGAACTAGAGTATAGCACCTAGTGGACAGAATAGATCTACACCACAATATGGATTTCAACAATAAAATCAAGGGGAAAAAAACACCACCAATGATCAATTCAGCTCCCTTGAAGCTTTGCTAAAAAAGTATATTGTGAAGAATAAAGTAGTTGTTCAAAGTGAGACAATATCTTTCAACTCTTTCAGTGTAAATAAATACTTCAAACTTTTGTGATATATAAAAATCTGACATGTTTTTCCATTTAAGCAATGTCTTTAAGTTTTTAGTGCAAGTACTACTGTATTAAGCTCTAAAATGTGAGTTAGATAATCGTGCTTCTTAATTTCTCATGAAGCATAAGTTATTACATTCCCATGTAGCATTAATACACAATGTAACTTTTGTCTATATACATCGTTATATTTCACAAATCTCAACACTAAATGGAAGTATAAGTACAAGAGCTGATATTATATGTGACTTGAGCTCTTTAAAGTTCTTCTCACATTTATCTATTCACTCAAATTTTATATTCTTTCGGGTCAACTGAACAGCTATTCTGGACAATTATTTATGAATCTCTGATAGTAACCAGCCAAGCCTAGGAAACTTTTAACTTCTATCATATTTCTTGATTGTTCCAACTGCATCACTGCTTCTATCTTTTGTGGGCCTATATAAACACCTTCAATAGATATTTCGTGACCCATGAATTGAAATTTATCCAGCTAGAATTGACATTTATTAAAATTAGTATAAAATTATTTTTCACACAAAGTCTGTAAAACAATTTCTATATGTTTTATATGCTCCTTTTGCTTTTAGAATACACTATTATATCATTAATAAAGACAATCATAAATCAATCTGGGAAAGGACCAAACACTCTATTAATTAAACCTTTAAAGGCCATTGGTATATTAGTTAACCCAAAATGCTATTAAAAACTCATAATACCTATATCAAGTCCTAAAAGTAGTCTTTGGAACGCTTGCCTCTTTAATCATGAGTTGTTGGTATCCGAAGCACAGATCAATTTTTTATATTACTCTAGCACCTTGCAACTAGTCAAACAAGTCATCAATATGAAAAATGGATACTTGTTACATACTGTGACTTTATTTAGCTATTGATAATCAATACACAATTTCATAATTCCATATTTTTTCTTAATAAATAGCACTGGTGTCCCCCCTCCCCTCAATGGAAACACACAAGGTTTTATATAACCTTTATCTAATAATTTCTATAATTAAACTTTCAACTCTTTTAATTTTGTAGGAGCCATTTTATAATGTGTCATAGAAATATGAGCTATTCCTAGAACTAAATCAATGTTAAATTCAACCTTCTTATTTAACCTAGGAATAACATATAAAAACATATCTGGAAAGTTTTGCACCACTGGAAGATCTTTCAATGTCACTTCACTAGTTCTATTATCAATCAATTCTGCTAAGTAAGCTAGACATCCTTTTCTAAGTAGACGTCAAGCAGACATGGTTGAGATACAATAAGAAAATATTCTTCTCTCTCTACAGAATAAAAATTTAGGTCCTCCTGACTTTTTAAACACTACTTCCTTTTGAAAACAATCAATAGAGGTATAATAGACGACAAGCTAACCCATCTCTAGTATGACATCAAAATCTTAGTGGTAAAAGGAATTAAGTCTAGTTCTAATTCATGTCCATTAACAAAGATTTTACTATCTCGAAGAACATTCTCAACTAATACTGATTCTCCATTAGGAGTAGCTACTATAAGGTTACAATCTAATAGTTTTAGCTTCACATTGGCATATTTAGCAAAAGTTTTAAAGACAAAAGAATGCAAAGAACCAGGATCAATCAAAATATGAGCCTCTCGACCCAAGATAATCAACATACCCAAGACAACATCTGGTGTAGCCTTTGCCTGTTGGTTAGTCAAAGCAAACACTCATCCCTAAGATTAAAGTCTGCCTGGTTGACTTGCTATTAGTGCCTAGCACATTCGTCTGTCCTTTATTCACGAACATAGAACCTTCACTCTAAGCTACCTCTAATTGAAAAACACTCTATTTATGTTGATGAAAATCGCTGAGAGTAGGCTTTAAATCTCTACGCTAGCTAAAATTACTGCCCCTAATCAAGACATGGTAATTTTTCTTGATATAACCTATATAATGATAATAGTCCGTTATACCCTTCTAACATTGTCCATCATGATACTTGCCACATGTCTTTCATAATTGATGCAAAGTTATACTCAGTCGATTACTTTAATAGCTCTACTGTCTAATGTTATGGCTCTTTTGATTCTATAATCTATTATTCATTTACTGCTGAACAGATCTTTGACTTTGACTACCTTGTCCTGGTCCTCGAGAAAAATTTAAGTTACAAAAAGAATTACTATCTCTGTTAGATTATCTATTTAAGGTACCACCAACTGACCAACTTTGGTCACCACACTTGTTAAAAGATCCATGCTGACGTAAGCCACCCAAACTGCATTCCACTTTTAAAGTAGCTCTAACTAGTTTACCAAATTTTGTATATGTTACTGATTTCACCATTGTCCAAATCTCTTCTTGAAGTCCATCTTCAATTCTTCTGCATTTTTCTCTTTCATCAGCAATAATAGATATGGCAAATCATGACAACTCCATAAATTTTTTTTCATAATCAGTTATAGTAATAGATCCTTGGACTAATTTTAGGAATTCACTTTTTTTTATATCTTGACAAACTGTAGAGAAAAACTTATCATAGTACTCTTTTCTATAATTAGCTTAAGTAATTTCTACAAGATTCTGATAACGTCATTGTATTAACGTCCACCAATGAAAAGCTCTATCCTCGAGCAAAAAAGATACAAAAGTAACCTTTATTAATCATTACAACCCATCACCTTAAAAATACACTCGATTATACCAATCCATGATTCGATATTGATAGGATCTTCTATCACATTATAGGTCGTAGCCCCTAAATTTCGAACACGTTCTATAGTATGCTCATTCTTATTCTGAGCTTGAGTCTGATTCTAGACTATGGTAAAAATAAGCTCAGCAACGGTTGGGCTGCATCGGCTAACTGTTTAACGTTAATTAGTTGATCCTCATCAATAAGATTATATCCAGAAGTTTGTCGTACAGATGCCTCAGACATTGAACTAGTTATCATAGGTGTTGGTTCACTATGCCCCCATGCTTCCTCAATTTGATTCAACAAAACTGGTAATTTATTTTATCTTTGGCAACATTAACGCATGATAGTGCCTATAAAATATAATTCTCCTTTAATTAAGTGATAAAAAAATTAATCAAATTGGGTCTATAGAATCTGAAACCAATTGCTCTAATATCAAGTTGACAAGACTCGACCCAAATCTAATTGTAAACTGGTAGGTCCTATATTTAATAAATTTTATGGATAAATCAATCTAGAATATTTACTCAAACCAAATATAAAATATTATATGAATTTGATTTATTACACACACTGAAAATTTTTCTGAATATAAGTTTAACAATCTTAAATCTCCATGCTGATAATTAGAAATAAACACACTATAAATAATAATTTTGCACCATCACGTAGTCGACGTAACGAGATTGCCAGTGCAACTTATTTGAACTTGAAACTGCTTAGGAAAGAAAAATAATTTAAAGAAAGGTGAGTTTTAACTTAATAAGGGGGGGTTTTATTAAAAAAAATGATATAAGTATGATACTAATGAGACATATAATGAGCTAGTCATTTACTAGCTAAACATTCTAATTAAACAAACTAATTATACATGCCGTAAATTTTGGAACTAATACTAAAAACTTGTATTTACTAATTCATCAATTTCTATTATAAGCTACTATAATGTTGGATTAATTAAATACTACTAATCTAACATTAATTAAGTACTAATAATGTGGAATTAATTAAGTACTAATAATCTGGTTAATTAAATACTAATAATATGAAATTAATTAAATACTAATAATCTAAAATTAATTACCAAACAATGTACCCAGGGGGATAAGTTAGTCATACTTGTGACACTAAATCTATATGAGTAGAGCAGTAAAAAATATAGTTAGTTATACACTAATAATCTGAAATTAATTACCAAACAATGTACCCAAGGGGATAAGCTAGTCATGCTTATGACATTGAATCTATACGAGTAGAGCAGTGAAAAATATAGCTGGCTATACACTGATGTATTTGAAACTCAGTCAAAATAATAAGTCTATCTGGTCATATGCATGTGCATAGATGCCCGCAAAAAAGCTAAACGCCCGAACACACTGCCTAAAGTTTTTGTGTATGTTCTAACGGGTCCCAAATACCAATATCTGTATCTATAAATATATTTGAATGAGGAAGGATACATACTAAGTAATTTAAAGTCCTTTATCTGAATTATATTTATCAATAATTTTAGCTAAAATGTTACTACATTTTCTCAATATTAATTAAATTAAATAATTAATAAATTATAATTTATTAATCTTAATTAAAATCACACGAACAATAAATTATTACCAATAATTCTAATAAATATAAAATTATTGCAGCACATACATCACCATTATTTATAAAATAATACATACTACATTATTAATTTAAAAATTACAATTCCAATACAAATGTTCTAGAACAACTATTATATTTAAATAATTTTATTTTAATTCTTTAATCTATAATTCCAAATTAATTTCTAAAAGAAATATAAACAAACAATTATCTTTTTTATTCAGCACTATACTAAAAAATCATTTCAATATACTAATTAAAAAATTAAAAAAATAAATAACACACACGCACACACGTATATTTAGAAAATAACCCACTCACATATAATTCATGATCAATCCTAAATTGCTACAAGTTCTTCGGGCTGATCAGCAACTGATATTCTTCGTATAATATACAAAGAAAATATATAAGGAACAAATAAAAATGTTAAAAGAAAGAAATTAATTAAAATACTTCATCTCAAAATCAATACTAATAAACTTGAAATTGCAGGATTCTCAACATAATTCTCCGATTAAAATTTAATTCCTCTCCATTTATTAATTCAACAAAAATTATTGTTGTTCTTCTTCTTTTTTTTATTTTTTTATTTTTTCTCCTTTCTTCTTCCTCTCTTTTCTCTCATCTTTCTTCTTCTCGTTTCTTCTTTCCTTTCTCCTTTCTCCTTTCTCTTTATCTTTTTTTTTCTTTACTTTATAAAAAAAAAAAAAACTTTGCTCACTGGTGAACAACACCCTATTGCAACTTGTTCATCACTTTTTTTTTTTTCACTTGACAGGTGTTACAATACGGTCGGATACCACACATCCGACAATAGACTTGTATTGAGGTTGTACGTCTGGCCCACGTAAATTTCAATCTGCTTTGAAGGAGGGGTGTGCTAAGAGTTTGAAGAACGATAAAAGAAAATGGTTGATTGTTTAATTATATGTTTACTGTTAAATGTGATCGCGTAAAGAAAGGGCAATCCAATGGGGCAATCCAAACCCAGGTCCACTACAATCACCAAAGAGGCCAATTGGGCTCGAGCTTCATTGGATCTCAAATGAGGTAAGAAATCAATCTAATTATCTTGGGCACAAAATACCAAAAGGGCCTCTGCTGGCTTTGCAAATTACAACTTATTTTATTTTTCTTTACGAATAAGAACATTAAATTACAATTATTTGGTATTTTAAGCATATAGGTTTAGGTTATTTTAACTTAAAATTTTGACAAAAATATTGAGCTACTAATGTCGAGAAATCTAATGGTAGATTAATAGCCATCACTAAATATTACTGACTTTCAATATCTACCAATAGATTTCTTAAAATTAATGGCTCAAAATTTTAAATAACAATAAACAACCTCAATTACATATACATATATATATATATATCCAAGTCTAAAGTCATATAATTAATAGTATAAGGTGAAAAATTTGAGTCTCCTTATAATTATGAGAGTAATTTTGAAAAATAATCGACCCAATTAAATATAGCTTGATGTTTACATATCTTTTTTTAAAAGAGTGGGCCAATAAAGCATTAAAATTAACAAAATTTGACACGGGTTTATTTATCTAACACATACACGATATAAATAAATAAATTTGAATAATCAAATTTGACATGATTATTAAATAAATTGTATATATATCAACCCATTTAATAATTATGTCGAGCTTTGGATTTGGAGTTTTTAACTAATTATATTATATTCAATCAATAGATTATGTTATATTTGTCATATTTTTAAAAATAATTTATTTTTATTTATAACAAAATTGATTAGAGTTAGAAAATGTAATAAAAAATATTAAAATACATATTTATAAGATAAATTATTTTTTTTTAAATGTCTAACTTAACTAATAAATGGGTTAGTATAGATTAAAATTTTGACGCAACATGAAGACGATGCAACAAGAAAATGATTTGCCCACTCGAATTGCCACATCTACATAATATTACTAAAAATAATGTCCTATAAAAGTAAATTCTGCCCTCATTTTCAATGAAGAAAAAAATTTCCCAATTTTGACTCATAGATAATTTCAATTTGAGAACTTACCTGAATGTGAGTTTGTCTTTCCCTAATTAAAAAATAGACAGTTGATTTTAATAGTTACAATTTATCCTTAAATTTAATGATTGAATAATAATTTATAAACCAGATAATAATATAATTCTTAATACATAGAACATCACAATATTTTACATTGTGAAAAAAATATTAATTAATTTTTTTAATAAAATTATACAAAAATGTGGGACAATTCTATAATTTTCATAATATAGCCCTTTATTATACATTATTTCAAAAAGAATTCCAATCTGTAGTTCATTATTTTGAATAAGATAATAGTAAGTTTATTTGTAAGATATTTTACATTAATAATTATAGTGTTTAGTAGATAAACAAAATAAAATTAAAAGATAATTTTTATTCATATTCTAAAGAAAAATGATATTTGATCTGAAATTTTGTTAAATCGAATATACTCAGGAGATGGGCCATCGCCCAAACAGAGTTGGAGGGCAATGGGTCAACCCCCAATTTTGATTTAATTTTAATAAAAAAAGGTTAATTTTTTGAGTAGTTTTGATAGGCAAAATTTTAAGCTAAATATTAATGTTGTATTATAAATAGATTCAGTATTATTAATAGAAGAAAAACAAATTTTATAAATATAGGGGTATATTTGATATTAAACGGGGTTCAATCATCAAATTTAAAAAATTAAAATTTTAATGAGGTGTATTAAAGAGTGCAGGGATATATCTCCACTAAAAAATATAATATTGATTCTTACAAATTTATATTTTTAATAATTTTTTAAAAAATTAAAAATTACTCGGTAGACCCGAGGGCAACTATTATTCTAACTTCATTATAACATAAGCTTTTTAAATAAAAGAGTTTTTAGTATTAAAAAAAAATTGCTGTAATTATACTAATTATGGTGATGGAATGTGAACGCCGGGTCTCTTTAGTCTTTAAATGTTTATTAGTTATTTATTTTCAACCATGATCATGAGTCAATGCTAACGTGTCAAAATCAGAGACACTAGCTGAACAACACGACGCCGCCTGATTGCTAAAATCACCATTTTGCCTTTTTATAACCCTCCGCTGTTACTCTCACCAAAATTCCCAAAATTTCGCAAAAAGCGAGAGACCGATAACAGCAATCGCCATTTCGAAGAGATAATCGGAGAAAGATTTTGAAGATGTTGAGGGTCGCGGCGAGAAGACTCTTATCCCCATCCTCATCGTCGTCATTGAGGCCCATCGCCTCGTCTCGGAATATAATCAACTCCTCCTCCAACGATGATTTCAGATCCAACGGCTTCTATAGCTCCGGATATCTTGGACCTCAGTTTCAACTTCCTTGCCGAGGTCAGTTACGGTTTTTCAGCCGTCTTTTTTTTTTTTGGCGATGTCGATAATTTTTAGTAGTTTTATTCATTTTCGATTATGATACTAGTAGCTATGCCTGAGATTAGTCTGTTAATAGCTGTTAGGCTAAGATTAGCGTTCAAGGTGATTTTTTAAAAAGGAATTTTGGGATACTCGTGCAGATAAAAATGGGTTATTATTATTATTGTTGTTGTTGTTGCTGTTGTTGTTTTTAATTCTGTACAAGATTAGTGTTTAGGCATATCTATGCTAATAGTGGACTGGCAATACTCATACTGGAAAGAGCAGAGGGCACTGTGTTGTTATTATGTAGAGCCATTTTTTTAGGAAAAAGTGTTACAGTTATAAGCGAATTAAAAATTTGTTGCAGCAAAAGAGTAAATTTTTCTCTTTCGAAGAACTATTAGGAATATGCTTAATGAGTTTCAAACCTCAACTCACTTGGCAGTGGTTATATTGGTAATAAATGAAGTAATACAGCAATTACCATGCCTAACTACATTAAAGGAAATACTTGTAAAATTTTCTTTCTCTGAAGAAAAAATTTTAACAAAAATTGAATGTCCCAGCTGTATGTTGTCTAAACCAACTTTCTCTGATGTTGATCGAGGAGCCAAAGTTTGCCACCAGAATTTTATGACAATAGATATATTGTGTTTCATCTGACTGTTCTGTTGATAAGTGGAATTGCTGTGATGAACCCTGTCGATAATTAGTTGGATGTTATACGGGTGCTAATTGCTGCACCCTTGCTCTGGTTCTCATGCGATTTCTCCTATCAGTTTGGATGCTCACAGGGCTTCAATTTTTACTTTAAAAGATTTACTACAAATTTGAACTGGTTTGAAATGCTATATGCCTATATGTAGGAAATATGTGCTTCTTTGGTCAATTTTCACTGGAGTCTTATGTTGTTTGTAGTTGAAGAGTGCCTACAGGTGGTTATGAGCGAGGTTTGAAACAATAATTTTGAGATGAATAACTCTGATAATCAATGGAAACGATAATCTTTTATTGACTATTATGGTACATATTTATGTATTTATTATTCTGGAGAACTAGGGATTTTTACTGAAGTTGATCTGTTGGATTGCTTGAGGTTGATGGTATGTTAAATATGTTGCATGGTAACTCATCTAAATGGATGCTTGGGATTGCTTACTTACTCAACTCTAGTTTTGGGGGTTCACTATTTGCTTCCTTGTTTGGTGAGTGTCCTTGTGAGAAAATAGAAACTGGTACTATGCATATTGTGAAGGAAAATAGTTGAGATGCAACAGTACCTGTTAATTCCACTAAGGCAATAAATTATTTTTATGTGATAAATTATGCAAGTTACAAATTTTACTGGCCTGTTGATGCTGTTCATTGCCCCTTCATATCACCAAGGTTGTAAACTTTTGAACATACAACTTCTTGGCCAAATTCCTGATGATGCATTGTGAATCTAATTTTATTTTATGTAACCTATAATATTTTTCCATTTAAAAACTTTTCTTGGAGATCATTGCTTGAAATATTCAGTGTGCGTCTCTTGTCAAATGCTGTTTCAGGTTTTTCTTCTGAGTCACTCACACCAAGAAATGAAGACGGCATGGTTCCGGGTGTTCCAGCGACAGTGGCAGCTGTTAAGAATCCCACTTCCAAGATAGTATATGATGAATACAATCATGAACGTTATCCTCCAGGTGACCCCAGCAAGCGGGCATTTGCTTATTTTGTCCTGACAGGTGGTAGATTTGTGTACGCTTCACTCATCCGTCTACTCATACTTAAGCTTGTATTGAGCATGTCAGCAAGTAAGGATGTTCTTGCGCTGGCCTCTCTTGAGGTTGATCTCTCCAGCATTGAGCCAGGCAGCACAGTGACTGTTAAGTGGCGTGGCAAGCCAGTTTTCATCAGACGTCGGACTGAGGAAGATGTCAAGCTGGCCAACAGTGTTGATCTGGGATCTCTTCGTGATCCTCAGCAAGATGCTGAGAGGGTTAAAAACCCTGAGTGGCTTGTAGTTATTGGGGTCTGCACACATCTGGGTTGCATTCCTTTGCCAAACGCTGGTGATTTTGGTGGATGGTTTTGCCCTTGTCATGGTTCTCATTACGACATCTCTGGCAGGATTCGCAAGGGACCAGCACCATACAATTTGGAGGTACCCACTTACACCTTCCTGGATGAGAACAAGATGCTTATTGGTTGATAAGTGTGATGTCCTGCTCCAGTGATCCATGGTTATTTGGGATCTCAATTTTTTCATTGTACCAGATAATGTCGAAGATAAATGCATATCTTTGTGTCTTGCCACCTTTTCATTGGGGTTGGAATACTGTAATTCAGAATAAGTTGCCTGGTTTTGACACATTGTTTTTTAACCTAAATTTTCATTTACTATTTTCTAGCAATGCTAAAACTTTTTAAATTAATAGTGATGCAGAGGGCTCTCTGGCTCTCATTATTATGTTGTTCATCTGCAGAATGCTGATGAGCTCTGATTGTTCATTGCCAAATTGTTGTATCTCTGATTTCTCTGTGCTATTCCTTTTATAATTAGAGAAGGGAAATCTTATTAGCATCTTTTTTCTTCTTCTCTCAATAACATAGATGTGCTGCTGTGGATTTGCATGAAACCATTTAGCTGATTCTCATCCATATAAGCTGTGGTCCTGTGGCCTGTGTAGTTCACCACTACCTGCCTGTATCCTTGAGCCCTCTGCTAGACCTAGGCTAGAACTCTCAGATTACTTGGACGAGGAGTTATTACTTGCTTAGCCACTACTCTATGGCTGAATTTTACCTGACCAATATTGGTAATTACAACTTCTCTTTAACGTGCCTTTGCAATAGCCCATTTGGTTATGTAAAAATTTCATGCTAAAGTAAAACAAAGGTGGTTTATCGGGAGAACATTGCATGTACACACAAATTCAACACATAAAATGAGCACAAGGAATCTTGTTGACAATACAAATAGGTTAATAAAAGATTCTAAACTGCAGGATACAACAGCTAGAAAATAAGCTGTATTAATAGGATATGCATCTCAAAATTTCTGCAGATTACAAACGCGAAAAACCCTAACTCCCTCTCCCTTAAGAACATATACAGAGTGACAGGTGTAATAGCCTTGACCGTCCAATTTGCTGTACCTTCTATTATTAGACCAACACGAAAATTTGGAATAATCTTTGCATCAATCTTTGTCATCTCTCAAAGATCCCCTTAACGTATACCATTCCTTTTTCACAGAGCTGAAGCTCCTTTCTCATTTGCTCAACTTGCTGGTCATCCCCTTGAACAAGGATCTCGGACAGAGCCCCGTCTTCTCCAACTATCATTTTAACTTTAATCTGCTCTTTCCTTGATGCTCGCTTCCAATAATATGCTCCCCTGCATACCACGCAAAAAGCATTAGTACGTGAAGCTAAATATTATATCGCTGATGAACAGAAGTAGCACACAGGCAGTTTGCACTTACGCTAACGGACAGAGGATGGTGATCCAGAACCAATTATTGCCAATATCAGGATAGGTTATGGTAAGAACGAGGGCAACGCTTGCCAAGCTGATGCAGGTGCAGAATGTGAGCAATGCTGCTTGGCCCCGACTTGGAACCATCATGCCTTCAAACCTTCAAACAAATTAGAAGCATTAAAAGTTACCATTATTGTAATAGGAGTCACCAACAAGAAGGTTTTTTAAAATTCATTTCAGCATTTGTCCCTTAGCATTAGGTAGTCATAGTATGTCGAGTAGTACTATTGTGAAAACACTTCAGGACAAATCACACATAATTATCATTATCAACTGCTTCTTAATAAATTACTTAAACATAAGGGATAGGGGGAAGGTGGCCGGGCCTATCATATCAAAAGGGTTGTAGAAAGAAAACCCGGCCCCCCATTTCATTCGACGCTCCGGGGCACAGACCCGACCGATTCGTCCGAATTTTGGATAACAAAAAGGGTACTATTTGACGCAGAAATACACCTATTACATGGTCAATAAAACCATATTGGTCTACAACACTACAATAGAATTAAAATGCACTTTTCTTAAATGTTTTGCTAATGATCCAAGAAACACCCTACAACATTCACCCGTCATCAATGAAATGAACCCCATATGAAGCTATTAGCTTGAATTTTGATCGAGAAGGCATTTAAAATGAAATGATATTTGATATATATTTTAAACATTTGAAACCATGGGAAAAGTTTCTAATTGTGATTGTGCCATTGTGGATTCCATGTGAGACCCAAAAAGGGTCCTATAGCAATACAAAAATTTTCTAGCAGAATGGGGGTGTATGGAAGTTGAAACTATAGCATGCAAAACTAATTAACCATTTTGACACAACATCACATTAGAGAAATGCATTGCATACACCACAATTTTGACTGTAAACAGTGTCTGGATGGATAAGAGGCTGAGACACTAGTGGCTTACGTTATAACCTCTCCTCTATCGGTGACCACAAAATTATTGCGAGTGAAGAATGATAAGATTTCTGCCGCAACCTGATTCGGTGCCTTCTTATTACTTTCCCCTTCTCCTATAAATGTCTTTTGCACTATCTGCAACAATAATGAAATGAACACCATAACTCACTTCAATCTGAGAGAAACACCCAGTTAAAATATCATTGAAAAGTAATTTGAAGTAACTAAAAGTTTCATATACCTTGGATTTAACTGAGCGTTTGATGAGGGACCAAAGGCCAGGAACAGAGATGACAAACAAACCAAGAGAAGTGTAGTAGCTAGCCAATGAGTAGCCTGCAGTACTCTCTGCTAGTAGATACAAGGACTGAGGGTTTTGGTTAAGATTGTTGATGTGCTCAATAAGAGCTGAAGCTGATGCTGAGAGAGGCTCTTGCATGGCTACAGCAACTGCTAGCTGCTTCTTCTTGGCACTAGTTATTGGTGATGGAGGTGGGTTTGGAACTTGCCTCGGCCATGATTGCTGTTGAGTTGAGTCTTTGAATTTGAGCTTCGAGTGAAGAGAGAATGAACAGAGAAGCTGTGGGGTTGGTGATGATGGTAGTAGCTTGGCTGCCATTTTCAGTTTTGCAGGAGATTGAAATTGAAGCTGTGTATTATTCTATGGTTACGGTTCAGTTTTTTGCTTTTAGTGATGGTCAGCCATTTGAATGGCCAAGATTTGATAGTGTCTTTGGTAGCTAAAACGACACGATGACACGTTCGTGAACGAACGAAACGACTGATATTGGGCTAAACGACAACTCAACTGTGAATACATTAGAACATAGTTTTTCTTTTCCAATATACATTAGTATTTACCAAAAAAAAAATTATCGGAACTTCCTAAATTAGGATTGTGACGATTATATTTGGGATTCGATTACGTTGGAGATATTTTAGCGTAGAGCACTTCTTCTTAACTAATTAAAATTATAATATATTTTATTATTATTTATTATTTTAATCATACAATTATAAAAAATTATTTTATGGTAAAATATATCTATTATAGTCCTTACCGTATATTTGAGTTATATATAACTTGGACTTACTTTCAACTATTTAACCGTGTTTGAACTTAAAACAATTTAGATCTACTTTTAAATATTTATAATAAAACAGATTGGGATAAAGTGTCCACTATTTTAATAAATTTAGATGAGGTGTTGACTGCCCACTTTAAAAATTGAAGATTTGATAAGTAAAAAGAGTTCATTATGTGTTTAAAAAATATACAACATTGAAATTAGAATTGTGCATATGATTTGTGTTATAAGCATATTTTAATTTACATTTTATTTAGAAAATCATCTTCAACTAATTGAATTACCAGGGAATTACCAAATTTTCTGATTTAAACTTTGAGTGATTGTATCAACAAGATAATGTAATGGTATGGGTCGCAGATGCAATGTGTGAGCTTATCAAATTTAGTGAATAAATAACACATCTTACATTCAGATTTATAACAATCAATTTTCAAATGGTTACAAATAAATTTTGTATTCTATTGTGTTGTTTTAATGGGCTGGGATTATTTCATAATTAAATTTGTCATGAACAAAATTTTTGTCGGTGATTAATGGTTAATAAATAAATAAATATTTAAATTTAATTAGGTATATTATCATTTTACCACTTAAAATTTGTTGATATATCAAGTGACCAACAAAATTTTCTAGCAATTATTTTTTTCGTATAATATTTTAATTTTTATCATTTTACTATCAAATTATTAAATTTCGTTAAAAATTATTGATGTCATAGAGATACTTTAGGGATCTTCGTATATTAAACCAAAAGTATTGTAATATTTACAATATTATCAATTGATTATTATAGATATCTAAAATACTCAATTGATAAAAGTATTATCTCTAAATAGATAATTTTATTTTTTAATTTAAAAAATTAAATTATGCTTACAGTTTAGGGGTAAACAGACTTTTACTGTAAATTCTGTTATTTTAAATGATTTGGGAGTAAAATGATAAAATTTTAAACATTAAATAAGAAAATTCTTTTTAGAAAATTTTAATAATAAAATAATATATTAAAAGAAATTAAATGATAAAATTATAATATCCCTTTTAACTATTCTCAATCACTATGCCCTTGTTTAGCAGCAGTCGAAACCATGTTTTTGTTCAAGGGGAAGAAAGAAGATCCGTGTACATCATTTGCCAAAGCCGAGGCTGAAGCAGTTGTGGATTCATTCAAACAGATTTGAGCACTAGCCACAACTCCTAAGTCTGGAGCCTTCCTCCAACAAATTGATTTAAAGTAAATGTGGATGCTGCCATTAATTTTGAGGAACATAGCGTAGGAATGGGAATTGTAAAAATTTTGTAGCAGCTGCAGAAGCTGAAAGTATGTATTGGGGCCTGAATATAGGATTATCATCTGTCATTATTGAATTAGATTCTCAAATTGTAATTCAATTTATTAACAACAAAAAGAGTAGCAAAGCAGGATGAAGGATTTTAGTACTATTAAATTCTTAACATTTTTCAAGATCTTGTAACGTCCGCTCACTTTTCAGCTAGATTAGATTTAGAAAAGTAGAAAAAAGTGAATAATACGATGTAGGAAATAAATTAAAATAATGTGAACTTGATGCACAAGTCATAAACGAACAGCCATAAAGGTATCAATAAGAACAGGATAAAACGTTTACTTTGAAACCTTAAAAGTCCGCGACAGCATATAGACCACAAGTTGCCGTCAGCTTCAACTATTCAGGTCACGAATGGTTTGGCACTAGGGCCAGCCCAAGCCAAACACATTAGAAATTATGATTTTCACTTTAAAATAATTATATAAATATAAACTTATTGGCACCTTTTTTCTTTTTTCTAAATTGTGTGGGTAGAAAATAATTTTAAATATTGTATTCGCGAAAGCATTAGTAAACATTTTTTTTTTCACCACAATTGAGATATATATTTTCTACAATTTATCTCATTTACAGCAATGAGGTCTATAATAAAAATATAAGATGTATGGAAACTTTTATTTTTATTTGTTATAATCATTGAGCTGGATGAGAATTAGTTAGTTAATTTGAATGAGTTAGATCTATCATCAATAATTGAAGAAACTAACTTTTTTTTTTCCTTCTATGCAACAATTCACACACTATTCTAATTAACTCCTCATTCAAATGCATAATAAAATTCTATATTTAAAGTTGGTCTCCACTAGTCTTTTATTTTCACAACAAATAGAGATGTAATTAAATTATATCGTGTCAAGGCCTAAAAATTTATGTGCATTCATGTTTCATAATAAATAAATACTTTTAAAAATTGGTTTGACATGAAATACGAAAGTGCATCAAATTTTGTTAAAGTCATGTCGGACTAGGAATTGTTTGTTTTTTTTTTATCTGAAATCTTAATTTGATTTTATTTAAAATGTTTTTATATTTTAGTTTTTTTTTTGTATCGGAAGTCTTAATGTAAGACATTTTCATCTGAATGGAAAAAAAAAATTTATTGACTTTTATCTGAATGATAAAATGTCCGAATGAAAAATTATTCTTTTTCTCACAAATAATATTTTTAAATGCATTTATTTTTTACGTAGCTATTAAATGTTATATTAGAATTTCACTTGATCTTAAATTGTATTTAGTATTAAATACTTAACACACATTGAATTTGAATTTTAAACAAAATTTTTTATTATTAAATAATAATTTTTTATGTATAAATATTATGTTAAATTGTAAAAAAATTAATGTTATCAAAATTATTTTTCATAAATTATATATCAAATACTTACCTTATAAATATTTATAATATATAAAAACTATTGTACTATAAAATATTGTAAATATATATTTATTTAAACTTAAAATATATATAATATTTTCAAGGTCATAAGTGTAAATTAAAATATTTTAAACTTATAAAAATAAACAACTTACCATTTATATTCAGAGGTCAAAAAATAAAAAAATAAACATATTTTTTAAACATATGCATTCAGGTCCATTCAGATTTCAACAATATTCAGATTCATTCAAATTTCAGATAAAAAAACAAACACTATCTAAGTTTTAAAGTTTAAATCAATTAAGCTATATTCTCAAGGGTAATTCAATATATTAGATTACAGTGCACTATTTCAAAAAAATCATAATAATAACTAAACAAAAATCAAATAAATTCAAATTAAGCAATAAGCAATTGGGATAAAATAAAGAAAATAATTTATCAAAATAAGACAAAATTTTGATTAGAGGATGAGATAAAATAGATGTCATTATCCATCAATAATAATTCCAAATATTTTAATATCATGAAAAGTAAGATTAATAGCATTAAACCAATTAATTGCACCAATTAATATCCCTTAATATAAAATATAAGTTTAGTCAAATGAGAGAGAACACTTGAGTGCCAATCGAAAATGAAATCAGACACATGCAAAAAAAAAATAATAATAATAAAGATAACTACCGACGCAGATAAAAAGAAAAATAAAAAAAATAAAAAATAGAAAAGACGAGCCATGGACCGAGCGGAGCCGAGCCGCGCCAAAGCGCTCAAATGTACGTCTGAAAGTTACACTAATCACCATAACGGTTGCGACCAACCTCAGTCGTCTGATCTTTTCTCTATCAATCATCTGATCATCCCATTTGTTTTTCGTGTTTCTGTTTGGTTTTGGTTGCCTCTCTACTCTCTCTCACTCGTCTCCACAAAAGAGAGGAGAGAAAAAAGAAAAAAAGAAAAAAACCTAATCGGATAATACGATTATACGACACCCGTCTTTTTAATCTCTCGCTGCTTTCTCGCTCGTGCCGTTATTAAATAAATACGATAATTTAATTTAATATTAATTTTGTTATACATGTTATTATAGGTTTTCGCTGCTGATTTAGTGGGCCAGAGTTAGAGTTAATTTCAGGTATTACTTTTGTTCTCTGCCTTTTTGTTTTAGGGTTTATTTTATTTATTTATTTTTGGCTAATTCGAGTCCTTAATTATGTTCTTTTTCATTGCCTTCTTTATCTGGGGGTTAATTGGTTTTGGGTCTGTATTGTGTTAATTCAAATGGTTTAATTCTGTTCAGTTGCATTGTTGGATGTCGAAGATTGTTTTTCATTTTACTGAAATTTGGCTTGGATTTGTTGCTTATTTATTTTCTTTTGCATTAAAAATAGCTTGGTAAAATTTATACTTTGGACTTGTGAACTAATTTGTTGATTGTTGAATATTGTTGTTGCTTCCTTGAACTTGTGTTTATTTTGTTTTTCAGTATTACTTCTATTATCTGGTGATTTATGGGCTTAAGTTAATGGGTTTTTATTCCATTGAAGTAATTGTATGCGGTTATTTGTGGTTTGTAGTTTCTTATGGATGGTAACTACTATAAGTGCTTTAGCTAGGGATTTGTTTGACATATTGTGTCAATGGCGGCTGCTCAGCGGAGAAAAAGACTGAATGGTGTCAGTGTTGGAGGTTGTAGTCCCTTGGAGCAATATAGAATGAAGAAGAGTAAATTGGGATTGCCTCAAAATGGTTTAAACTCGAAATCAAATATTTCCCTTCAGTGGGATGAAAGTAAAAAAAAAGTCATTGCCAAACAGGAGCAGATTGGGATAAGTCGAAGGATTTTAAAGCCATTTACTGATTCTGTTTCGGGTTCAAAAAATGTTTTGGGCCATTTAGCAGATGCTTTTTCTGTTCCTCAAGAAACTTTTGAGTTGGAGAATTTGACTGAGGTGCTTTCACATGAGGTAGCTATAAGTCTATTGTTATTATTACGTATTATTTTGCTGCAAATAGTGCTTTTTGAAGCTCAAGTTTTGTTACATCCTTTTGTATGGAACTTGTTGCAGGTTTGGCAGACTCAATTATCAGAAGAAGAGAGAAACTATCTCAAACAGTTTCTTCCCAGTGCACAAAATGCTGAGCAAGTTGTGGAAGCATTACTTGCTGGGGAAAATTTTCACTTTGGAAGTCCATTTCTCAAATGGCAAGTATTTACTTAAGAGACAATTGCATACAAATCATGTAACTATGGACAAAATGCACACACATCTCATACATTATCCAAACTCACACTCAGACACAAGCATGCATTAATGAATTCACATAATATGCATGTTCACTTTTCTTCTTGTGGTTATATTAGTAAGAACGGTTAAAGGTTTATGTGGAAAGTAATATTCTATTCTTTCTTGGTAACTTACTCTAGTCTGATTTTTGAGATACAGATATGTTTTATGCTACTGGTATATGTCAAGACATGCCTCTTGTCTTGAGATGACTGTTTAATTTCATTCTCATGATACTGTATTGCAGTTATGCTTGTTTTGGGTCATGATAGGGTAACAAGGGAATCTGGTAAATTTAACCTACTAAACAAAGTGAGAAAAGAAAGAAGTATTGTCACTTGTCAGAGTATCTGCTGTTTCGCATTATTTGCTATCATTTGGGTTCTTTTGTGTCTAAACTTGTATGGAACAAACTTTATCACAGCTGCAGCTTTATTTATAACCTATTTGTATGCTTCAGCATGATATAGAATGAGAAAGATGGATTTATAATGTACTTTATGGTCTTTGAAAGACATATCCCTCGTCCAAGATCTGGGTTAGTTTATGGATTTATAATGTACTTTATGGTCTTTGAAAGACATATCCCTCGTCCAAGATCTTGGTTAGTTTATGGATTTATAATGTACTTTATGGTCTTTGAAAGACATATCCCTCGTCCAAGATCTGGGTTAGTTTATGTAATGGAAAAAATTTGCTGCAGGGGTGCTTCACTTTGTTCAGGCAATTTTCATCCTGATGCAGTTCTTCACAAGGAACGATCTTTAAAGGCTGAAAAAAAAGCATACTTCTTGGAGTTGCAGAAATATCATAATGAGTATGTGATTTGTAGCCAATTTTCCCACCTGTTGTCACACTGTTGTTTGAATTGGTGCATTTGCCTAAATTATGTAGTAATGCTTTGTCTTTGCAGTATTATAGAGTATTTGCAGAAGTTGAAGCAAGGATGGGAAAGCTGCAAAGATCCAGAAAATGAAATTTTGCCAAAGATATGGAGGTTGATATTCCATGTCTGAATAGTGGAGGCAGTAGCTTCCACCTTCTTTACTTCACATTACTCATAAGTCACGTAGGGTGTGTGTTTCTGATTTTGGAGAAAGACGATTGCTCATTAATTTACAATCTGATTTTTTGTTACATGGAAGTTAATGAGAGATTTACATTGTGATTTTTCTCAAACCATCTTGTTGTACAATTTTTTATGTTTTTAATTTTATTTGGAGATGTGGGGTTTCAGATATCTCAGTGGAATTAGCTCACTGGAGTGGTATCTGATGAAATGGGTTATTACAACCTAAATGGGGAGCGTTCTTATAGCTGAAATATTGTTATGATTGCATGATTAGTAATTGGTGGTTTTCTTATGCCTTTTCTAATATTTCTTTTGTATGACTTTAAAGATCAGATGTTTTCTTTTTATATAACGTAGACTTCTTCATTTTCCATTACAATTTGAGATTGAATTGCCTCAACTCTTTGAATTTCATTGGAACATCAAAGCATCCATTTTTTATAACATGTGAACAACATTGCTGGGGAATAATTGGATACACACACCTTTTTTCATTTGTTACCATTTCCTTGATGATGTTTTGTCTCATTACGTGTCCTTAATGAGTTGTTTTAGGTTGAGGAGGGATGCAGAGAAAAGAATTTCCTCGAATGATTATGAATCTAGACTGCTTGACCTTGAGCAGGATGTTACTGCAACATCTGAATCATGTTCATGGGTAGCAGATGAGAAAGCATGTAGTAGTGATAACCAGAACTCGTCAGTTATGAAGGGAGGAGAACTTCACAAAAGGTAGTTTAGATCAACAAGCAATAGCACTCAAATCTGCAAGATTTATTGTACATAATTTAGATATAGATTTTCTGTTTTACACCACCATATAAGAATTTTTGGAAGAAAATGTTGTTCTTCTTTTGTCAATTCTCTCTCTCTCCGTGTTGCAACTTGCAAGAATATATGTTTGTATATTTGCATTGATGTGTCTTTGATAGGTGTTAGAGGCAGGCTATCTTTTCGTTTTTGGACTGGTTGACTGTTTTCAGTAATTGCGAAGGGATAGTTTTGGTAGGATTAGGTGTTCTCTTATTTCAATCATTTATTTATTTTAATGTGTTATGCATATTTCTTCTTTTAACTAGTATCACTGGCAGTGTTTAACATGTACAAGAGTAAGGATGCATTTAAGTTCTTGATTTTCATACTTAAAAGTAAGGATACATTTAAGTTCTTGATTTTTGTACTTAAAATATGTTAAAAGTTTGTTCTAGATGTGCCAGAATGATGTCTCTTTCTCCTTGTCAGTGTCTTTTCTTGTCTTTAGACCCCAACATTTTTTGTATTTGTGCGTATCCTTTGGATCTCTTATTTCAGGAAAAGAGGAGTTATCGTTTGCTGTATTGATGAGCTTAAAACTTGTTCAGTTATTGTTTTTGTGGCTACTTTATAAGTTTGTGCTGGCTTCTTGTTTCTCCATGAATTATATATAGCTCATTTGATTGCTGATTGATCTTAGTAATTTCCATGAGTCTCAGGAACTACGAGAAAGGTTTCATAAAGGACAAATCTATAAATTCATTGATTGTTTCAGAGGATGTGCTAAATGTGGAAACAAAACTGAAAAAAGGATATAAGTTAAACAAGCGCAATATCCAGCATAATGATGGAGCCCAATACATGTCATATGTCAAGGTTAGGCGTCTCTTTAATTTTTGTTCAAGGTTGAAAAGCTTCTTAAATTTTGGCTTCTGCAGTGGTTTTGGTTCATTCCTGTGACACCTTTAAAATTCTGCAACTTGGATTTCTTGATTTTCAATTCTCTTCTGTCTTAGCTTCCTGTCCTGCATGCTTGTCGGTCTTACCAAGCTCAATGATTTACTTCAGTCATGAGTTATAATTCCAAAACATCTATTGAGGAGATCAAATGTGATTTTGGTGTTTTGGAGGTTCTTGATGATAATGTCTTTTGGAAATTTCAGATTAGCAGGAAGCAGCATGAACTTGTTAAGAGTATGAAGCAGTCTGGTAAGAGCATTCAGTGCCGGTCGATGAACCGTGTTTTAGGCAACTTGGAGAGTTTGCATGTTCGACCTTATGAAGTATTTCTGGAAGAAGAGCAGAAGAAGAAGTTGCATGAGCATTGGTTAGTTTGCTGGGAAGTATATATTTTACTTTTGTAAATTAATAAAAGTCTTGAGTTCCTCCTCAATTTTATTTTGTGTTTCTATAGGTTGAAATTGGCCACTGAAGATCTGCCTGCATATTATGTCAACTGGAAAGAAAGAAAGAAACAGCTGTGGGAAGTCACTCTGTCTCTGAGGCAAGAGATGATGGACAAACTAGAATGTCAGATTGAGGTCAGTTATTCGGACTTTATTGCTATATTGTTCTTTTTTTCTCTCTCTTTTAATGGGTTTCTTAATGTTCATTTCTTATGAAATTTCTGTTCATGCATCCATGGGCGGACTGTTGTGCATAACATAAGCTCTTATTCAGAAGACATACCGAACCTGTATCTCTATGTTGTCGCGGAGTTTAAATCTTCCCAGTGGCACTACATTTTAACTTCATTGTTTGTTATATGGTGTCCAGGATGAGGAGAAAGAGAACTCTGGTGTTCAGGACGAGGAGGAAGAGAACTCTGGTGTTCAGGATGAGGAGGAAGAGAACTCTGGTATTCAGAATCAGGAGAAAGAAAACTCTGATGTTCAAGATGAAGAGGAAGAGAACTCAGGTTTTCAGGATGAAACGAGAGAGAACCCTGAAAATCCACCTCAGGATCAGAAGGATAATGTAGCGACAAACCATGAGTCGAACATAGAAGATGATGAGGATTGTACCCGGAGCTCATCATGGAATCAGTCTCCTGAGCAGATTGCTTGCCATAGTGAGAGCCATGAGTTAAACCATGTGGACCATGAGTCTAACATAAAAGATGATGAAGACTCTGACCCAGGCTCCCCATGGAATCAGTCTCCTGAGCAGGTCATTTGCCCTAGTGCAAGCCATGAGTTAAATCACATAGGTGTGGATCCTGAAAAGAATCATGTTGCCCATAACTCAGATAATTCTTCTTCAGATGTACGTGGGAATTTGGAGAAAATGAACACTGCAGATGATGCTGTCAATCGGGAAGTTCCGCTTTCTACTGGTGGAGATGTTTGGCAAGCTATTAGTAGGCCTCATTCTTTCTATGATTCTACTGCAAGCCATGAATTTACAACCGGTAGGTTGCCACTTATGAATCCACAACATAACCAAGGTCAACAGACTCACTTGATTGATCTGGAATCTGACTTGCGTCAGGCAGACATGAGGAAAGATTTGTTGCACAGACAACCAGATGATGGTGCCTTAAGTTCTTATCAAAACCATGGCCGAAATGAGCTCCTACAATCTCTTTTCAAGGGCCGGGAGATGTTATCATATCATCAAGAGCCTAAACAGACAGGGCTTCATTTCCAGCCACCAGACAACTCAATCATGGCAGATGATGGCCAGTTCCCTGGACACTTCCAGGATCATTTGGAGACAACATTGCCACTCGAGCAGGGGCAGAAGAGGATGAATGAATTTTTCATGCAACAAAACATGTCACAGAACATTTACTCTGACAGAGGTAGATACTTAATCCCAAGGCAAGAAAACTTGCAACTGGGAAACATGCATAATTGGAATGTCAATCCTGTCCGCATTTCGGAGCCTCTTGAATCTCACTTAAACGGTTCAGAATTGTTGAGTCAGAACTGGTTTTCTGGTGAGCATCAAGTTCGTGGTGGCTGGACCAATTCAGGTGGAGTTAGTATCCAGAGCCAGAGCATTGGAAATGGAAGCGATGTAGATCAGAGTCTTTATAGTGTTCTACCCAACTGTAGTCAGTTACGTTCGGTTAATCCTTATGATTCAGTAGGAGCAAATGAGCAGTTTATTTCTTCAAGGAACTTTGGATTGATGGCTGGAGGTGTTCCTGCGATCAGCAATGCAATACCAAACCCAGCACATCCACTTGACTACTTGGGTGGGCGTGATTCTGTGATGCCAGACGATATGGGTTGGATGAACTTGCCAAATCAGAATCCTACTTTGCATGATCCAATGGGGAAGCCGTACTTGAGGTCTTGGAATCAGTAAGAACGTTCATCCCCATGTTCACATTGAGATTAAAATTGATAGCTGGGTTGGAAATTTGATGAGAAATGATGAATTCAAGATGCATGTGACAGAAGTTTGTAACCTGTTACTCATTGAAGGAAGATAATTTTGTGGTAACTGCAGATTCGCAGAAGCCAGAGTATACAAACCCTGAGATAGGTTATTGTAAATACACCTACAGAAGAGCCAACTCAACACCATGTATATAACTTAGATGTTAGATGGGCAGGTGGGAGATAAGTTGTGGGAAGAAGGGGAAAAATTCAGGTTTCTCCTTATTGTTATTTGGTAGGCAAAATATATATACATATTACATTTCATCTTCATGGGGATTTTTTCTCTAGTTGACTGAGGAATATTTCAATAATTTTGGAGGCTAGAAATTGCTAAGCTCCCAGCTCTCGCTCTTGCTGTCTCTGTTAACTCATGTTCTTTAGTTTTGTGTTCAATTTCTTCTCAATTTCAGAGTCCCCTCCCTCCTGCATGTTGTGTGTGAGCGCATCTTAGCGGATTAGCTTATGCAAACTTCATTCTCCACAATCCATATGAAAGGATGAATTTGTTGTGGCATCCATAAGTTGGTCCTTCCTTATCTTCAGGAAAACTAATATTTGTGACGGTAAGAATTGCACTGGTGTACTACAAGCTGAACAAGTTTAGAATGTGTTTTGCAATAGCCAATAGACTAAGGGAAATATCAAATAATGTCGGCAATGCAGGTGTGGAAATATCTTGATGGTGAGTGGTGGACCTTCAATCGTCAGGGGGGACAATTAAAAAGATGAGAGGAAACAGTATGGTTTTGCACTTCACAACTATTACTGTTGGATATTCAGATCGGATGGGATGGGACAAAACAAAAGCATTGTTTTCTCCCTACCAGGGGAACCAAGGTAGATTTTGGAGTCAAATCTAAAAAATTAAAATATATGCTAAGAGGAGATTAGGGTATGTGTCCCCATTATTTTTTTGTATGCATTATAGAATTGAAACTACATGTTGTGTGTGAAACATTCTAAAATCATATCATAATTACCACTACCCTTGTCGTCGTTGAAGCCCATAATCATTGAAGTTGAGAAGAATAGAAAGCATTGATCTAAATAAAGAAAATAAAATGCAGTTGGATTTAGCATGTGACAGCATAATCATTGAAGCCCCCACAAACAAAAGTTACTTGTAACTCACAACAAGGTACGTACGTAAAAAATAAGTAACCGAACGAGTTCAATTGCCTAAAAAGAAAAGAAGCCCATAAAAACAATAAATAAAAATAAATTATTTAACAAAAGAGGATAAAAAGATAAAACAGTGTTTATTATTATTTTTTTAATAGGCGGAAATTTTCGCTCCGGTTGCAGCAACAACTAGAAGGGCTTTAACAGAGAGTTATAGTCATTAAGGAGAGAAATTAAACATCAAAAGCAACTGGTTGTTTTGTTTTTTGTTGTGTTCTGCTGAGTGAGTTGGCTATCAGTTACTGTCTCTCTTTTTTTTTTTTTTATAAATTTTTTTGAGGCAACCTCAGTGGTGCCTTGTTTGCCTTGTTGCAAAGGATATAATCAAATTCCAAATCCAAAGCCCCTTCATTTAAATTTTAATCTCTCGAATATTCTTGTTTTGCTTCTTAGTTTATATATAACCCCTTGAAAAGCCTTTCAAAATCACAACTTGTTAACGCTTTCAGAATTCAGAGACCGAGAGAGAAAGACACTAACGAAAGCATGAAGAAAGAAGTGATTCGATTGGAAAGGGAATCTGTCATCCCCATTCTTAAACCAAAGCTTATCATGACTTTGGCCAACCTCATTGGTATTTCAATTCCACTATTTTATGTTTGCATTTAATATCCTCTTTGCTTCATTATCACTGTTTCCTGTCTTTGATTTTTTTCTAGCTTTGGATTTAATCTATGTTCATTCTTGTGTGAAATTAGTGATACCCCAGCAAGAAATATGAGAATGGATATCTAGGGTGTTATTAAATTTAGAAAGGAAACGAAAGAAGGGTTTGGTTTAGATTGTGATTTGGCTAATGGGTAATTTTTTTTTTTTTTTTATGTGGATTATGGGCATTGCCTTTTTTTGCCCCTTCATATTATATGTGGCTTAATAAACCTATATATTTATATTTTGTTTAAAAAAAATTATTATGTTAATAGATATATTTTTTTACTTACGTTTGCATTTTAGTGTTGCTTGATGGTGATGCCATTTTTTTAATATTCTGCAGAACATAGTTCTGACAGGGCTGAGTTTCTAAAGCTTTGCAAGAGAGTTGAGTACACTATTAGAGCTTGGTATCTTCTACAGTTTGAAGATTTGATGGTAGCTTGTTTCCTTTTAACTCAATTTTATTCAGTTTAATATGTAATCATTATTTAGTTTGCTATGGCAGTGTTTCATCCTTTTTGCCGTAATTTAACTACACATTTATGTTGTTTGCAGCAACTGTATTCTCTCTTTGATCCTGTATCAGGGGCTCAGAAGTTGGAACAGCAGAGCTTATCTCCTGGGGAAATTGATGTACTGGAACAGAATTTCCTTACATACGTGTTTCAGGTATTATGGCTACTTTCTTTTACTCATCATCTTTGAAATTGCATCTGTAAGTAAAAAGAACTGAAGAGAGCAACTACCAAAAAAAAAAAAAAGAAAAAGAAATGATGGTGAATAGAAGATATTAGTGCCAAATTTGGTGCATGGAAGTTTATGGAGCCTCCCAAGTGTCCTGAAACATAAATTGTTCTATTTAGTTAAGTTGAGACTTGAGATAGCTGCATTCTCATTATTTTTTTCTCATCCGTCTGAGAATTTTGAATTAATAGTCTTACCAATCTCCATCCTTTTTCATATGCTGGTTCAACCCAAAAAATGAAAAAGAAGAAAACAAAGTTTGTCACACAATGAATCTTGGTTGTGTCTTCAAACAATAAAATAGGATCATGTGCACAGCCTTTTGAAAAACAAACCCCTTTTAAGATACAACACATGGGCAGGAAGCAAGGCAAAGGTGTATCGAGTAACCCTTGACCTAGAGTATGACCATGTCTTAAATCTTTTCAGGTAGCTAGCTCAATAATGTGGAGAAAATTTAGTTGTTTTCTGATTGGTAAATGTCTTTTATTTGGTTTTGGAATTTGATGGCGGGAGGATTAAGTTTTTACCTTACCGAGAGAGCGAGATAGAGTTGATTGTGGAGAACTTTCTTCATGCTGTATCTTGATGATTAGGAGTGGGGTACCTGCGATGAGTGGTACGATGCCCAAGTCAGTGGGTTGTTCAAAGGAAAGTTATTGAAGTAAGAAATAAGGACAGAGACGGGGGTTTATCTTTCTTTTGTGAGTTTCTAAATCTGGCAAAAGATCCCTATGCAATGTTGTGGGTCTTTATGTATAGGCATTTCTTTGGTGATGTGGAATTAGGGCTTGTCCTGAGCCCTAATTCCAAGGGCTTCTGTCATCCCTTTCTGCCTAGCTGCACATGTCATTGTGCCTTTATGAAGCTAGCACACTGTTTCGGGTATCGTACCCATTTTGTGCTTCATCCTCGTTTGGCCTCATGATATTTTTTTCAGATGTAAAAGTTCCGGATTTGATTGTTATCTTTCTGGTTTCCAGCTGTCTTCTCCTCCAGAACAAACCCTTATATCTTGCGAATGAGGAAGTGCGAGACCAGGTGCAACCCTTTGGGAAATGAGCTGCACCAACAGATGGAAACGAAGTAGAATGGCAATTGTATTTGTAGGATAGTATGTATAACATGAGAATTTAAGATAGGTAATGGGTGAATAATTAGGTAATCTTTTTATCGTAAAAAGAGGCAAGTTTAGGTAAAAATTTGTTTTATGGATTTGGCTGGTTGTTGAAACTTGTGAACTTAATATTACCTTTGGCAAAATGTTGATAGTATTTAATTAGTTTGACAAACTAACATTTAAGTTCTGAAAAAATGATATTGAGATCTCTACCTGACACTGCTAATGTATAGTCTAATAAAATTTCTTGTTTCTTGTAAAAAATTAATAGTAATAACTATAATGAGGATATGCATTCAACTTTTCAAATTACCGATAAGCCATTTTGTAATATCTTAATAGTTTCTTTTTATGCAGGTGATGGATAAGAGCAACTTCAAAATAACAACCGATGAAGAAATTGATGTTGCACTTTCAGGGCAGTATCTTTTAAATCTTCCAATCACTGTTGATGAATCTAAGGTATGTAATCAAATTTTGTTTGAAATAGTTCTATTTCATGGTGATGCATGTTTATTTACATGCTCTTAAGTCTCAGGATGCGCATCTTTAAGTGCTTTCCTGAGCTTTTAAGCTGATTTCACTGTGCCCTTTTTGGTGAATGTAGCTTGACAAGAAGCTTTTGAAGACGTATTTTGAAGAGCATCACCATGACCATCTTCCAGATTTTGCTGATAAGGTATTCTGCTAAGTTTAGCACTGAAGGTTTTGAGTTGTATGAAATTCCTTTTGTGATGTGGTTCTGTTTGGGAATATACTGTTGATTGATGGAGAACCACGGCTCTAAGGTGTGTTTTTACTCTTTAGATGTATGCAATTGTAGTTTGGAAGTTAAGGTAATTTTACCCCACAGCTTTTTGATGAAAAATCTATTTTTCCTTTACTATTTTCATCAAAATTATGATTTATAAGTCATATTTTCTAAGCACTATCAACTTTAATTTCATGGCTATAGCTTTTATTTTGTAGCAACTATGGCTTAAATCTACAACACCACAAAACCGGACTGACAGAGCCTAAATTTGTATGATGTTTTTGAGTTCGGATTTGCTTCCTTAAATATTTTAAATTGGCTATACTAGGTTCATTTTGCATGACCTCAAATTGTTTATACTAGCTTGCATATGTCCTTAAGATGTGTTCCCACGCATGCATAATATGTTAAAGAAGTGTTGTCTGCTTTATTTAAATTTCTTAAATATACTTTGTTCTTAACCTCACTGTCTGATTATGCTTAGAATGTATTCTTTATTGGATTAAGCATGAAGATTTGAAGTATGGATACATTTGATGTTCTCTTTGACAAAGATATCACACTCCACTTGTCAACATCAAAGAAGTTCAATAGTTGGGACTTCCTCTATTCTAGGGATTTATTTATATTCAGTTCCTTCAATGCTTCAAGAATTCAACAAGCATCGACGTTGTAAATTAATGTGACAATTAATAACTTGGTTTTGAACTTTGGTCTAAACTATAGATTTGAATAAAGCTGAATTGTACTGCGGTTTTATCTGTAGTATGTGATCTTTCGGCGCGGTATTGGAGTTGATCAGACAACTGATTACTTTTTCATGGAGAAAGTGGACATGCTTATTGGTCGCTTTTGGTCATTTCTCATGAGACAAACAGGGTTAGTGTATTTCTGGACTGAAATTTTGTCTCATTGGTGGATTTTGCTGAATATACAATATTTGACTACCCACAAGTCAATTTGTGCAATTGAAAGCATTTTTGTCATTCTAACCTTGTTTGCTGCATATTGTTCAATAAAATTGAAATATTGGTTTTAGCAATTTTTTTTTTTTTTAAATTGTTATAATCAGCTGGCTTGAGCATCCCGGCCAAATGGCAATTGGTTAATTTTTATGGTTTCTAAACTCGAACTTCTAGGTTGAAACGATAGTTTACAATTAATGGCTCAAAAGTGTTTTTCTTATTCCCATACTTATAAGTTTGACCTGCTTTACGCTTTTTCTTTCTAATCTTTTCTAAGGTTATGGTGCTTGCAGGCTAGAAAAACTTTTGTCCAGAAGATCTAAAAGACAACGTAAACTAGACCCAAAGAAGGACGACGAAATTATCTCTGAAGCTGAGCAGAATGATCTATCCGTTGAACGACATCGACTTGAAAATATGGAACTAAGGTTGTAAATTACAGCACAGTAGTGTTTTTACTATAGGATTGTATTTTTTCTGCTTCGTAATTCCGTGCACCTATCTTGGGTATGTTGCATGCCATTTCATGAGGTCCATAGAACAAGCTTCAGATAGACTTATTATTTGAATTCTAAAATTTCAGTTATTTGTATCTGAATTTATCCTACTAACTAAGAAATCCTCTAATTTTGTCTTGAATACTCTGAATTTTTTTTTATGAGTCAGTTGATTGGATGTTTCTATTGTAACAAAAAGTTTCTGGTCAATTATCACTGGTCATTGACATTGGTAATTTGTTATTCTGCACTCCCAGTTTTTGCAATTTGCTGGGCAAGGTCACAATCCAAGAGCCCACCTTTGACAGGATAATTGTTGTTTACAGGTCCTTTCTTTTCTTCTATCTTGTTTAATTTTATTTTTTGCTATTAACTTTCAGAAATGTTGTTCTAGTGACATGAAACCTATGGTGGTGACTGTTATTGCAAAGTTGAACATTTTGATGGTGAGTGTTCAACAAATAAGGTTCTTGTGATCAATTTATTTTTTTCATGTGGGATGAAATCTTTTTAGCATAAAAAATTGAGGGTACATTGGGACGAGATGCATAGAGAAGTCTATGGTTGATACTCTAATGGCCCATTGAATGCACATTTATTTGTTCTTTCCTTTTCTGAAAAGTTGTACCTTGAATGTTTTTTAAATTGATGTCTCTGATGGCTGTTCTGAAACAATTATGATAGATGATTAGCAACATCTAACAATAATGATCATTGTAAAGGCGAGCAAGTACCAAATCCAAAACAGAACGAGGAGTATATGTGAAACATTTTAGAAATATTCCAATGGCTGATATGGAAATAGTTCTCGTAAGTTGTTTTAGCTGCCTCTCTCTCTCTCTCTCTCTGGTTTATTAATCTTGTGTGGTCTCTTCTATATTTCAACAATTCTGCAAAACCTATAATCTCATATGAGGATGCTTTTTTCTCTCTGCCTTTAACAGCCTGAAAAGAAAAATCCAGGATTAACACCATTAGATTGGGTCAAGTTCCTCGTCTCTGCTGTCGTTGGGCTGGTCAGTTTTGCAATTAGTTCTTTGCTGATTGTTTTATCTTTTGTCTGTCCTCCATCTTATTCAAATAATTTATGAATCTTTCCCACAGGTTGCCGTGATTACTTCTGTCCAACTGCATGAAATTGATCTTTGGGTCGCCATGGCAATTCTTTCCACAGTGATTGGTTACTGTGCTAAGACATACTTCACGTGAGTTCCTACCCCCATCTCCTAGAAGAAAAGAGAAATAAAAGATCAAACTTTGGAGCTCTCTTTCTTATCTTTATATTTTGTGGCTTATTAATATATGTTTTTTTTTTTTATTTGAGCAATATGCATACTGCATGTGTCCATCATAGTAAAAATTGGGAATGGGAAGGAAAGAATTCATGTTCTGTCCGCTAACGTATTATCTATATTGCGAGTATCATAAGGTAATGGAAAATTCGGCTACAAACTGATCATCGAAGTTGACTATTCTCATTTCTCTACTGTGCATTGACTGGCTGTATGTGTGAATAATCAGACGACTCAGTTCATCCAGTGGTTCTCTCTTGATTTGAGTCATATCCACTGATTTGGCAATTGTTTGATTGTTTCTTCTACTGGCTGCAGGTTTCAGCAAAACATGGCTGTATATCAGAATATGATCACACAGTCCATGTATGACAAACAGCTAGATAGTGGAAGGGGTACCCTTCTTCACTTGTGTGATGATGTGATCCAACAAGAAGTAAGTATGAGGCTTGATGAATTCTTTTAAACTATCAAATATTTCCTAGTTCATATTTCCTTGGTGGTCATTAATTGTTTTATTGATGAAATTGTTTTTATATATGAATATCTGTACGCAAAAGTTCTTGATTCCTTCGTTGGCTTTATGTAGTTTGACCTTTTTGTCAATAGTAGTTGAAAAATCTTACTGTTTGACAAGCCATCCGAATCTTTGTTAAAAATCTGACATGATAATATTTTGACTTTGATGTAATGTTTTGAATTCTGATATTGTTAAGTGTTTAAGCAGTAATTAATTTATTTCGGTATATTTTAAAAGATTGGTTTGATTTGGGACACATTATATCTAATTACATCTCACCAACTGCTTACCATAAGTTGTAATTGTGCAGGTCAAAGAGGTGATCATTTCATTCTTTATATTGATGGAACAGGGCAAGGCAACAAGACAGGTATGCAAAACAATGTCATTGCTGGGTATTTGTTGTTTAATGTACACCATTTGTGTCATTTTCAATGTTTGACTTTGTGATAATGTGAAATAGGATCTGGATCTGCGGTGTGAGGAGCTAATTAAAGAAGAGTTTGGTGAGAGCTGTAACTTTGATGTGGATGATGCTGTTCATAAGTTAGAGAAGTTGGGCATAGTTGCTCGGGTGAGACTCCCCATAGTTCCTCATATTGTTCATCATGGATAGCATCCTGTCTTTTTGTCTCTGCATATGCGAGAACTTAGAAGGCTTTTGGTACATATAGTAGTAGATTATAGAAGTTGATTACATCATGTGATACATTTAATATTACGGTAAGTAAGTTCTTTCATTGGGCATTTCTTCTAACTAGAGAATAATCTTCAAACGTAGGATACTATCGGCCGGTATTACTGCGTTGGGCTGAAACGTGCTAACGAGATCATCGGGACCACCACCGAGGAGGTGGTCCTCAAGGCAAAACAGGGTGTCAGTACAACTTGATGCCTGCTTTGAGAAGGTGAGCTTCTGTTTGTCAACGTGGGACATACCGAAGCTTTTGAATGAACTGCAGGTGATAATTCTCTTGTTGCACTTTTGACAGATATCTTGGGTGGTAGATCCTACTCAACTATATTGATGGCAGAGTTTTTTGCTTTGATCTTTCATATAATGTGATTTCATTCTTTAAATGTAGCTTTTGTGCATAATGTAATTCTTGGTTTTCTTCGCGGAGGACAGTGTCTGTGTCTCTATAAACAAAGAAATTAGAAATCTTGGATTATATCTTTCATTTCGTATGACGTGGGGCTTTCACACTCATTTTGGTGCTTTATATTGGTGCTATATGGTTAGATAGATTACACACTTAGTTCAAACTTTAAAATTAAAATTATTTTTGAATCTAATATAAAAAATAATTTTAATATTATTAATAGGGAGATATTTTGTTAATTGTAAAATCTATTTAACCTAAAGATTTTAAATGTAATAAATAAGGTTATATTATTAAAATAAATATAATAATTTTAAAATTTTAATGTAAATATCAAAAATAATTTAATACTATTAGTCTACTAAGTGGATTATATTATTTATATTAAATTTGTATTAATTAAAAAAATTTAAAATTAAATTTTTAATTACTATATTTAAAGGGTGTTATGATAAAAAGAGGGTTTATATATTATTTTTTAAAATTTATTAAACTTTGGGGGTGTATGTCTCTTTTTTTCTTAGAATTATATTAAAATTTATTGGAAGTTTTACACAGCTTGTACAATATTAAATTTGTTGCTCTATTAAGTATTAATTATTCCTGTTAAAAAAATAAATAAAAGAGGAATACCTCATCGTACAATAATACTTTGCCACATGCACACACAAAGCAATTTATTAATAATTTTGATTTGTTACAATATCTTTTTTTTCGGGGGGTAAGGTTCAGGAAGCTAAAATGTACATGGTGATATCCTTAAGAGTACATTGGCTTGAGAAAACTGATTTCTTTTTCATGGAGAAAGTGTACTTATGATATGTTTGATATTGAGGTGCTGTAGCTTTTAAGTTACGATTGTTGTGGAAAAAAAGCTGTAATTATAAAATAAAATTAATAATATGTAATAAATATAATTTTTAAATAATAATTTTAACAAAAATTATTAAAAACATAATAAATTTTATATCATACAAGTGAAAAATAATATTAACATAATTAATATACCTTAAAAGTTAAGCAGTTAGTGTTTACCAAACATTTTAGTGCTTTAACTTAAAAACTACAGTTTCTCAACCTTAATTCCAAATATACCCTTATTCGTTTTTGGCTTGGCCTGTCGTGCGTTAATTTGCTGATGATTATATTATAGACAATCAGTAAACATCCTTATTCTGCGTGCTCCCAGTGTTGCTGATTTTCCGGTGCAAAAACCAAAGCTTTGTCTTTTGTCTGTCTTTGTCTTTTGTCTTTGGTAGGATAACTATCCTTCCAAGTTCCAACTTGGATGGAAATCGAGGGCATGCATGATGTTGTAAGTTCCAAGGATGAAACTCCCATTAACAATTGGATTTTGCATTAATCTCATGATTATCATCATTTTTTTTTTCTTTTTTGGCCCCTTCGTACCTAGACTGTGTTGAAACAACAATGATAAAATGCTTAACAATGTTAATATTTGTGAAATATTTTTTAAATATCCCAATGTCTGTCCACAAATCAATGGCGATAGGTAGATTAATAAAAAATTTGCCCTCAAGATTTAGTTGAGTGGTTTTGGTTCAAACAATTTTATTTAATTGGTGGCTGAAATTAGAATCTCGAGGTAAGTGTAAATTCATTAGAATTTCAAGGTAAGTCTATATTAGATCCTTTGTTACATTAGGACTCATTTATCAAGTAACACTTGTCTTTTATTTTTCAATAAATAAATAAATAAAGGACTTAATTGCTACAGCTGGTGATATCACAGACATCTATCAAAATTTATCGTAATTTTATGTTCATTTGATATTGAAATTAAGTAATTATAGTTTAAAATTATAATATTAAAATATTTAGTAAACACTAATTGTTGTAGTTTAAAAGTTATGTTAAAATAAATTTTTATTTATAAGATAAAAAATCTACTATATTTTTAATAATTTTATCAAAATTATTATTTAAAAATTATATTTATTATATATTATTAATTTTTATTCAATAATTATAATTTTTTCACTGTAATTTAAAAATTACACTATCTTAATCTCAAACAAGATCTTATCTCATAAATTTCCTCACTTGCCTTCTCTTAAAGTTTCCCATGCAAAAGCGTACGGTCTGTAAAGCGGTAAGATGACATTCATTTGCGGAAGGCAGAGAGTAGCTTGTGACTTGGGTTTTAATTTCTTCTCTCTTCTGTCTGCTCTGTAACGGTAACCCTATACAAAGTTATTATTTGATATTTGTAGTATCTTCATTTATCTAACTTCTTAATCATTTCGTATTTTGCATTTCGAATCATTTGTATATATGGACATTTGAAAATTATATCTTTATTCATTGTTTACTTATTTTCTTGATGCAATTAACTATCCATCAACAATGATTTTATCTTGATGATATTATTCTTTACATTAGACGAGAATTACAATATTTTGTACTTTTGGAATTAAAATTTCACCTTGAAGTATGAATATTATAATATAGAATGAAAAAAAAATATAAAATGCGTCATGAAGAATTGCACCATGACAAAAATTTCTTCAACTATATGTTCGTTAAAAATTATACTAAAATTAATGATATTGTTCATTATCTTATCCTTGAAGGACAATAAAATTTTAAAACAGAGTAATTTCCCTTCATCATATATCATTTGCATATAGGAGAAAAGATTATAATTTATAAACTTTATGAAAAGATTCTCTATCATTATGAAGAAAAAAATATTATAAAACAATATGAATTTGTTTCATAAAGCAATATGAAGAAAAAAAATATTATCTATCAAGATTGAATAAATACTTTGGAAGCTTATATATATGGTTTTCTTATACCAATTAAATGAAAAAGAAACCATAAGAAAATTGTTCTGGCTCAAATATGTCCTTGAGGGACGATGCATGAAGTTGTTATTTTATTCACCATCGTGTTCTAGAAGGATTACAAAATTAATAGATTATAATTTCTTTATCATCCCAGAAGAGCTATACAAATTAAAAGATCATGATTTTTCTTCATCATCTCCCGGAAGGAGTTGAAATTAAATATTTTATGATAAACGGTCAATTTATTCCTGGACGACAATTTAAAGAAATAATATAGTAACTTTAAGAACTTCAATGGCTGATATTTCGAAAGATTATATGACTTTCTGTATTAAATCATGCATATCGGGAAAGAAAAATCATTAAGTGTATATGTTACAAAATTTATATATGATGACTTGACTATTTATATGTTCTTGAAGTAGCAAATTAAAAGTGTCAAAAGATGTATTTAATGAGCATAATATTATATCTTAGGATGTACTGTAATCATAATTAAAATGTTTATGCGGGCTAAGAGGTTATAGATTTATGGAGTTAGCCTACTATTAAGGTACGAGCCTCTACCGAATATGTAAAATGACACCTGATTCAAGCATCATTTGTTTATTTGCGGATAAATTTTATGTTGGTGTAGCTATAATGAGCGTCAAGGTCGGAGAAATGAAAGGAATGCAATGGCCAGTGTGAAAGGCACAATGATTGGGAACCCATTTGAGAGTCTTGAGTTGCCATCCATGCAGTCTCAGACAGTCGGAATTGAGGTGGGGCAGATGCGAAATGGATGGCAATCAACAACAGATTTTTACTCTTGAGGAACACATTGTGATTGTTGAAAGGCCTAATTGTGGTGCTCAAGAGCCTCAATGGCTTGGCTTCATATCCAACCTCTTTTATTCATTATTATTTGATGTACATGGTGATTTTGTGGCCCAAGTAGTTGTGCATGAATTGGCCTATGAAAAAAGCAACCGCTGTTTACCGTGTATCTACAGAAATGCTTCCGTTTCTCTATTCAAACGACTACATGCTCAGTCGGCAACGAGACATGGCAGGTTAAGCTGTCTTAGAATCGTAGTACAATTGTTTGAGAAAGTAATTACAATCTACAATTTGAAATGGAATAAATGAATTATTGGTTTCTATTTACAAAACTGTTAGTAAAGAGATGGCTACAGACACTTGGGCATCATCTAGACAACATGCTATAATTGCATAAGCTTTACCCGCTCAACAGCCTTTGAATTAGCCTGTGAAAGAGAGGTCACTGGTTCAGTTGATTGCTATAATGACAATGCATCAAAACCATGAGAAGATTTTTCTAATGCATCCTCAGAAAAAGTGCTGTGAGATAATTGACTGCATTACGGACCTTGTATTTCGGCAATGATGATAGAAGGGTAGTGCCCCAGACTCAAATAGTCTCATTGGATCCCATCTGCAAGCAGCCGAAACAAGAAGATGAGATCGCATTGCTTTGTTGTATATTTACTACTGCCACCGTCCTTATATTGCATGAGAACAACACAAATAAATTTTAAACATTCTTCAATTCTGAAGCTTGTAGGCATTTGTTTGGCACAGAGAGAAAGTAAGGCAGAATCTTCAAAAGTATTCGATGTCATTAGTCAATATATTTGTTTCAAAAAGTGATTACATGCACAAACACATCTTGCATTCTATAACAAGGCGATTACATGCATAATTCAGTCAAAACGTTGCAGCTTATGTCTTAATCTTCTTTTCAAAAATATTGCACCTAGATTTCTTTCAAAATCTTTTGAGAATTAGAACCAAGAAAAAGTGTGAGCAAAAGCAGTGCTAATTAAATCTAGGGAATAAAGCAAATTTTTCTTTCTGAAAGTGAATTTGACGATAGAAGTTAGTATTTGAGCACAGCTGGAAATATATATGAAATTGCAGTATACACAAAAGAATCAGAAAGAATTTTTTTCATAGGATGACCTTACCATGTAGATTACGGACTGTCCAGCTGACATGAGCATTTTCTCAACTTCCATCATGTCCATTGCCAGGAATCGAGATGCTTTAATCAATTCAGCTGCTTCAATTTTACAATAACTTGTTTAACTGATGGACGTGTGGAAAGAGTCTCCACTGTGCAGGTCGATGCAAGCCTCATCATTCCCAACAAATTTTCTTGAGGCCCTGCCTCCCATAATTCTGGCAGGAAAAGCTCAGCACAGCGCCCCTCCTTGATCAGCAACTTGGCCCATGAGACGATATTGAACCCATTGCCATACGCAGAAAATGATGGATCAAGAGACTTTTTACCTGATATCAATTCTAACAGCACTACACCAAAGCTATACACATCTGCTTTGTCTGATACCCTGCATGTTGTTGCATATTCTGGTGCCACATACCCGAATGTGCCTGCCACATCTGTTGTAGCATGAGTCTCAGAAACTTCTAAAAGCCTAGCCAACCCAAAGTCTGATAGATAAGCATTAAGTTGTTCATCAAGAAGGATGTTACTGGGCTTGATATCCCGATGAACTATCCGGGGTACACAAGAGTAGTGGAGGTAAGCCAGAGCCTGTGCTATGTCGTTGGCTATCTTGTGAATCACTGACCACTGAACATTTTTTCTCGACTTGTTGTGTATAAAGGTCTCAAGGTTTCCACCAGAAAGATAGTTGTATACTAAGAACATCTCAGCTTCTCCGACATAATATCCGATAAGAGTTACAAGATTCTTATGTCGAATGCCTCCTAGAGTTCTTATCTCAGCATCAAATTGTTGGATTCCTTGAAATCTTCCAATGGAGAGCTTCTTGACAGCTACTAGGTAACCTGGGACTAATTCGGCTTTGTAAGTTGACCCAAAACCACCAGTCCCTATTAGATTCCGAGTACTGAAATTTCCAGTAGCTCTGACAACATTGTCATAGGTCAGTTCAGCTGGAGTATCTGCAAAGGTCACCATCACTTTTCCCCTCAGGCTACCAATTCTTCCAAATTTTCTCCTCCTTAAAATAACAAAAATTATCACTAGGAATATTAAAAGAACGGCAGAAGCAGAAGTTACCACTGCAATGGTGAACACTTTCAATCTCCTCCCATTCTGCAATTTTTCATCAAGTTGGACTGGAGGTTTTTCTGGAGCTGTAGCATTTGTATCCGGGCATGAACCCAGATACTTATTTCCTTTGAATGCAATGCAATCGAGGTGCTGTAGGTGAGGAATATGGCCTGAGAGATTATTGAAAGAAAGATCCAATGTAGTAAGATTGACAACGGTCGAGAAAGACGCAGGTATTTTTCCAGAAAGCCTATTGTGGTCAAGTAACAAGCTTTCAAGCTTTGTAGCTTTTGTCAAACTTGCAGGGATAGATCCTGTAAGAGCATTGTGAGAAAGATCTAAAACCATAAGAGAAATCAAATGACCAAATTGGGATGGAATTTCTCCTGTTATATTGTTTTCTCCAAGCAAGATCCATTTCAAAAATTTCAACTTCCCCAACTCATCAGGCAGAGATCCGGACACTCTATTTCCTCTCAAGTCAAGTCGCTGAAGCTTCATCAACTTACCAACACCAGAAGCAATTGACCCACTAATCTGATTATTCGCTGCTTCAAACTCCACAAGTTGCACGCAGTCAAGAAGAGATGCCTCATAACTCATACCCGATAACAGGTTTGCACTCAAGTTCACTGAAAATGAATGCAAATCATTACATTTTGAAATTACCTCCCCAGGAACTGACCCATTAAACATATTATTGTTCAGTAACAATCTGTAATGGGGCTTATACTTCGGTGCCAAGAATCCATCTCCTATTGAGAACAAAGGTAAAGAACCAAAAAGCTTATTGCCACTAAAATCATGAATAATCACAAAATTCTCATCCGAAATTGAACCCATAACAGGAACATCAGCATTTTGCAAATCTTGAAAACCAAAATGATTATCACAACTGACATTCTCAAACCGCGGAAGAACACCAGTAATATTATTCTGACTAACATTGAAATACACCATACACGGAACTGGCAGCTGCATTGGCAAATACCCCACCAAATTATTCAAACTCAAGTCCAAGTAAGTCAAATTCCTGCACATCCCCAGACTCTTGGGCACGACACCCTTTAAACTATTCTGCCCGAGATTCAGTACTCTCAGCGCGCAAGATTCGCTCCAGCTATCAGGCAATCTCCCTCCAAGATTTGCCCTTGGCGCCCACAAAACCTCTAAGCTCCTACTCAACAGCAACTCGTGAGGCACACCGCCATCAAAGGCACTAAATTCTCCTCTAGAATTATCCAAATCCAAACTAGCATCTAAATTTGTTAACACCACAACTGACAATTTACTGCAGTCGGCTAACTCTACCGGTATCCTATCGGTGAGGCTGTTTCTAGAAACATCTAGAACTTTCAGCTCGGAAATCATTCCTATCTCCTTCGGGATCGAACCTTCTAGAATGTTTCCGTCAAGTAACAGGTTCTTTAGACTCCGGCATTTTCCAATTCCCTTCGGGATGCTTTCGGTTAACAAGTTGTTAGAGAGCTTCAAGTAAGTTAAAAACTCGCATTCACTTGAAGAATCAATCGCAAGTCCACCCGAGAGCCGATTATTCGACATATCAATCACACTTAACTCTCCATTTCCGATCAGTCCTCTCGGCACTTCGCCGGAAAATGAATTAAATGACAAGTTAAGCACGCGGAGCCGCTGAAGGTTGCTTATTTGATACGGAATCTTGCCGGAGAAGTTATTCCCTTGCAGTTCCAATACTTCCAAGAGCCGAAGCTCTCCGATACTAGCCGGAATCTCGCCGGAGAACGAGTTGTGAGGAACGGACAACGTTCGGAGTTCCGTCAGTTTCGCGATAGAAGCGGAGAGAGTTCCGGAAATGACGGAGGAGGAGGAGGACGACGACGTCGCTTTCCCGGCGATTCTCAAAGCCGTTACTCTGCCAGTGAAATCATCACAAGTTACGCCGTGCCACATGCAATGGTTGGTATTTGAGTTCCAGGTGGCGAGAAGATTGGACGGATCGCGGGAAATTGAGGTCTTGAAGCTGAGAAGAGACCTGGAGTCAGTATTGGAAACACTTTCAGCGCTAGCTCCACCAGATAACATGAATGTCGAACAAACCACGAGAAGCCAAACGAGATTCTTCATTTTCGCGGCAAAGTAGAGCTTCAGCCGAGAAACTGAAAACAGACAGATAACGTTCGTTTCCTTTCTAAAGGACTTGTTTGGATTGATAACTAGTTTAATGACACAAGTTAATAGAATCAGAAAGAAAATAAGGAACAAAAAGGAAGATGAAAATAAGAACAATTAGTGAGTCACAAGAAAATGAAAGATCCGGCAAACAGAGACTAACAAGTGTGAGTACGTAAAGACAAATACGAGCCGGCGTAAGGGACGGAAATTGTACGTTTACGTTTATTGTTGGTGCTGGTGTTGGTGGTCACATGCATTTTTTTTTTTTTCAGATATATATTTAACGTCACTACTGATTTAAATTCTTTCCTAGACAGTTACAAGTTGATAGTATTATTAATATAATATTACACAATTACATAACTAAAGTTAGGTATAATCAATTCATAATCTAAATAAATATAAATAAATTTTAATTTCTGAAAGTCTTGAGCTTTTGCTTTTCATAGATTACAAGTTTTCTTTTGACAATGTTGCCCACCTTCGCCAATCATGATGTAATTATTGGCAACGCTAAAGTTAAAGCAATTACTTGCTAGCTGCTTATTTAGCAATTCTATAAAGAATTTTGCAACTCATGCATCGTTGCAGCATAAAAGGTAAAAATGAACAAAAAATTGAATTTTACAAACGTGACATTTAATTTTTTTCAATTGAATCTTCTATACGTAGGCATGTCATATTGCTGAGGTAAGAAGAAAAAGTAGATAAGTGTACAAATTAACAATAGACCTCGTGGTGGTAGTGGGTTTTCTTACCAGGAAACTTCACACTTCACATGACCAATGGCATTATAAAAATTTAAAATATGAACCACACAGGAAGATTAAAAAGCTGTCACTGCCTCACTGCATCTGCACGGTCTCTTTATTATTATTATTATTATTATATTTATTCTGACACGATGAGTATTGTATAAAGAAACACAGCCAAGACAAGGCCCCCGCTTTCTGCAAATTAAAAGGTGACCGTTCAAAATTAATGTCGCCAATCCCCAGTAAAATATTCAATCATGTTTCTGTATGAAGATGATGATTACTTCACAGGATAAACTTTAACCTAATCATTATGTGAGTTAATTCATTAAGCAAGGCTTATTACTTGGTCGTGCATGGCCATTAGTAATTAGTTTATAATATTCATCCATGCATGGCATGTTTATTTATGCATGTGTATACCTTATGCTACGGCTTACAAACAGGCATAGCATCCTGTTTGAGCTCCTAATAAAAAGTTTAATCTTCTTCTTTAAATGTATTATTAACTGCTAATATTTGTTTTTAATATTACTTTTTGCATGTTGCCTAATGCAAGATCCAAGCTTTTTTAAAGGTGAATTTTATTTATCTTTTGTGAACCTTCTCTCTTTTTCTTTCTTTTTTGTTGGTTTAGCTCTAATGGAACCTATAAAACACTCAAAATAATAAGTTTTTTTTTTTTTTGAAAGAACTTGAACAACTAACCTAATGGAGAAAAATGCTCCAAGACTATTCTACAAATTTATAGAATGTTTAAGCATATTTTCATAAGTATATTTGATTACATAATATTGAGGAAATAAAACAAGATGTCCAAGATATGGTTTCTCAAACATTATCATGCTCTCCTCAAAGTAAAAAGAAAGTAAATAGCTGATGGACTACAAGAAGGTAAGATTGTGATGAGGCAATTATGGGGAGCACGGCTATATAACTTCGGTAATTTTAGTAATCTCGAATTGATCACCTCAATCAGGAGGTAATTCTGGTACCCTTGACCTCGATTAGGGGATAATTTCAATTACCCCAAGTAGATGAATTTGAGAAAATATTTGATCAAGTCACTAGGAAGCAAGACTCAGTGAAAACAAACCTCATGCATTTTCTCTAAAAAGTCAAGGCACGACCTTAATCCATTAACTGTCATAGGATTCTTGTCTATAAAAACTCCTGAAAATTCAAACCAGGCAAGGAGGATTTTCTCTCTCTTCCTCTCACTTATAAATTCTTTCTTTTACACTGCACTTTATTTTTCTGTAAATTACTTTGAAGCTTTTTAGTTAAAAGGCATAATAATAAAGTCATGTGAATTGTGGCATGAGTTTTTCCTAAAGACCCATAAATTGACTTGAGCGTTGGAGGATTCATATTAGAAAAATATCCAGTATCTTCCTAACCATTCTTTGTGAATGCAAGTGAATTTCATAGGAGGTGCACGTGGTTGCTAGAATCTGCGTGAAGGAAGGAAGAGCGAGCAAGATTTTTGCATCAACACTTAAAAATAGAGATAAAAATAATCAAAGTTTTCTTTCGAAACCTTCTAAATCACATTATCAGTTTGAAAATTACTGTTAAAAAAAATGTTTAATTTTAATTGAGTTACATACTTGTTAAGTCCACACACTTGATCTGACTTGTATATTATGTGTGTCTTTCTTTTGTCTTAACTTATAAGATACCCTCAAAAGGTGTTTTTAGTAATATTCAGTAAACAGAGAACTTGTGAGAGAATCACTCACACATATTAATTGAATATTCAGATTAATTAGTTTCATTTTACGACAATATCTCATATTCAAGAGTTAAAATCTTGGGTCATTCTATGATGCCGTGATTAAAATTATGGCATCGATACTGTAATTAAATATAAATTATGTAAATAAAACATAAAACTTATAAATTTAACATAAAAATTGTAAATCAATATTAACTGTAAAATAAAATATAAATTTTAAAAATTAAACATAAGACTTGTGAATAGAAGGAAATATAAGTAAATTAATATAAAATTGGTAAATTGATATATTATTAGTAAATAAAACAAAAACTTGTAAATATAATGGCAAAACTCATGAATCAACATTGATTACAAAATAAAATATAAATTTTAGGAATTAAACATAAGATTTGTAAATGAAAGATAAATCAAATAAATTATTATAAAACTAGTAAATTAATGTATTAATGGTAAACAAAATATAAAATTAGTATATCAACACTAATTGTAAAATAAAACATAAATTTTAGCAATGGAAAATAAGGCTTTTAAAAGGAAGATAAAATAAATAAATTACTATAAAACTGGTAAATTGATGTATAACTGATAAATAAAATAAAAACTTACAAATATAGCATAAAATAAGTAAATCAACATTAAATATAAAATAAAACATAAATTTTGTAGATTATTCCTAAAACTTATAGATAAAAGGTAAAACAAGTAAATTAATATAAGAGTTACTTGAAAAAAAAGTTCACAATTGTAAAATAAAAACTCATTATAATGTTTATTACCTAATATATTTATTGATTTTTTATTTAAATTGAATAATAATAATTTTACATTTATATAATACATGTGATGTTTTATTAAGAATATAATTTATTCTCAAATTGAGATTTTTTAAAAAATATTATTTTAATATCTTTATATTTGTTGTAAGATGGTATTTTATATTTTTCTACGCTTCTTCAACAAAGAACTATAAATGGTATTTAAATACAAGTAAAAAATTTGAAACTACATGAAGTGTGCATAAGACTCAAAATGATATCTAATTTTATTGATATATCATATATATGTCTAGTAATATAAGAATTTTTTTAATTTTGTTTTTGCTTAATCCTCGTTAAGATAAATAATTGTGCTTAATTTATTTGTGTAATAAATAGATATTATTATAGAAAATGAGACAACAAAGTATATAAATATCTTAGAATAAATATAGAATTTATGGTTAAACCAATTTAATATAACTTATTCAACTTTTTTTAATATAATTTTTTTAATTAATGAGTAATTTTTTGTTTAATTAAAGAAAATATTTTTTAAAATGAATAAAATATTTTTTTCCTAAAATTATGTAGAAACAATGTTAATTTTCTAAATAATTAATAATTTTATATGAATTTATTAGTTTTACTTTATATTTAATAGTTTTATATGTAATTTATAATATTTATGTCTATCACGATATTGATTTCGTAATTTTTATTATGATATTATAAAATTTTTCTAAAATCTTATCTTGATTTTGAGGTCTCCTGAACTTTTGAATATATTGTGTCACATGTTTATTAGTGCAATAACTATGGATGCATTGGTAATAAGATTTAATCACTTTTACATGAGAGTATATTGGTTCTACGTTTTATTTTTTAGTTATGTTCAATTCTAGTCCAATTGTTGGGCCTTTATTTTAGTTCGTGACTTAATTTTGTATCTTTATGCTTCTCTCGCTTTTTATAAGATCCTTAGGATCTTAAAATTTGATCGACATTTCGTATCAGCAACCTTATTAAAATTTTTCTCTTCAATAAATAAATAACCTTATTAAAACTTGTCTTCTCATATTAATCTTGGCCTCCTAACTTTGAATTTGTGGATAGAATGAAACTACCACAATAAGGTTTGACTATATATCAACTACCCCATTCGGATATAGTATTGATGTGGTAAGAACTTTTGTGACTTAGTTATATATATATATATATATATATATATATATATATATATATATATATTATTAAAGTGTAATTTTCATTGACCTCCCTCAATTATCTACAATTCACCATAAATGAACTTTATGTCCAAATTAACATTGACCTCCCCTCGTCGAAGCATTTGATTGTTAAATGTGATAACAATTGTGAGAAAATACACTAATACCCTATAGTGAACAATTATGAAAGAAATTAAGGAAAAGAGAACCTACATTTGAAAAATTCAAACAATTATTCATAATTTACTTTAAATTAAGGATCATTTAAAAGCACATGTATTTAATCATATATTCAAGTTAATTTTAAGAAATTTTATTAAGTTACGAAATTGTTCTCAATGACAGTAATCAAATAAACTAAACATTTGGACCGGGAAAGGCCGGTGTTAATTTGGAGAGCGATCAGTGAAAATCACTCGAGGATTAAAAAAGTGTCATCAATTCCCTATCGGGGGAGGTTTAAATTGTATCTTTGTTACATTATAGATTAAAATAAAAATGAGCAGGGCCCAAGGTGAAGATAAGAGCATAACCTTGGGGACAGAAGAGACCATGAGCCACGAGTCGAGCTGAGTGTTTGTCAGGTCTGATTGTTTATTTTTAAAAATAACGAAACAAAACAAATCAACAAAAATATGAAAAAAGATTCCTCATAATCATCATATTTTAAAAATTTATAGGAAGGAAGGAAACTCTAGACTGCAATGTTGTCTTGTTGTGTGGTTGGGAAAATTGATGTGTGTTTATTATATTTATATATATGTTTCATGCATGTCGAGATTTTGGTAAGAACTATTGCTTTGGAAATCGCACGTCACCTCCAGGCTCCATGTCCCATCGATGAAAAAAAAAATAAAACTTGAGAATCGATAAGGGACGGATTACATTATTATGTTTTCAAATATTAAAAAATGGAAAAAAAAAAAATATTTTGGCATGATTGCCGATTACAATTTTGACTGCTTCACTCTCTTGTTTCTATTGTTTATTTTATATATGTTATGGGTTAAATCTGGATCAGTGCACAAACGCTGTATTTAGCCAAAACAAATATAATACCCTAAATGGTGATATGATATAGACATCGATTGAAACTAATGTGTTCTTAACTACTGTTTTGGTAGGATTTTCTTGACATTACGGATAAAAATAATTGACCTCGAGTGCACATTAATTAGCGCTGGGATGACAATAAAATTAAGATCTGTATCTGTAAATATTCGGATTAAAAAGAATTTAGATCCATATATTAAAAAATGTGAATCAAGATATTGAAAATTAGAATTTATATGAATCTAAATGGAAGTATAATTGAAAAATTGAATATCTAAATTCAATTAAATTTTATATTAAATTTAAAAATATATATTAACTCTAAATAAAATAAAAAAAATCTAACATAATCCCTAACCCTATCAATATCACATTCACACACACGCTCATGTTCCTTCACCAGCAGCCGTAACCCACAAATCCCTCATGCCCAAATCCCCAAAATTCATAAGGACTATCATGTTGTCATCCTATCTCTATCTGCTTCATGGCCTCAACTAAGCTTCGTGTCGAAGCCTTGCCTGAGCATGCTACACGTCTCATCTTCGTCGAAGCCTCGCTTGAGCACGCCTCTATCACTGCACGCGTAGGGATGGCAATGGGCACCGCTCACAGCGGATTTGCCATTACCAAACCCACACTTGCACTAAATTTAAATTACCAAACTCACATGCAACTCGAGAGCAGATTTTTATTTTTTTAAGAAAATCTGTCCACAGTGAGTTTGATAATTACTAAACCGACAATGGTATCTGGCAGATTTTTTGCGATTCCACATTAAAATCATAAATATTCAATATTTAAATTTATAATAATAATTAAAGTTTCACATAATATACCAAATTCTAAATTTAATCAACGTATATGAATAATTAAAATTTAAACAGTAAACCATCATAAATTCTCAATTTTAAATATGAAATACATAAATTTATTAAAAAAAATCCTACAAACTAGCATCTAAAAGTAACCCCACTTTACCATAAATAATTATTATTTCATATTCTTATTCTACACAAGTTTTAAGAGTTACAATCTTTATTTCATTAGCACTCATCCAACATAATTCCTACAATAATGATTAATATTAATATTTTCTAAAGAATAACACTTTTTAAATACTAATCCAAATAACAAAATTATAATAATGAAATAATCCATACATTAAGTTAAAGAATAAAAATAATAGTTCATGCAAAATTATAATAAGTATATAATAATCCATGCATTATTATATATGTCTATTTAGTTAACGCTTAGGCATGTTGTAACTTGCACATATGTTTACACTTTACATTTATTTACTTTGTCTATTTTTTTATTTAAATACTTTTTCAATTAAAATTAAAATAAAAATATTTAAAAAAAGTACGGGTTTGACTGATATCTATACGGGTATCCATTAGATTTTTAGCTAATACCATACTTACTCGCAACGTAGTGCGGATTTCAATTTATAATACCAAACCTGCCAGCAACCCGCAAAATTATCCATAGTGGGTGGGTTTTGACAGGTGGGTTTGGAGCAGATTTGCAAGTACCATTGCTATCTCTATGCACGCGTTGTCGTCATCCAAGGTTTGCCTCATTGGATCTTTCTTGCCGGTAATTTTCTCTTTTGTTTATATTTTTTTAGTATTATTAATTACATGACATTTTATTTCAGTTAATGATTTGGTATTTTGGTTGATTGTTTGATTGTATTTAATGAGTTCAATCTAATGTAAAATTGTTTAAACTTCAAAGTTTTATTGGCTCAATTTAATTTTCTTTGTTAATTCATTTAATTCATTTAATTAAATGCATTAATTTTTAATATAATGTAAATGATTAATTTTTTTTTTCGCACATGTTAACTCATTGTACGAATTACTTCAATCGATTTGCATAACAAATTATGAATGCTAAGGGAGTAGATGTGGATGATTTTGATTATTGATGATATAGTGGCATGACGTGTTAGATTGGAAGCTTGGAATCTACATGGATTTATAGTGTTTTTTATTTGTTGCTTTTAATGGTGGTGTTAAACTTGAGCTTATATTATTTTTAACGTTTGATTTATGTTATGGTATTTTTATTTGTGGATTTATAATATTTTTGTACGTTATTCATGTTTGGAAAAATGTTTGAACTTTTGTGGAGTGTGCGTGATGGCCATTTTGATAATTTTGAACACATGATTGTTGTCCTAAAACGCCATATGGTCTTTTAATTTTAATAATAACAAACTATATGTCATAATTAAAATAGAAAATAAATATATTTCACAATCTTACTAGCTCTTGAAAGACAAAAATCATTCATGTGAGATCAAGTTCAAGACATTTAATGGACGATGGTACAAAGCTCAAAGGTATTGGCTTATGTGATTTCTCTTATTATATTTCATATAAAGCTAGTATGATTAAATGTATGCACAATTAAATATTTAAAAACTCAAGTTATTTTTCATGAAAATTTAAATGAATCATTATTTTCATAATATAAAAGTTTTATATTAAAAGAAAAAATAATTTTATGAAATCGATTGTTTTTAAGTTTACAGATTAAATTGAAAAAAAATTTGAGAACTTTGAAATCAACAAGTATTGTTTGAAATTCTAAAAGTAAACCTATTTGAAAAGTTTTATAAAAGTTTTATGTTATAATACAGTTTCTGAAAGTTTTGAATAAAACTATAATTTTGAAAAAAATTCATTATAGCGACAAACTATTTCACTATATCAAACAGCTAACTGATAATTTTAAACGGTTAACTGATAATTTCCAAAGAGTTTCTAAAATGAATCAGCTAATTTGACAATTCAAAATTTTTCATCATAATAACTTACACAAAGTCAAAACGATGATTCAATAGAAGTTAATAGCGATCGATTATTCGTCAATAATAATTAGTTTTCCTCCCAAACTCAAATTAAAATTATTTAAAAAAGAGTTTTTCAATCTCTATCAAGATAAAACTTATTCATATAAATCATATTATTAAATAATATCAAGAATAATAATTAAAAAAAAAAAACATTTTAGCGAGTCTCAGTGAGCATAAGCTGAAACATCGAATTTATAAAAGGTACAGGAAACGTGTTTGTTTGATCACCTAAACCATATGCCATGTACCCAAAAGGTTTTTCTTTATTAAATCCCTCAACTGAATAGCCAAACTCCACATGATAGGATCGCAAGATTGATATTTAGTGTCAATCAGTACCAATACTATTACTACAGTATGAACCCAAGCCTCAAGAATATAAGGTCTCTTACAATGAGAGTAGTTTTTGTAGGGAATGAAATGTTGGTTGATAATGATAGATATGATTAAAATAAGATCATCAAACTCAGCAATGATGATGTGGTGGTGAGCAGCAGCCAGCAAGATAAGTGATGAGTGACGCACAACAGTCTTACATCGAGCATATATAAATGTGGATCCTAGAAAACCAACAAAGGCAAAATACTCGGTGCATGTCTCGATCAAACACCATCTTCGGTGGCTCTCCTCAAAGCGAAGGTTCAGTACTCTCTTTTGGGCCATATCTAAGGTCAGCTGATATCATCTTCCATGAAACACTTGGTCTCTCAAATCTATCAATGTAGCCGCAAAAGTGGATCAACATAATGAGTGATTAACCCGATAATTAATTTCAGCATCTTAAAGGTGGGACGCTTAACCAACTCACCAAAAGAAAATATGGATCGCAGCCATCTGATTAACTGCAGAATTGATCTCAAATCCAGCATATTCCTCTCCCCAACCAACTCATTATGTTTAACATTACTACAAGTCTGATGTTAAAGGAAAGTTGTTTACAACTGTGTCACCAGATTGCTAAGAGAACTAACCATGTGCTTGAGAGGGAGAACATCAGCTTTCAAAAGATTTATTTTTAACAGAACCACGAGTTGTGCAAAATAGAATCATTAAGGAAAGCCTAAATTCCTTTACAAGGTATGCTACACTATAGTCTATATTTTGTGTCTCTTCTTGATCATTACTGCAGCGGACAAAAGAATGATTTGTTGAAAACTGGGCAAGATAATGGTCTTCAAAGCCTTAATGATGTGTATAAGAAAGGATTACCCATCCCAGGAGAGCTGATAAATACATACAAATCCTTGGTCTTGTTATCTATAATGAGACAACATGTTTCTCTAAATGTAAAAAGTTTGAGATCTGATTTCAGGCAGCAGCAAAAAGCAATTGCTTTCAATATGCTTTAAAAAGTAAAACTTGACTGAATGCCACAATTATAATTACAGTTTACTCTTGTACATAAATCTAACACAACTCTTTGCTCCAACCAAGACAAAATATTGAAAACTCTGCTCCGGAGCTGGCATAAACTATTAGCTCTCAGTCACTGCAAGGTTTTTGGCTCCACGTGACCTCTTTCGTTTCCTGTTCCTGCTTCTCACTGTAGTGTTTCCATCTTTACCTTCCTGCAGTAACTTCCACAAATTAATGATTGATAACATACATACCAGTTTCTGCACAATTAACCTTATTGTAAGGGACCAAGGTTTGTTACCTATCATTGTGTTCCTTAAAATTAGTAATAAGTTAAAATTTCTAAGCATGCATCTCAGGATCCTCTTAATAGAACTGTTAAGAGTGAAAAGTTCAGCAACTATGAACGTACATCATATAATGATGTGCGATTATTCCAGCCTGTAAGCCTATCCTGTTCATTTAACAGCTGCTAACTTCTAAGCTCTAATGTATGACATGGCCAAACCACTTAACTGGAGGCTAAGGAACAGTAAAAGACTATACTTGGATACTTCACAACCATGTTGAGTAGCAAATGCAGAGAGAAGAACTGCATGCAGTTTAGTCACTTCCAACATTCCTTACAATAACACTAAACTGATCAACAACACTATGGGAGCATCTGATTAACAATTCAAAGAAATAACAAATTTTGAATAGTAAATTGGATATAATCTCACAATTAACACAAACTTCTATTGTTTCTAAAGATATGTTTTTTGAAAACTTCCATCCAATATGCTTTCTTAAGATATGTATTTTCTCTTCATAAAATCAGAAAATTTTATCCAAAGGCAAATCAAACCAACGCTAATATTCGATTCATATCAATATTATCTCTTCAGTCCCATATTTTGAAATCCTAATTTCTAGGTAATTATTATCAAGAGGTGTTACATCAAATTATTAGCTGTTACTACTCCTCTACAGCATTTTAAATGATTGAATCTCAGCCTATCAAAGATCATTTGCAGTCTTAACAACACCATTGAAATAATCTAGTAACTTACTAACATAAAAAACTAAGTGATTGATGCGTGTAGATGACAAAAGATGCGGTAAGCTTCAACTGTTGACCATATAATTATACTATAATAGTCTTGTAACTAAACATAAGCAGGTACTGTTACAAGCAAAACATTACTTGAACTAAAGCCAATTGGTTTCAATGACTCAATGGAGTAACTGCAAGGCTTCCGAGTACAGGTTAATTAAAGTTAGAAATTATAATTGTGTGGCTATTATTTCTCAGTATTATATAGTTCCCATCAGAACCTACATTTGCCTTCACATAAGTGATTGATCATCTAATCTAGTATACAAAAGTGCTGTAGAGTATTGAAAACAAACTATTAAGTGACCTCACCTTCCCAGATTCTGTATTTGGATTTTCATGACTCTTTTTCTTCTTGCATGATAGAGGGTTTGGAGCCTACAAAACAAAAGATGCAGAAGTAACTCAACAATCGTTGCCAAAAGAGGCAGCAACAAGAATGAGAACATATCAGCAGAATACTTGCAACAGCTGAGTAATAAGTCAATTTAGTTGCTGCAAATCCAAAAACTATGAACCAAATACATTCTACACTTAAAGATGTTAATCACTATTTGGGAATATAAATTTTTCTTATCATGAATAGCTATCAAATCTTCAGAAACTTATTCAAGTTACCTCTATGATCCTCCAAGCTAGTAAAAATCCACAAATAGGAAAGTTTGGAGGAAGGAAAACTATATTGGTGAATCAATATTATAGTCAAAACTTCTAAGCAGATGTTAACAAACAAGTTAGTGTTACGAGTGGTGGTGGTTCAAGATTGTAGGGAAAAGTGGAAATAGCTAAAACTAAACTGATGAAGGAAAACTATATTCGTGAATCAATATTATAGTCAAAACTTCTAAGTGGATGTAAACAAACAAGTTAGCATTACCAGTAATGGAGATTCAAGATTTTAGGGAAAAGTGGAAAATAGTTAAAACTAAACTGATGAATCAATCCCACTCAGTAGAGAGTGTAAACAAAAATGAGAAAGTTTATACCTTAGCCCTCTTTCTCTTGAATTGGGGTCTATCCTTAACACCCATTCCCTTTCTTGCATGATGTGTCTCTTTATCTCTCGGCGTCTCTAACTTCCGATTTTCTAACTCTTCATATCTATTAGATGACTCCCTTATTTCCTCAGTTTCCAAAATTTTCTTAGTACTCATTTTTAACATCTTAAATTCTAGCTCGGTCATACGAGAGCGAGCTTCTTCAGAAGTTTTGATGAATTGGCGTTGAAATGCAGATGGTGGCTCAAGCAAAAGAGCATTCCGCAAGCCAAAAATAAGAGGAACACCTGGCAACTGCTATAAATAACAGGAGTTTAAGAAACCATGATGCTCAACCAACAACATACCAGAAACAATTGATGTACAACAGCACATGACAATTACAATACAAACCTCCTGAAGCTTCTTACGCAAATCAACATCCTGAGTGGAAACAAAGAAGTGCTCAGGATTATTTTCTCCAATAACCTCCACGAGGCAAGCATCGGCACTCTTCAATTTCTCATGCTCACATCTAACATTGAAAGTTAATTCAATTATAAATACAATAAAAGCTGAATCATCTCCTAATAAGTGAAAAACTAGCATAACCAATTTGAACGGCAAATCACTAAAGCCCCACTAAAATAAATGCACTATCTTTGTCGAAAATACTAAACCCATGAAAATTCTTGTGAAAAGGAATCTAGAATAAAATTGAATTGATTATGCTCAACCTGTCTAGTAAAATGTATAAGAGCACTAGAGAAGCTAACCTAGCAATTGCAAGTTTACGTGCCGCCTCGAGAGCTTCAGAATGAGACGGCCCAAGTCTCTTTAACTCATCAATCACACACCTATCAATTAAAACAAAGCTATATAAATGTAATATTTTTCAGAATTAAATAGATGCAGAATAGCAGAATAAAAAAATTACATTTTTAAAAAAAGAAAAAAGATATATAAAAGAGAACAGACTTGGTGGTGAAGAGCTTAACGGGGGCAGCGAGAGTGTTGGAGAGGGCATTATCAGCAGGAGTAACACGATTTTCAATGAGGTGATGAACGAAAGTGCCGTCGCAAAGCACCTTGTACGGCTGTCTGAACCCAAAACAAGCTGTGTAGAATCTCACAATCTTTCTATGACGCTTCTGTCTTTTCACTCTCATCTTCGATTCTTCTTAACTTGCAACAACAACTGTCAGTGATTTCGCGCTTTTAATTAACCAACCCAAAATAAGAAAAACCCCACCACCTTAATAGGGCTTAGGGTTTTGTTCGTTCAAAAGATTTATAAAACTCTCGGAATTAATGGATGATGAAATTTAAGAGGAGGCACTAGGCAGGCACGTGTGGGACAAGGGGGCCGAACAGGAAGGCAGAATTCGGATCCGGGTAAACCCGAATTATTCCTTCTCAGGTGAAGGCCGGGTCCTCTTCTGGTCGTCCAGTTCTTGGCCCATATTTATATCGTTTGGACCATTTTGCTTTTTGGACTCTTTTATTTTTCCTCATTCTTTTCGTAAAATTAACAATTTTTCTTTTTTTTTTTTCTCGAGAAATTGACATTTATAACCAGTTCAACTTTTTATTTTTCATAATTAACCCCTTCAATTATTTTCTATCAATTTTAGCTAAACAAAAAGGTTTTACTCTAAATTATCCTTCTTATTTCATAGTTATTTCATTCATTCATCTTCCTCGTTTTTTTCTTCTCAAACAAAAGCCGTAACCAATTTTTTTATTTTAATCATCATTAGCAGTGTCAAATGGGAGACTGAAAGAGTCGACGGCAAAAGTAAATTCATCAAAAATCTAACAACAGAATTTGAATTTAACAGCTGAAAATCTAGGTAAGGTAACAAATTTTTCTATAACTGATTATTTAATAAAATTTCTCTTGAATAGTTTATATAAAGAAGTTTTTAAAAGGTGCAACATGACATTTGTGTGGCGTTGGGTTATGTTTTTGCTCAGCCGAGAGACAGTGTCGATGATCGAGTTGTCAAGACCAGACTGCCAATTCCTGCATGTCGCACTTGTATTTTTTTTTCTTTGAGTGATTATATTTTCTATTATATAATTAATTTATTTTATTTTTTTAATAAATTAAAGATTAATGGATTTAGTTGTACTTGAATTGTGTTGTAATGGTTGGTGGGAGATATCGACAAATAGCCATATGGATTATGTGAACGCTCAGAATGCAGCATTTTTAGTTTTAAAAGATTGTATGTTTTCCCAGTTTCTAGCTGGAGTACATGAGGTTTTACAGATAAATCCTAATGAATATGATATCACGATGAAAACAACTTTGAAATCTAATAACACAACCCATCGTGCATGTTCGCTACCCATGGACATATGTAATGATGAAATAGTTAAGGTTGTATTACATCTAGCCTCTAATATAGCCAACTATGGATGCATCTTTATATTTGTTACCGTATCTCCTCGAGTTCCAAGCCAAGATGCTCAAGATGTTGAAGCACTTGTAAAACCTATCTCTGTCCCCGATGTTGAAGAAGAGATATTACCAAAGATAACATCATTGCAGCAATATTATTCTCCACTCCACGACAATAATGACATTATTGATGATAACAACATTATATTGCCTGATGTTTGAGAAAGATATTACCATTAGAGACATCTTTAGAGGAACATTACTTTCCATTCCACTACAATTATTTCCACAAAAATGGTGAACCTATTGATAACATGGGCAACACATAAATAGATGATGTTCGTGTAGAGGTGTATAATAGTACGAGGGCTACTCACCACAGTAGTCCAATTGATGATAAAGGTGTTGATAATTTTGATATTCCTTTTAATAACGAGAATGAGCGTCAGGATGATATTACTACTAATAGTAGGAACAGTCGATTTATTGCTCCAATGGGCCATTCAATGAGGACAGTTGTTGACCTCCTTGTAAGTCTTGCTCTAGTTATGCCATCAAACTTGTTTGCTTTAGACTTTGTTAGAAGTTGCAATTCAGATGATATTAGTGTGGGTAAGTTGTTCTCTAAGAAGAATGAATTAATATTGGAGTTGCGCAAAGTTGCCCTTCGGGATAAGTTTGATTTTAAGATTGCACGGTCCACAACTATACGTTTCGAGGCCCAATGTTCTTCGAAATTATGTAAATAGCGTATTCGAGCAACGAGACCTTCAAACGAGCAGAATGTTTATTGGGTAGTCCGGAGAATTGACAATATATATACATATTATAATGAGGTGTTATCTGATGGCCGTCACCAAATAAGGAGCTAGGTTGTTGGTCATATTATTGCAGATAAATATATTCAGAAAAAAAGAATATACACTCCAAATGATATCAGAATAGACATGCAGCAGGAATACGGTGTCCAGTTAACATACCAGCAGATATATCGGACCAGACAAGTTAGTTTTGAAATTGTTTGAGGGAATCTTGCAGAGTCATATAACTTACTACCCAAATACTTTCATGTTTTGAAGGTAAAAAATGAGGGTACAGTTACTCACCTTGAACGGGATGGGGATAGTAAATTCTTATACTATTTTGTAGCTCTTGGATCTTCCGTCAAGGGTTTTAAACAGTATATTAGACCGATAATTGCTGTAGATGGTATTCATCTAAAGGGTCTATATCGATGAAGTATATTTGTTGTAACATGCTTAGATGGAAACAATCAATTGTATCTGTTAGCCATTGGAGTTTTGGATTAAGAGAATAATGATACTTGGGAATGGTTTATGATGAAGTTACATGGAGTGACTGGCGATATGCCAAACTTAGTATTTATCTCTGATCGATGCACTTCCATTAAGAGAGCCGTTCTTAAAGTATTCTGTAATGCTGCTGATGACGTTTGTTTTTACCATGTGAAAGGTAATATTAAAGTAAAGTTCAAGATGTCCAAAGCTGTTTGGGATGATTTTGAGCCTATCTTTATAAAAGCCGCAAAAGCATATGGACACAAAGAATTTAGAAAACAACTTGAGGTTTTGTAGATGCTACACTCTAGTGCAGCCGATTACTTTTGGTGCAATTGGCACACCGTTGCACAAAACTTGTGCGACGGGGTACTTGTCACACCAAATTTTGGATTCTGGAACTATCTATTGCACAAGATGTCGCACCAATCTGGTGCGACGGGATGGGCAGCACAAATTTAGCAAAAAACAATTGTTAAAAAAAATTAAATAACTTACTAATCTATTTTTTTCATGTGGATTACGCAATGGAAGAGGCTAAATCAATGACAAAGAATGGTGAGAAAGAATTGATGAAAAAGAATTGGTAGAAAAAGATGAGAGGAGCAGTTTTGTCCTAAAGGTTTGTATTTAACTAATTATGATAGCTAAAATTTTGGGAGGATATTTGTAAAAAAAAAATAATTTAAAATTATTTATGTCAATTTTGGTATTTGTAAAAAAAAAATAATTTAAGATTATTTACGTCAATTTCTCTTTTTTCTTCCCTATACTCTATATTTTATTTTTTTGATAAGTTATAATAGACTCCATTGACTATGTACTACGTAGTACTTCCCTAGAAAAGGAAAAAAAAAAAAAACCGATTGAAAATGAGTTGTATCATACGAGCCCTTATAAAAATTATTTTATAAAAATTAATGAATTCATGCAGTATGTACACCGTACAAACTTGAACGTAAGAAAATCTACTCGGTCGATCTTCACCTCATCGGCTCCCACTTAGGATTGCAGGATTTGGTCCAACTCTCTCTCCTTTCAATCTCTCTGATCCAACGGAGAGCTTTCATGTCTTCCTTGGTAGTCTCCATTGAGCTTCTTCTTCTCTTCTCTCCGTAATGTTGGTAACAATGATGTCGCCGCTGCTTGTTCTTCGAATATAATAACCTTCTTCAACTCTAATGGTGGCAGCACAGCTTTTAACAGTACCCTTTTTACCTGTGGTTATTTCAGAGGCACTGGTCTTGAACCACTTTGTTTTTTGAATCTTGTGTAGTTGCTCAGACGTTATTAAAGAATGGTATTGGTGGCACCGGCGACACTCGCACTACGGGCTCGGAGAACAAGAAAGAGTAGTCTCTCGAGTACTTGAGACTCGATATTTTCCGGCGTAGGGCTTCAGGGTTAAGCAACTTCACTTTGTAATTCTTTTCAGTTCTTTTCAGGATGATCATGGTTTTCATTTTCTTCCACTTACGCTTGGTTCTTGGTTTGGTGGGAATAACGTACACACCTCTAATGGCTTTCTCTAGGTTGCCTTCCTTTTCCCTAACTGTAAACGACGGCATTGTCGATCTTTCTTTCTTTCTTTCTTTTCTTCTCTCTTTTCTTTCTAACAATATCTGCTACTGCACTTTTAAGCTAACCAACTGTTTTCCTGATACACACAGGAGATTCTAAATTATATAGTAGGAAGTAACAGGCTCCGTTTCCTAATCTGTTGATAATAATGAATTAAATAAATAAATTATTAATCTTTAATTTAATAAACGTATACATTTAATCATATTTTAAGAAATTAATAAAACCATTTGTTTCTCTTCCCTTTCTGTTCATGAAACCAAACATTACTCTTCGCGGCAACGATGGCATCCTGTGGGAGGAAATATCAACTTACCTTTCGAGAAAAATCTTAGATGGTACCATGATCTACAAAACAATCCATGCGCTTTGTTGCCTGATATTAAAAGTATCAGAAAATCTGTTGCTGAACTTTCTTCTAAAATTCAAAGCTTGTGATATTCAAGTGACAGCTACAAACACCAAATTTCAATATCCTTTTCATAGAAACCAAACCTCATGTACAATTCTACCACAATATTAGTTATAATCTAGCTTTATACATAAGGCTCACTCACTCACTGAACTGTGTGCTCCAATCACGATGAACTATTGAAGCTCTATCAGCTGGCCAAAGACTATAAACCATCTGTCATCTCAAGGTTATCACCTCCATTCTCTGAAACTACAAGGTCATTACATTTGATGTCTGTCACGACAACATTTTTGCCTCTGCTTGACCTCTTTCGTTTCTTGCTCTTACGTCTCATAGTATTATTCTCATATATACTTTCCTGCAGGAATATCAATATAGCTGGTGTAAAAACCATCATCCGTATTAGACAACTGAAAAGTGGAGTAAGGGCCTTAGCTACCAGTCACTACCTTAACATTACTAATAAATTAAAATTTTGCGACATGCATTGGCAATACTGTTTTAAGAACTGCTAAAACAAGCTCGGGTGTTGTGCTGCGTACACTAATGTGAAAATATTGTGGCCTGTATCCCTAATTTCTCCATGATAACAAATAACTTCTAAAGTTGGTAATGTATAATATTACCAAGTCCCTGAATCAAAGTCAATTCAACTCATCATAACAAGACAAAATAATTAGGAAAGGAAAGACAGTGTAAATGTATTATTGAATAAAACCATTATGAACAAGTTTTTTAGTAGACGATATGTTGAAGTTGACCTTGAAATCATGGACACATGGATAATATTAATCTATGACAACAACAAAATTGATGTCTGCACTAGCCTGTAAATCAAATGGTGGTTGGTAACTCAAAGATTTCCTTGCAACTAACAACTGCAATATTTGGTCAACCTTTTCCTCCAAATGGTCCAATTGATTCTTAATTTCTCCAAGTTCAGCATCCTGTAATACCACACATCACTTAAAATCATGATAGATACAACAATCACGTAAAATGACGAATTAAATATGTCTAATAATTTACCTTTTGCATTCTGGGTGGTGAGAATATCTTTTGAGATGGTTCATCAGAATAAGAATCTAACTGTTCAAGTTCCTCCCCAAGTCTATCTTTGTCACCAGATACAAGAAGTTGCAGATCATTGTTGTCGTCTGCCACCGCCTCTTGAACATTATCATCAGTGAGATGCATCCAACACTGCATGTATGCCTTTTCCTTTTCAGCTTTAGTTGGATTAAGCATCTGGTACACTTTAACCTGTAAAATGAGAAAGAAGTTGGTGAGTGCTCTGTCCAGAACAGCTGTACCACAATTATCTAGATGAATACCAACCATCTTCTTTGAAAACACTTCCTTTTCCAATTGCGTTTCTTTAGGGATAGACATGGCCTTCCAATTTAATATTCGAGGAAGTGCATGCCCCTCTTTCTGTGCAAAAGTTGGTGTCAAAATTGACATTGCCTCATAGGCCCACACCTGTTCATATGAAAAAGTGATTTTGTCATCTTAAACACAGTTACAAGATCAACAAATTAAAAAGTAGATTTGCTTACTTGAAAGGAATAAGGGAATCCAAGCAAACTATATTTCTCTTCTTTGTGCGCGGGTTTCTTAGCTTGTCTGGCCTGAAATTTCTGCACACGATCTTTCAAGGCCCTTCTCATACTACTTAGTGTAACATTAAAAGATTTCCGACCCCATGGAAAATTGTTAAAGGATTCAAAATGATCGACCATCTGTATGTGGCAAGCATCTATAAGTACCTTTCTTTCTTTCCCAAGCAGCACACACTCCAAGAAATATAACAGGGCCAATTTTACCATTTGCATGTCATTGACTGTATCAGCAGCCAAGAAGGCCTTTTCCAATTGTTGATTTGTGAATCTAGTCTCCCCATTTAACAATGCATCACATACTCTCTCGTCCTCATCCTTCTGTGATATATCAAATCTAGGATATCTCCCACAATTCAGTCCAGTAATTAAAGCGAACTCTTTCATAGAAAATCTACCTTCACTTCCTCCCGCAAGAAAACGCATCTCGTAATCATTAGAGCTCACCTCACGGAGCAGCATTTTATGGCAAAAGTGAGACGAAAATTGCACCTCTTTCATATCAAGAAAATGTCCAAAGCAAGAGTTCTTAAATATTTCCTCCTGACTCTCCGTTAGCTTCATCTTAATGTTTTCTATTGGACGAAGCGTTGAAAGACAAGTGATTTTTCCCGGAAAAAACTCTGATTCCTTTATCTTCGTTTGCAATTTTGGGGCCATCCTCTGAAAATTGGAAACGATACTCTCTCAACAAATTAAAGCTGACCGCATACCTATGAAATTAGGATGTTTCCAAATACCAGTTCACGTCAACATGGTGAAAGAAACACTGTCGCGAGAGTTTCATATTCCCGTCGAGTTTCACGACAACAACTTGAAACAATAATTCACAGCGGAAACTAATCGTTCATTACCGCAATTTAACAGCTTTAAATGCACATCCCAGGGCAATTTTCTTCAAAAATTAATGAACTTAAATTTCTCATTAAATATTTCACTCCGAAGAAATCCCTTTAAATCATCTATAAACAGTTCCAAAACAAGCTATCAATCACGACCGCCTACCTAAATTCCAATTTCTTGTTGGCCTTCTGTTGACAGACAGCGGGAAACGGAGGGAGTTGAAGCAAGCCTCTTCAATTCACAACGACATTGGGGATTTCACGACAAGTACTTGAAAATGGGCGTCGAGTTTTCCCTTTTTCCTTACACCCTTTTCTGGGTATGTTGGGGTAGACGAAAATGACCCGACCCACATTGGGTATTTGGTAGGCTAAGCCCATATGTTTGGGGTTAGCTAGGTCCATCGAGATAGATGAAAAAAAAAAATCAAATATTTTCAAAACCAATTTTCACGATCACATTTGTAATGTGAAATTTACAACATTGAAGATCATCAAAAATTAATTTCGTATACAATCCAGACTGAGGAAAGGGGAACCCTAGTTCAGAATTTTGTACTTTTTCTGTTGAACTGTGCAACACTTGGCTGCATCACAGTGAATCTATCTATATGTCTAACTTTTCTCAAGAGCTAAAAAGGTGCCCAACTTAAATTGTTAATTAGAATGGAAATTAGTATTAATCTAGCTATATGCCCCCAGCACATAAATGAAGAATGAAGATTTAGTAACATCATAGATTGACAAAAGAAATCAAGATTTTAATGAGAAATTATTAAGATCAAGACAGATTGAAAGATGTAGACCACTGTTCTTGTTGGGAATTCCTTTGTATCAGTTTAGCAAGGTCCTGCATTCATAATTGAGAGCATTAAAAAGTGCAGAAACTCAAATCCGCTCTGAACATGATGAGAATTTGCGACTTCAAAATGCTGAGAATAATAAGAGGAAAGAATGATATAATTAATGAACTTGTGCATATATGTCAATACAATCTCATACAAGATTCCAGATTAGCATGAGAAGAGAAAAATCACCATCATCAAATACAAATGAGAATACATAATATATTTCAAATTAAGTCACATTCCTAGAATGATTTAATGAAAATTAAAAGAATTTTGGAGAAAGTGAAAGGGACAGTTGAAGAATTGAACCAGGTCCTCACGCTTGAAGGTTTTAGCATTGGCAACCTGATGTGTCATCTATAAATCAGGAGCAAAAGCAGTGGCAAAGGTTTTAACTTCTTTGGTAAGATTGGTGAGCAGGTAAAAATGGGTTAAGGAATCATACATATTTGAGAGTGTAAATCTTTTCTGTCAATATGACTAGAAAAGTCACTTAAAATTAGTTAGGGACTAGAAGTCTGGTGAAGGTTGATCTCATCTAGGAGTAAAGTCCTTGCCCAATTGACAGTCTTAAAGCACAGGCATATATGTTCCTCAAGATCCTTGAGCAGGCTTGCAAAATTAGGCTGGTTCTTTCTTAGCTGTTTCACTACCTCTTGAACGGAATGCTTTTCTTTTCCTCCCCTCAATCCCAGCTGTACCAGCTGCTTGTCTCCCTCAATGGCAGTACACAGTCGAGCAACAAGACAGTTAATTGTATCCAGATATTTGTTCAACACATAAGCACCCTTCCTAGCAGCATCAAGTTGTGCCACACTGGCAAGCTCCTTTTTAGTAAGAGCACGAGGAAAACAAGCAGTACATAATGGACCAGCAAAGATGGCAACAATTGCATGAGTGGCAACACCCACAGTAGCTATGGTAACTCCCACAGCTGTTCCAATGATACAAATGGAAGAGCCAGCAGTAGCATACCGAAGAAAACGAACTCTGGAACGAGATTTTTGAAGATTGTTGTCAAGTTTCTGTTTCAAATCAGAAAAGCAACGGTGCATTTCATGAAATCTGTGGGAGTCAGGGAAGTGAAAAGGGTTGTGAACACTGTCGAATTGGAGGAACACTTCAAAAGCATTATCACATTGCAATTGAGTGACAGAGCGATGATCAAGAGGAAAATTGTCAAGGAGCTCATAGACAGGTGCATATAGAGTACGTGTACAAAAGAGGCTTTTGAGGAGTTGGAGGCAGAGGTTGGTGGTTTTCTCGCTATGGTCAAAGGAGGTAGAGAAAAGGTCAGTGAGGGAATTAACCTTACCAAGGTTAAGAGCCTCTTTTACAGATTCTCTATTGGGTTGGAGAACTTGTGACAGAAGCAGTTGGTCTGGATCCTTATCTTCATTTATTTCTTCAACCTGCTGTTCAACTTGGTTTTGATCATGTTTCCTGTAGTTGGGGTCAAGAATGTGCATTCTGGACAATATTTCATGGTAGGAAGTGGTATGAATGGATAGATATGCCTGGGTCAGGTTAAAAGTGGGTGATTGCTGAACGCTTACAGAGGGAGAACCATCTGTCGAATTCCCCACTGCTCCTAAAAGAAAACCATCATTGATTAGTAGTTTATATGAACTTTGTAAATTCTCCCACAGAGCATGGTCAAGCAATACCAAATCCAACCTGCTAGGTGCTAAAGAGAAGAAAAGCAACGCAGCAACAGCAAACATACACAGCCTACTACCCAAAGCAAATGAAGATTGTCATTTAATTTAAATAAAAAGGAAAAAGTAATTTAAAAAAAAGGGATGACCCATGACTTAATTAGTGATGAACTGAAGCCCTAATTCTTGCTAAGGTCTAACACCTGCACTAACGGCACTAAACACTAGCAAAGAATCATTATAAATCTCTCCATTGGTGATAGGATTAAAAAATTATAAAAAAAAAAAAAAAACACAAAAAAGGCCAAAGCAAAAGCAGGTTCAATTCCTCTTCTGTCTAGAAGACCAGGTTGGCGGCAATAAACTCTAGTTTCTTCCAAAATAAATAATAAAGTGAGTTGCCCAATTTGGAAATGCAGGTAACAGGTCAAGTAAAATTCGTTGACACATTTATACAAACAAATGAAGCACGTAGAATAGAAGAACGAATAATACCTGGGGTTGATGATCTTGCCGGCGAAGATTCGATAGACAGACACCGTAGCATTGTGTCGTGTTAGTGTGCTTGTGGTGTAAGCTGCTGCGAGTTTATGAGATAGAATAACTCGAAAGAATAAACCACTTTTTTGCTTCTGCTTTGTTTTCTGTTTTTCTCTTCAAAAATTCAATGAAGAACAGAGCCAAGCCGCAACGGATTATTATTATGTCTCTAGCTGCTTCACTTAGTACACTGGAGAACATTAACTAACATTTAGGCGTTTAACGAGAAGAATATTTGTATGTACTCGTACGAGTTCTTCTGTCTGCGTGCACGTTACCGAAACTGGGTCGACGCGTCGTTTTGGGGTTTTGGCCCAATTGAGATTTGAAACGTACTGTCCTTAGACTTATTATTATATATATATTTTTTAAAATAAAATAAATAGAAGAAATTAACGCAAATTGGATCATATTGTATGAGATTTGTATCCAAATCGAGGTCTTGGGTCACGTTTGGATCTACTCCCAGTCTCCCACTGATTTTACCCTTTTTCCTTTTTTAATCTGATTTAACAATATGTTATGTTTAGAACTTTAGATGCAAAATGAAATATACACATTTAGAACCTATCATGTTTTGTACACAAGAATAATTATGTAACCACTTCATTTGGGCTTTCTAACATCATAAGTTCTACCGGTGTTATTTTTTGAGCAAGTATTTTTTGGGGAAGCCTCTCTTCACACACGAATTAAAATGAGAGGAAGGATTCTTATTCGCCGCAGTACTAAATATGTGAAGTCACCCAGCCCAACGTATGGGCCGCCATGTACATCGATTATGAATTATAATTAAGTCTCTTATTGCTAAGTTAAGGCTTGACATGTAAAGCTTGTAAGTACTCGGACTCCCGCACGTTCCAAGCCATTTTTTGGATGAGTTCCAAGTACTGTATGCGTGTAACAAATTGGATGAAAGTTGAAAAAATGAAAATTTTTAATCAATTACTAACCAGCTATGGGTCTAATCAAGTTAAGTCTTATTATCTGACTTTTGTGAGACATGAAAATTAGTACAAGGTAAAAAAAAACAAGCACAAGTCTAATCAAGTGAAGTCTTATTATCTGACTTTTGCAAGATATGAAAATTAATACAAGGTTAAGAACAAGGACCAAGCAGAGCTTTGGGGATCATTGAACTCGTGTAATACGTTAGCCTCTTGCATCACTTGAATCTTGATAATGGGAATGACATGAAAACAAGGGATCAACAATAGATTTTGAATCCTACATTCCAAGTTTTGAAACAGTTTTATACTAAGAAATCAAATTGTTCCATCAAGTTTCATCAATGCAAGATAGCCTGCAAAATTTAAACTACTTTGTCCATGATAATGATCATTCAAGAGATCAAAATTAGAACCAAAAACTTCATTCAGCTATCTTAGTGAGAATTCTTGTCTATTTGCTATTTGCCAATGATACGAATGTTACACATACTCAAACTAGAATACAACTTCTCAATTGCCATTAAATTGCTAAGAAATGGTGGCATTTCTTGAGTACCAAGCAAGAGGAAAGAAATCCTTTCCACTGACAACAATAACAAGGCTTGCACATGATTGAAGACAATTTCCCACCATAAAAGAATTGCCTCTATTGTTCAATGAACATGAACATCACAATGGTATTAAATCAACTTTATAAGTCGTATACAATTTGATACATTTTTAGGAGAAAGGGATGGTACAAGAATAAACCAGCTGTTCGCAATTGAAGATTTTGGTATCGTCAGCCTGATTTATATACAAATTACAGAGTACCCAAAGCCCCATATCAAAAAAGGGGCAAAGGTTTAATTCCTTTGTCAAGTTAAGGAAGCATGTTAGGCCAGTTAAGGAATCCTTCATAATGAGAATGCAAAATATATATGTGTGTGTGTGTGTAAATTTGACTAGGAAAATTGTCACCTGCATTGGCTAGGAACTTCAAGTTTGGTGAATATGGATCTCTTGGAGGAGTAACGACCTTGCCCTGTTCACAGTGTTGAAGCAAAGGCATAAATGTTCCTCAAGATCCTTGAGCTGGTCTGTAAAATTCAGCCGGTTCCTACGTAGTTGTTTCACCACCTCTTGAATTGAATGCTTCTCTCTACCCCTCTCCAATCCAAACCTCACAAGCTGCTTGTCTCCCTCAACAGCAGCATACAATCGAGCAACAAGCCGGTCAATAGTGTCAAGATCATTGTTTAACACGTAAATACCCTTCTTAGCAGCATCAAGTTGTGCCACATGGGCAAGTTGTTTTTTAGTAAGACCAGGAGAAAAATAGGCAGTACAGAAGGGAGCAGCAAAAATGGCAACAAGAGCATGAGTAGCTACAGCCGCAGCAGCTACAGTAACTGCCACAGCAGTACCAATGATGCAAAGAGCGGAACCACTGGTGGCACGGCCGAAAAGACGAACTCTGGAGTGAGACTTTCGGAGATTACGGTCAAGTTGTTGTTTCAACTCAGAAAAGCAACGGCGCATTTCATGGAAGTTGTGGGAATCAGGGCAGGGAAATGGGTTGTCAATACTACCAAATTGAAGGAAGACTTCAAATGCCTTGTCACACTGTAATTGAGACAGGGAGTGATGATCAGAGGGGAAAATGTCAAAAAGCTCATAGAGAGCAGCATAGAGCTCACGGGCACGGTAAATGCTTTGGTGGAGGAGGAGGCAGAGGTTGGTGGTGTTCTCACTATGGTCAAAGTAGGTAGAGGCAAGGCGGGTTAGGGTATTAGGTCCAGTATGGCGAAGAGCCTCTTCTACACACTCTCTGTTGGGTTGGAGAACTTGTGAAATAAGCAATTGGTGTGAATCTTCATTTCCATTTATATGTTCAATCTGCATTTGGACTTCATCATGGTCGGGGTTGTGGTGGTTGGTGTTTTTGGGGTCAACAACATGAATCTTCGACCACATCTCATTGTAGGAATTGGTCTGGACAGTGTTAGAGTATTCCCAAGTAAGATTGGGGGAAGGCTCAACGCTTGCAGCTGGGGAACCCTCTGTTGAATTCCCTGCCAGCAAAAAATATATATATATATAATAAAATAAAAAATACAAAAGCCTGTTTCAGTGAAATGAGTTTCATTCATTTTCCATAAGATACGTGAAATTACGGCCTAGAAAAACAAAGTTTTTTGAGAAACGACAACAAAATGGAACCCAATATTACAAAACAATTTCAATGACTCATCAGCTGCAAACCAATGTCCCAATTTTGGATAAGGTCTACATTTGCAGTAATAAACACAAAATCATGACAACTGCTTTTTTGTAGCCCTTATTTCTCTCCTTGAATCAAATTAACAAGAGAAAACCGCTCAAGCTTCATCAAAACCAACAGTAAAATTCACCCCTAAGCCTATTCTTTACCGAATTAAATCCTAACACTAGCCCATTTTGCCATATCATATAAAAATTACGAAAATTAACAGCCAAGAACCAAAAGTAAGACATAAGTGATCATTGAATTCAATGTTTCTTCTGCACAAAAGACAAAGTGAGCCCCCATTAAAATCCCCATTCCTGTCACTTACCTTCAGAATAGAGGCTATTATTAACCACTCATTTCTAGTTACTTCAATAATATAACAGCCCCACGAGGCATAAATTTCGAATCACAGTTCACAGCTTCAGCATAATTCACTCACTCATTTATACGAACATATGACGTACATAGAAGCACCCAGTCTAGGATAACGATGTCGTTACCTTGGGAACCCGGAGGGTAACCGTTAAGGTCGATTGCTGGCGGCGAAGCTGGTATTGATGAGGTTGCTGATGGCGATTTAGTGGAAAGGCACTGTAGCATTGCGAGCTGCTGTAGTATTAGCCGTGTGTGCCTTCTTAATTTCTTATCGATATTGGTCGTGCATCACCAATTTTTCAAAGTCAAAAGAGTCAACAAAGATATCAACAATTCCCCAGAGGCCCAGACCCAATGCTTTTTCACTTGCTAGTATAATTATTGTGACATTGGGCAGAAATTTATGAGACGCAACATTTTCTTTTTTTTTTTTTTTTTGGTACTTGCTAGAGATCTCAAGGTGTGCTTTTAAGTTTTAACTCTTTCGTAGGTCAAGAGATGTTCCAATTTGACCAAGATACCCATTTGGAAGAAGACAACTAGACAAGAGTGGAGATTTTAGCGCCCCACGCGCCAAAATCTTTGGGTTGGATAAATTTTAGGAACCGCTCCTAAGGCCCTTGAGGTGTAGTGTATTGACATTTTGATAGAAAGTATTAACATAATTACAAAGACTTTGCCTCCCTTAATGTTAGTGCATCTGTTTGTATATTGTTAGTGTACGTGGGGTAAATTAGTGACTTCATACATAGAAATCAAAGAAAATTCAAACCAAATACCAAAGTTGCATCAGTGGCTCAGATTTTTAGCATCCAACTAAAATCTTTGGGTTGGGTAATTTTTTTTTTCTTCTTTGGCTTCAATTTAAATGGCTAAGGAATATTATTCTAATTAAAAAATCTAAATATTATAAATTCCTTATTTTTACAACTACATTCACAATGAATGAACCATTGTTCATTTACTATCATATATTGAATTTGAAACTGTCACTGCTAAAAAGTAAAACAAGCATCATGATTCATAAATCGCTCATTATCTTTCTATTATACTTAAAAAACAACAATATCTGATAATATTCTAATAGCTATGGGGAGGGTCAATTCAATTTCCTAGTTTGATCATATACTTCATTAGCATTGGTGTGTCTATTTGATTCTGTTGTGCTAGCTGTGTTTTTGAATGCATTGAAGAGTGAATTATGGTTTGTTTATTATCTTATTAAAGTAGTTTACTAATTATTGAGTCTTTCAGATTTGTTGAATGATGAAGGAAGGAACTGTGAGAAGAAAGTTGAAGAACAAGCAGTGGTTGTAATGGTAATTTTTTCTAGCTTGACAAGGGCTGTATTTATAGCCAATAATCAAAGGTTTGGAGCTTTTGTTGATTTTCTTAATTGATATTTTACATTTTTTTTTTATTATGTAATGTCAATGATTTGTTTTCCATGGTTATTTTAGCTTTTTTAGTGCTTTCATGTGATGTTTGGCGCCAAATTATAATTATTACCATTACAAAAATTGTAGCAGTCATTGCGCTATAGAAGGGATGGTTCCCCTATTCATCTGACTTTTTAAGTCACAGTATACGTTTCGCATCATTGTACCTTTTGGGGTACTACACAATAGTGTAGATGGGATCACAACACATGCTGAATCTGAAGTACTTAAGTTTTGGTGAAACAAAAAGAATGGGAGTAAGTGAACCTGAAATACCATAAAGGCATCAAAGAAAGTAAAATCACACCAGCCCTAACCTTTATTTTATATTAACAACAAATTACGGTTTTACAACAAGAATTTTCATACATTTATAATGCGGAAAAAAAATGAATAAATACTACAGCTGTTCTTTTTACACTTACAACTTATCAAACAGCTGAACTTCTTCTCTCATGTTTTCAAGGGAAAAAAAAATAGAAATTACTGAGGAAAGAAAAGAGGAAAAACAAATATGTATTTCACAAGAATCAAGCTCAATAGAGCAAACAAGTTCCTTTTTTTTTTATAATTATTATTATTTTGTAGCTTTAAATAGCTGACTTCCAAGGGTCACCATTGTTCCTTCCCCCATTACTGTCGTCAAGTTCATCTCTTTATCAAGTGTCTGTTCCAGTTTCATTACTACATTGCTCATAGAAGGTCGCCTCTGACTTGACAGATCTAGACATCGGACAATCAACTGTATGAACTCTTCCATACCTTCGGTGGTGAAGGTGCTCCCCAATCTCTTATCAAGAATTTTCGAAAGATTGCTAAAATCTTGACTGTTTTGCACCTTTTAAGCAAAAGCAATAAACAATAAACAATTTTTTAATTCCGGACAGGCAGTTGAAATCTATGTTGGATTACATAGCAGAGCTGCAAAATTTACTAGAAGCCATGATGATACATTTGAGCAAACCTTTTTTTCCTAAGAACATTACATGCACACATGAAGTTGCTTATTGCTTCAATCAATCCTCTCAATAGCCTAAAATGAATAGCAATTATCACTCTTTACCCATGCACTTTATCATCTAATCATAAGCAAATGATTGGTGAATATTATGGCATAAAACTATGACGTTGATCACATACCAATTCAACAAGATCCTGACTGGAATCTGGAGACGATGAAGATGAAGCTTCTCGCCCACTTACTAGCTCCAAAAGAAAAACCCCAAAACTATACACATCACTTTTTTCCGAAAATCTTCTGAACTCTTTCACCCTACAGAGTGAACAAAAAATTAAAAAAAAAGGGATAGATAATGTATTGCCTGAATGGTCACAATAAAGAAAGCAGGCCAAAGAGTAATACTCTGGAGCAAGGAATATCTCGTCTGCTGTCACTTGTGAGGATGGGCCTGCAACATCAGTTCTCCCAAGAAAATTACGAAGTCCTGCATCTGCAACCTTAGCTATGAAATTTTCATCAACAAGAACATTTGCTGTTTTAAAATCCTTATGTACTACACGTGGACTCAGGGAGTGAAGATGAGCCAGACCTGCACAAAAACTTGTTTAATGAGGCTGCGCTGCTGCATAAAAATCGGAGAGCAGATCTTCGAGATACCTTATATGCTTAAGACCTTTACATATAAAGGTGGAACTTTAGAATAATTTGAAGTTTCAAGGAAGCTTACAAAATAATTTTGTTGGATCCATATTGATATTTGGATAGTTTATTTAAAGAAAAGAAAAACTGATACCAGGAAATCCATAAATGCTCACTGATTTTGCAGAGGATCACCTTTAGCTGCCCCAAGAGCTATTGAAAGTCTATGCTTGAATTCTAGCTTCTGTCGGGAAACTTGACTGGGTCCTGAGAAAGAGAAAAATATCATGAACCATCTTACATAATTATCTACTCTATAAAGTCCAGAAGGAAAGATAAATTCCCATGCGTGTGAGTGAGAGGGAGTATTAAGATAGTTTCAGCTCTATACCATAGAATAGTATGCTCATAAAAGCAAATCTTTGAGTAGATAGAGAGTTACCATACAGGTGAATGGAAACACTTCCATTGGGTATATACTCGTATATAAGAAATTGCAAATCATTTTCTTGACAGTAACCCAGAAGAGTGACAAGATTCCGATGTTGAATAGATGCAAGGAAGTGTACCTGAGAGTAAAAATCTGTCCAATGAGACCAAATAATGATGAATGTCAAAGACAAATATACTTGCATGGTGGAAGACACAACTAGGAAAACAAAGGAAAATAATCCAAACCAGTGCATAGTTTCTTACTTTCTTAATCATATTTATAACAAGTATAAAGGATACGAACCAATGGGCTTATAGTCTAGTGGGAGAGTCATTGCACTCACAATGTTGAGAGCAAGGGTTCGAGCCGCTATAAAAATATTTATAGGGGTTATTTTTTTAAAAAAAAAAAGCAATGGGCTTATAGCCTAGTGGGAGAGCCATTGCACTCACAATGTTGAGAACAAGGATTCGAGCCGCTATAAAAATATTTATAGGGGTTATTTAAAAAAAAAAAAGTATAAAGGACACGATAGCAAATAACAGAGGATTAACCAAAATTCTGAAAGATAATAATTTAGGTGATGTTTGTTGTGTTTGACCCGTATGTACTTTAAGAAACAACCATCATAATAACTTCACTGATTAAGAACAAAAATAAGAAAATATATGCACAGTATGATCAGCCCAAGCTAATCCACATTATATGTGAAACAAAGAAGCGAGGTACAGTTTGAATCAAACTATCTTAAATTAAAGGAAATTCTAAAACTTATTCAGACCGCAATGTGATTTCTATCACGCTGCATAGGTATTTTGAAAATAAAATTAGGTAACTTGAAGGAAAAATAAGAAGTCAAGGAAAATTGAAGGCATCCGTTGTAAGGCCATATATGGTTCTTTTTACCAACATCATGGTTATGATTACTTGGGTGAGAAGGGAAGATTGGTACTTCATGTAAACTTTTGCCTTCCGAAGCATCTTATCCAGCCTCCTTTAGATGTGAGTGAGGAAAGTAATAATTACCTCATCAATAAACTCCGGAGTAGGGTCTCCAGGTCGCTTCTTGACAGCTACAAGCATCCCATCTTGAAGCAATCCCTTGTATACCTCCCCGAACTTTCCTTCTCCAATCAAGTTTTTATCACTAAAGTTTTTGGTGGCCAAAGACAACTCTTCCATCTGAAAACCCCTAGCTTCTCGAGTTGATAACTCAACCTCGACATTTCTTCCCACTGCAGGTCATCACAACAAGCCATGATCACATGTTTCTATAAATTAAACTTGTTATCTTGAGACCTTCTTTGAAACACTGATGATGCAAATGTTACCTTGAACAGATGGATTTGAAGACACTGTCTCAGAAGTTCTGGAAACACTCCGATTACGATACAAGCAGAACCAAATAAGAAAGATAATTATTCCCACCAATGCCACAGCTCCTGCAGCAGCTCCAATTATTGCTGCAAGAGTCACTGACATTTGGTACAGGAACCACTTTATCTACGAGGTAAAGTATAATTGGGATTCAAAGTACTATACATGAACCTGTACAAAAAGAAGCCAAGCTGGTAAGATCAATCTATTGACTACAAAACAAAAAGGAAAATGCACACACAAAAATCAAGGGACATTCATGCAATTAATATCATTGAAGAAAGCATTGAGTGGTAACATTGATGCTAGAACAGATAATTATTTAGAGGCCAAAGACTTCTAATCCCTACCAACAAAGAAATAGATTCAAAACAGCAATATCCACCTCTAACTTGAACCTGGTGCATAAGCCATGCATCGAAATTAACATGCATTTCATAGAAATATTCATATCTTCTTGCTGACTAATTCTACCAAAGCCGATCATTCACTAATATCAATTCGGCAATATTGGGCTATGAGTATCAAAACTCAAAAAGCATACACATATATTATTACAATAAGGGTCCAAACCTGTATTCCCAGAGAAATAATGCAGCCAGATCTCCAGAAACCTTAACTTCATTCGCAAAATGCAAAGCAAAATCAATTCCCCAATATACTATAACCGACATCAAAATCAGCCACTTTCCCGCATTGAAAATGAAATAATCCACTTATCCCAAGCAAAGTAAAAACCAAACAATACCCAAAATATAAATACAATAAACACTCAAAAAAGAAACAAAAGAAACACTGTTGGCATAAAAAGCAATGAAAAACCAGTACTGATCACGACCAGTTCTTCATGGCAGGTCCAAATCAATAAAAAATGGAACAAAAAACAACACAAAGACAACTTCAGATAGCAACGACATATGAATTTAAGAATCCCCAGAAGCATCACTTTTTTATTTTTTAATACAAAAAAATTTAATCGGAAATTAAAATTAAAGCCCTTTTCTCTCTAATGTTTGTACTATCATCGTTGGATACAGACAATGCCGACAGAAAGCGACCTTGCGCCGACAACACACGCACACACACACACAAATACACACTCAATCCCTCATTCACTCTCCCCACCAAACCATTATTCACCAACAAAAACAAAATTATATTAGCTTTACAAACAAATGAATGGAACCCAAGAATTGTATGGGAAAAAAAAAGAAACCCATCTACAAGACTCACAAGGGAAAAAGAAAATTGGAGAATTTGAAGATGATTGTTTATGGCAAGAAAATTGAATGAAAAATAAAAGGGAATTTTATTTGAATTATAAAAAAATAAATAAATTTAATATAACGGTATTTTGTGTGGGCTGTAAAGCAGTATAATAGATACTTGTCTGATACTGCAAGTTGAGAGAGAAGATGGTTTTATATTTGTGTGTTGTCCTTTACAGGCCATTTTGGCTGTAACAGACAGATAAACTCATCTTCGTTCACACTAACATCATCGCATATGTTAAAGACCGGCTCGTCTACTGTGTAAAATTCTATTTCAGTTTAACTAATTTTACATTTGTAAATGCAACTGTGGCACCCCATATATGTATATATGAATATATTTTTGGGGAAAGATAATAATCTTTTTTAACAAACAGCAGCTTGGATTATAAAAATAATTAAATATATGCTACATGATCTTCAATAAAAATGTCTTAAAATTCTTCGGTAATAATGGCTGATCATTTCTTTCTTTCTTTCTGTTTTTTCCTTTTTGTTGAGTTATGTTTACTTTCTCATCTCATTTTTCAAGTTAAGAGCTCTAGTCATTTCATCTATTATTATTATTATTTTTTTTTTTGAGATGTTTTTAAGTAGATTCGAACCGTTCTTAGCCCTTACATCCAAATTGCAGTGTGTTCATTAAAAAAATTCAATTTCGTATGTTTTGATTAAGAATTTTTAAATGGTGCAAAATTTTCAATCATTCATTTGATTTAGTCTAAAGGAAAAATGGTAAATCAATCTTCCGTCAACTAGTAAAAATAATATTTATCAGCTCATTTGAGTCATTCCTTTTGTATTATATATATTCATTTCTTTTTTAAATATATGAAAGTAAATTCAGTTGGTTTTGGATTTTAATATCCAAATTACACGTATAATAACATAATTAAGAAAACGTAATATGCTTACATATATTTAGGTGTGGGGAAATATCCATACCAAGAAATTTCTATGGTGTAATTTTTTAAATATTTATCTGATTAAATCCAATAAACATCAAACATAATTTAATTTGAAATTTTTAGCCGTCAATTTATCTTTTGGGAAAAAAAAGATAGGAGAGCGGGTAAATAAATTAACTTTTTGGCCCCTACTTGACTCAAGACTTGAATTCAGGTGTTACTTAAAAAGTACTTAGTGTAATATAAATATTACGCGTTATTACGAGCAAATAATGAGTTCAAATGTTTTTTTTTTTTTTAAATTTTTTATTTGAAGTATGGTTTAATGCCTTCAATAGAAAAAAAAATAAGTATGGTTTAATTGAAATGATAATCACTGTTTCTAAAAAGAGCGAACAGAAATTAACAAATTTCTAAAGTGATTAGATAAAATTAAATTATATAATTCAAGGTTAAAGAGTGTACAAGTTACAATAAAGAGAGAGTATAAAGGAGATTCAAAGTTGTGGGGTAGTAGTTATCCTCACCAGCTATGTTGACATTACTCCTTGTGACTGAGCATATATAATATTTATAATTAAATAAGAATAATATAATAAATATAGTACAAAAATTCATTATATATAGAGAGGGAGTACAAAAATTCATTATATATAATATATATATATATATATATATATATATAGAGAGAGAGAGAGAGAGAGAGAGAGAGAGAGAGAGAGAGAGAGAGAGAGAGAGAGAGAGAGAGAGAGTAACGGATAACTATACGGCTGTGCTTCTTTTTGGGTATTTTTTTATTACAAAATTTCACATGAAAACACTTGGGATTCTTTGTTGTCTAACCTAATTAGCATAAAATTGTAAAGCATATCAAATATCAATGATGACTGAGAGACTGTCAACAAAAATAAACAAATTGCAAAGCAGAAGCATGATTGGATTTTGTAAAGATTTTAATATGAATGATAATTATGCAGGAACAACCATGCTTATGTATAGCGTTATGTCAATGTCAACGGTTCAATTATTTGATTTTCACAATTTTTTTAGATTGTGGATTTATGAATGTGTCCAATATTTATTAAAACCCATATTTCAAAATAAAGCATATTTGTAAATAAATATTTATTTTTTAAAATAGCATTTTCTCTGAGAGAATTGATTTGTTTGATGAAATCTCAGTAATGCTCCTCAAAATGATTGGGAATAATTAGTACAATTAAGTTGTCAAGTTGGATATATATATATATATATATATATATATGGATATTAAATTTCATGAGAGGTTTATATAGTCGCATCAATCATGAATCATGATGCCATCATGACTATCCAACTAAGCCAATCATTGAAAGAGCTTACATTAACCTTTAAATTTTCGTATTTTACTAAAATAAAAGTAAGCATGAAATTAATGATATCACACACACACACACCAAGCCAATTACGAAATTTATTACGTAGTTTTCTTTTTAACAAAGAAAATAACATTTCATTACAACCGAAATTATAGTTCAACAACTAACAACACACATTACTCATACCAAATTACATTCATCTATTACATTAAATCATTGGACAAAATGATAGTATCGAAGTAGGCACATAAGGAAGAATTCATGCACTTGATCATGTCAACAAAAGATACTTTCATGTAAAAGACACATAACATATTCGATCTTCAATTGGGATTCTCCTCAACTCTTTTGAAGTAATTTGCCATGTATCATAGTTAATATACTTTTTTCAATCGGTATAAAACATTACTACCATAACGATTAACCTAATTATACTCCTTAAAATTATAGATTTCAAATACACGGATTATATACAGTTCTAAAAGGAGTTAGAGCATTAAATTTATGTTTGTTATTAAACTACTGTACTTTTTAAATTATAGTTGTTGTGAAGAAAAAATTATAATTATGAAAATAAAAGTTAATAGTGTATAGTAAACATAAGTTTTAAATAATAATTTTGATAAAAACAGTAAATATATTATAAGTTTTCATTATAAAAACAGTTGATCAAATCAACTTAACTTTCAAATAACAATAATTAGTATTTATCAAATACTTTAATGTTATAATTTTTTAATTACAGTTATTCAATCTCAATATTAAACATAACTTTTAAAAAAATAAGTATGGAAGTTTAATGTCCTTTCTTATTTATGAGTTTATAATTGAGTGAATGTAGTCATCTCTTTTACGAAATATGAGTGGAGTAGGCGTTGCTCGAATATTAGAGAGAATAAAAATCTGAGTAATATTATATAATATTTAATATATTAACTTGTCTCAATAATTATCTGATTGTAAATATCAGTAATTGTCTCAATCTGAGCGTTAATATTATGTAATTAAAAAAAAAGGTATCTCTTCTATCACCATCTCTTCCATCTCTTATTGCCTACCATCACTATCGTCGCAGATCACAGTGCAATGGTCATAAACTTCAAATTCTATGTTTAATTTGTAAGTATTTAATTGATTATTTGGTTGTGAACAAAATTGTTAAAGATTATTTAACTAAAAAATGCATAACTATTAATTTGACAAATAAGTAGTACACAATTGAGCTCAGATCTAGAGGAACTCAATGACGCCCCGTACATGTTCGACAAATTGCTTAGCATATGTCCAAACTACCAAAATCTTAGTGAACTCAATTGTAATGCTTAAAGACCATATTTTTTTGCTGCAATGCACTTTGCTTGCTGCCTTTTTTTAATTTTTATTTTTGAAGAATCTGGGTAATGGCAGCAAGCCTGCTGCCCCATTGCTTCCAATTGAGGTTGTTGCCATTGCCCGTAATTTGTCTGGCTGATAAGCCGTTGCCCGGGCGATGAAATCCATCGCCCAAAATTTAGCTTTAGAGAATATGGGCGATGGATTCCATCACCTGGGCGACGACATCCATCGCTTCAGCGATGGCACCCATTGCCCATAATCTATGCCACTAGATTCTGGGCGATTGATGTTGCCGCCAGGGTGATGACGTACATCGCTCGGCGATGAGCCATTTTGCAGGCCCATTGCCTGGGCCAACAGTCCTTGTGACATGGGCGACATCCAAATTCGTCCAATAAATTTTCAATTCATGTTTGGTAGCCTAAGAAAAATAGCGATGATACCTATCACGCATCCCATTTTACTTACAAGTTATCTTAATTTTTATAGAAAATTATTGCCAGATAATTATTAAACAAATTTTATGGAATGACAGAAAAATTAAGTGAAAAAAAAAACTCTTAGATGCAATTTACCAAATGTGTAGTGTGCCATGATTTTATACCACTAATGTTCTGAATAATTACTAATTTACAGTCCCATTACAAATCTAATAATCTATTATTCTGAAAAATCCATTAACAACCTCAAACAAGTTTTTAAATTAAATAAATGAAAATAAAAATATGCTTTTGGTAACATTTATAGTTGCTTGTTGCTGATACTGGCATTTCCACGGAAAATTTATAAAAATAGACAAAAAAAATTTAGTGAATTTCTAAAATAACCACTTAAACTTTTTCTATCATATGTAGCCATATATTTCTTTTATAGACTTAAATACCCTCAGATTTATAAACAAAACTAACAATTCACACATTGTCAACCAAAACTCTTCAAAATCCAGCACACTATAATATTTAAAACTCACCCATTAATCATCAACTCATCAATTAGAAAGCAAAAAGTTGAGATTAATATTTATTTTACACAATGTGTAGTTTTATTTTTTGATTAATTGAAATTTATGAGTTATTTGAATAAAAACGAGTTTGGAGACGAACTCAGAAAATGTGCGATAGTAACCGTGTGACAGAAGCTCATCGCACGGTTGTCCTACTCATGTCTAAACTCTATTTTTTTTAAGTACTAATTTTTTTTCTTAACCTTAATGAAATCAATTGTTCTTCAACTATATTTTAATGGATCATGAGAGGAATTGACAGGCGGCCGTTTTAAGTACAGAAATGGAAAAAATAGAGCTTTTTTTGATTTAAAAAACTATACGTTTAATATATTTCTTTCAAAAGTATATGAAGTTTTACGAATAAATCTGAATGATTACAGTATTGATTTGAAGACAACTTTACAGTTGAGATGTTCTACCCAACTCGTATATTCAATACTTATGGATATAGTTGATGATGAAATAGTAAGAGTTTTGATACATATGAGCTCTAATTCGGTGAGTGAGGGGTGAATGAGGGGTGCATCCCTATTTCTGTTAGCAAATTTCCTAAAGTAAGAAATCAAAAGCATGTTGAAGAAGAGAATGTCGTTATACTGGCGGCTGTTGAAGAAGAGGTGTTACTGCTGATAACCTCACTGCAATAAGGTTACTCTCTTTTTCATTACAATGATGATCGCATTAATGACACGAATAATACAACAGCAAATAGCTTTAATGTTGATTCATGCCATAGCCCCATTGACGATGGGGACGGTGATTTTGGGTATACTCCTATTGATGATGATGATAATCATTTGGATAATACTTGAGATTATGGAGATGATGGGGATGAGGATAATGAGGATGATGAGCATGATGAATATTTAGTCGGTGATATGGAAGATTTGCCTCACTTTAATAATTGCCATGATTTATAATGAAGGCGGCCTGTTATTCTGAGACCCCATTCGATGGGCGTAGAAGTTGACCCTCTTGTAAGTATTGCACCATTTTTGCCATTAGACTTAGTTGCTATAGACTTTGTTAGATATATTGGGTGTAATAATATTTGTGTGGGCAAGTTGTTTGATTTCAAATATAATTTAATGTTGGAATTGCGCAAAGTTTCCTTGAGGGATAAGTTCGATTTCAAGGTTGCAAGATCCACATCAACATGTTTTGAGGCACATTGTACTTCAATTTCATGTAAATGGCATCTTCGGGCAAAAAGAGCATTAAATGAAGAGAATGTACGTTGGGTAGTGATGAGATGTGACAACATACGCACGTGTCATAATGAGCCGAGGGGCTTTCGTCAAGTAAGAGTTGGGTTATTGGTCATAGCATCGTGGATAAATTTATTCAGGTGAAGAAGATATACATTACAAATGACATCATAGCAGACATTTAGGAAGAATACAATATTCGCTTATCATACTAATAGGCTTATCGGGCTAGAAAATTTACTCTTGAGGTGATACTAAGAAGTCCATCAGAATCATATAATTTACTTCCCAAGTACTCTCATGTATTCGAGCAGGAAAATGAGGGTACAATAACTACTCTTAAATTGGATAGTAATAATAATTTCTTGTACTATTTTGTGGCTAGTAGATCCTGCATCAATGATTTTTGTATAGCATTAAACTGGTGATTGCAGTAGACAATACTCATTTTAAAGGGTTATATCGTGGACCAATGTTTGTGGCAACATATTTAGATGGAAATAATCAATTGTTTCCACTCGCTATTGGGATTGGGGATTCCGAAAATAATGATTCTTATGAATGGTTTGTAATGAATTTGCATGGAGAAATTGATGATATTCCAAATTTAATCATTATTTTTTATCAATGCAATTCCATTCAGAGAGCTATTATAAAGATATTTCGTAGTTCTACCCACGACATTTGTTTCTACCATGTCAAAGATAACGTCAAGTTGAAATTTAGGATGTCAAAAGCTCTTTGGGATAAGTTTGAGCTCGCATTTATAAATGTAGCAAAGGAATACAAATGTGGAGAGTTTAGAACATAACTTGAGGGGTTGTAGGGAATGCATTTTGGGGCAGTTGATTACTTATAGAATAATGTAGGCATATGTAATTTGGCGCAATCTCAATTCAATGGTATGAGGTACAACATTCTAACTAATAACATTGCGGAAAGTGTGAATTTTTTTATGAGGGAGCCTCGAAAATTTACCATAACTCATTTAATTGATCATTTCAGAAGAAAAAATTTCAACAGTGGCTTTATGATAAGAAAATAGTGGCAGACAAAGTAGTATCTGACAGAGAAGATCAAGTTGAAAGAATGAATGTTTGTCCGGTGTCTGAGCATAAATTCTAAGTTTGGGGTGATGGTATGAAGGAAGGGTTAGTTGACATAAGTCACCGGACTTATAGTTGTAGATTATTCTAACTTGATCAACTTGTATGTGCTCATGAAATAGCTGCTTGCCTACATGCTCGAGTAGATTACATAGGTCTCTGTTCTCAGTTTTACTCTAAGGAATCATTATTGAAGGCACATGCAATGCCAATCAATCAGGTTGGCGATGTCTGTTCTTGGGAGTTGAAGGACCCACCAATAGAAAAACCGTATCCGAGTTGTCGGAAGAGCTTAGAATACTATTTGTTGGTGAGGATGTATCACGGAGAACTGTAATATGTTATCGGTACAAGGAACGCGAGCATAACAGAAAAAGATATAAGAATCCCATTGCAACGAATCCAAATTAGCGGCCTATTATTATTTTGGCTTCTCATGTTTATTATGTATTCGATATTTTAAATATAATGTATTTTAAACTCTTATGTTTATTATGTATTCGATTTTTTAAATTGTCTTTATTAATATGAATATTCATAATAAGTGTTGGAGAATTATCAAACCTGAAATAAGATTAATTGCACTATAATTACAATTATTCAAATATATATTTTACAACCTAATATCCCTATTAAATATGTCAACGACAATCTTCTTCCAAAAGTATTGCACATGATTACTATCAAAATTAAATCGTTGCTTGAACATTAAATATATCGTAAATATTAACATAAACACCATATAATCGCCAGTTCCAAGTTGTTGTTGTGGTATACTCTTAATTAGTATAAGTTTCCAAGGCTTCGCACTCTGTAAATCCGGTCGGATGTTGTAAAATCCAACATCTTGTAGCCATCGAAGAAAGATATGTTGAAGTGGCTTGAATAGTTAAGAATAAGTTTTTTTGTCTTGATGTTCCTTCAATAAGTCATAAATAGAGAACTACTTGTGTACAAAGTCTACTCAGGCTGCAACCTAATGATCGCCTTCTAAGTTAATTAGAATGAAAACCTACATATGGTAGAAAAAAACACATATCCAACATCTTATGTTAAAATATTTAAATATAAAAGGATGTTCATTGAATCGGATAGTAATACACACCATATCAACATCGGCGAACGGTTTTGATTTTGTGTCATCCTGACAATTAATGTAGCTATTAAAACTCGTGTAGTCTAATGAATCCAGATCACAGTCACCATTATTCCACTGAGCCTTCAAGAAAACCTAATCAATTAATTACATAAATATTATTACTTATTATAGTATAATAAAATGACGATTATACATTTAAGTATGTTACCTAAAAATAGACATCTGTATGTATGCAACGCTTATGTAAGGCATTAGGGCATTGCTGCTATTTATTATTTATCAATCGGTAGTATTCATGGATATACTGTAAATGACAAAGAAACTCGTTATATTATATAAGTATATTACAAGTAAATTAAGTAAAGACTAACAACAGTTACCTAATCCTCTAGCCATCCCATTGACTCTCTCCCCAAGAGTATTCTAAAAAATTCCTTCGAGTGTTGGATGTCACGATCAACTACAATGTTACCATCAAACCAATGGTAGAACTCATGAAACAGTATCGGATCCTCTATTCATCTAAGTAGATTTATATCCATACTTGTCCTTTTGTTGATATCGACATTTGTTGGTTCTATGGCTGGAAGGCGCTTAATGTTCCTTCCTCGTTTGTAAGTTTGTAAGTAAGGACTTTTAAGGGCATATAACGTCATACAACTCACAGCCAAACTTACTTATGTCTGGAAGTGCTTCTTTCAAAATTTGCACACTGTCATCATTTATGTCCTCAGATAATAAATACAATGATAGCAGGGTGTGATCTTGATGATCTCGAACATTATCAGGGGTCTATTAATAGTAATAACTTATTAAATCATAATACATTTAAAATAATAGCAATAAAAAAGGAGCTATGCAAATTGCTTACCATGTAAGGGTTTCTCATCGGAGTATCACAGTAATAATACTTCGTTGAATTTTCAGTATATGAATTAATAAACTCCATTACAGATTTTGCAAACTCTCTTTGTTCTTTTCTAAACTGCCTTTGTTCATTCCGCTCTGCCTCAGCATCCGATATTATTTTGGTTATTGTTTCTTTCATGTCAATAATAGAACGATTAATTCTCTCTATTCTACGAATGACATAATCATACAAAACTTTGATTTCGATTGTGACAAAAAATAAAAATAAATCTATTTTATGTATAACATAATTATTTTAAAATAATTAAATGTTAAAAATGACATCTAAAGCATCTAACTTCTATTGCGGTTTTATATTCATGATCAACAGGTGGCTGATCGTCTACTTTATATTCATAATCAACTGGTGCACGATTTTCCATTTCATAATCATGTTCAATATGTGGTTGATCGTCCACTTTATTTTTGTTGGGTGGTACGTTGGGGTGATGCTACAACATTGATTGTCCACTTTATATTCATAATCAATTGGTGCACGATCTTCCATTTCATAATCATGTTTAAGATGTGGCTGATCGTCCACTTTATTTTTATTGGGTGGTACGTTTGGGTGATGCTATAACTTTGATACAGCTGATTACTTAAAGAACTTGCGGCAATTGAAGATTCGATAATAATATTACAACTGAATTTAATTATTAACTCACACTATAGACCCAACGAGGGATTGATATCTCATAATCCTTTACGCTTTTCTAAAATGATATATCTTTCTCCTGCGTAGTCAGATTGAGTGTTTGTTTAACAATCCCCTGGTAATAAAATAACTGAAATTAGTCATCGCGCGAATTATCTTGTACACCTTAGTAAAACTTAATACTTACGACATGTGTGTTGTTGTTGTAAAACTTGTACATTTCAGTAAAATTTATTTTCGAGGAGAAAACACCTTCCCACTTCAATATGCGAGGAGTCTTCTTTTTTGTCTTGATGGCCCACTTTTCTGCTATAAAACCATCAATTACTTCAAACAGTCAAGCCTATAATATGTGAAAATACAAAGTTAGGAAAAAACAAAAATACGTTGTATAGAAAAAAAATCCACATATATTTGAAACGCACCTGCACCCCATGACAAAAGTTATAAATATTGTACTTCATCTCTTTAAGAGTATTACCCTGGAAAGCCTCCATTTTCTAGTTCAATGTTGTGTCCAAAGTTTTATATACCGTTTTTCAGGATAAACGATTTTATGGAAGACTTCTAAAGTACTCAAGATTATCAACATAGTTTAACAATAACGAATTCGGTACACGTTCATCTTTTCTACCATTAAGTACTCTATCCACAAAGTAATATAGTGCGATCTTAAATTAGCCCATCAACATCATCGATATCATTAAAGTTTAAATCTTTAAATTTTTCATCAAATCGTTTAAGAGTAGTACCTATATTACCTTCAAAGTATAAATCACGTAACTTATTATTTGCAGGAAATTTAGCTTCTTTGTATAAATCATATGTACCATAGCAAAGTCCTGTAACTAAACACCATTCAGCGATTGATAATTGTGCTAACTAGCCACTAAATTCAAACCATAGCTGATTTTCATCATTTTTATCACAACACACCAATTGCCTAAGTAGCGCGTTGTGAAGGATTGCACCACTAAACACGTAACTATCTATCTTTGCGAAATGACTAAATATATCTTTTCTGAATAATCTTAATTGTTGTTTCGTTAACTTCCCCTTGATAGCTTCCATCACATTTCTAAATTTTGAGGCATTTTTAATACGCTTGGGAAAATGTTCCATTTTCGGAATCTTTATCGTGCCTGGTTTCGTGTCTATGCATCTGTAAAAAAATTAAATTTTTAATTAGTTAATCCGATAATTAAAAAAAACACATAAAATTAATTCAAGAAAAAAATACTATTTTAAAAAACTTGTGATGACAGGTGCTGTTGCGAGCGCGACAGGTGCTGTCGCGCTTGCGATTGCCGCCTATTGCGCGCGTGACGGGTGCCTGTCCTGCGTATGCTAGTTGCTCTTGTTGCGCGTGCGATTTCTACTCCTGTCGCACCTGCACTCTACCTTACAATCACACCATCAACACTTTAATCTTGCATACACCATCAACTATTTAATCTAGCTTAAGGGGCATTTTATTGACCACATCGCGTACCATTCTTTAAACCTAAATTTCACTTAACAATCTCCAATATTTATGTACAATCAATCATAACCTCATCTATATACATCTATACATTTATCACTAGTCAAACTTACCAAAATAGAAAAAAAAAATTAAAACTTACAAAGTGAAAATTACTTGAAATTAAGGAGAAAAACATCTCCAAAATGCCGGAACTAAATCCGTCCAACTGCTGGAGATGAACTCACTCTCAAAAGCCCGTCCAACTGCCGTTGATTGTTGTCAGAAAATGTAAAATGAAGCTAGTGCCATGAGGGAAGATTTTGCCAAATTTTAGTTTGGGAGAGATAAGGGTATTGTGGCAAAAAAAAATGGTAAATGACTAAGGAAAAAAGAAATATTTGAGGTGGTTATTTTAGATAATTATTAAAATTATTTAGTTATTTTTGTAAATTTCCCCATTTCCATGCGGCACAAGCTGCTGTCACTTACTGTCGAAGGAAGTCCTTCATGAAGGAAATGATCCCCTAAAAAGGTCAGTCGCCGTTGAAGGAAGTCTTGGTGACTGGGATTATGTGATAACGTTTGGGGTCTATGATAAATTGGCGTGTGTGGAGATTGAATTTTGTTTGGTTTTGTTTTGGTTAATTTAGTCCAAAGTGCGTTTATATATGGTTATGATTGTAAAAAAATTAATTAAGAAGTTGTTAGTGCATTTCTTTAAATTTTAAATTTCTTGGATAGACTTCAATTTTAATAGATTAAGATGGGTTTCGATAGATATTAAGTTAAACTTTAAATTTCAGTAGACTTGAGTTGTATTTATCAATATTTATATAGTATTACTGTATAAAGTATGAAAACAAAAAAGGATTCGAAAGAATTGCTTATACAACAAATTGATTAATCCAATGTAAAGTTTTTATTTGGATGAGTAGTCATGGCAAAAAAACCAGCCTAGACCGGATCCAGCCCGTACCTGGTCAATCCGGTCCAGGCGAAACCTGGACCGCATGTAAAAAAAAAAACTGACCCGTGTATTGAAATTCAAAACCCGGCATTTCAGGCACTGGTACGGGTTCGAGGTAGGAGTTAAAAACTCGGAACCCGGATTGAGCCTGGTTTATTTATTTTTATTTTTTAAAAAATATAAAATCATAAGAAAAAATATTAATTTTTGTTATATATTTTGGGATTTTCATATGTTATGTTGGTAGTTAGTATTGTAGTTATGAACTTATAATATGTTGGTAATTAGTATTGTAATTATGATATGTTGGATGTTACATTTATTTAAATTTATTTAGTGATTATTTTATTGTTGAATATAGATTAAATGAATTTAGGTAGTAAATAGTATATTGAAATAATTTTTATGTGTTAATTAATTAAAATTGGTTAGTTAATTAAAATTGGTATTGTAATTATGATATGTTGGATGTTATATTTATTTAAATTTATTTAGTGATTATTGTATTGTTGGATATAGATTAAATAAATTTAGGTAATAAATAATATATTGAAATAATTTAATTGAGATGTTGAAATAATGTCATAGGAATTTTAGAATTTTAGAGACACATGCGGACTGAAAATTCGGATTGAAAACCCGAGCCCGGGAGGTGCCGGGCTTAACCTGGCCCGCATATGTAAAATTCAGATTTTAATCCAAATCTAAATAGTAATTTTATTTGTCCAGGCCAAGCCCGGACCCAAACTTTTGCCAAGCATATGGATGAGCATGGATGCCACATTCCGAGAATACTGGTTTTTTTTTTTTTTTTTAATTTTCATGGGGAATAAGCCTGGCAGCCTGGCCTACTAGTGATTGGGCTTACTCCTTACTTGTGTTTTGCGAAGAGCTGAGCCTTTAACACACCTCTAAAATCCTTATCTCACCCTTTTTGAATTATTTCTGAAAATACCTTTTATTTGATTAATTAAATATCAATTCATATATTAAAATTAATTAAATATCAATTCATATTTCAGATATTTTAAAAATTACACAAAAATATAAATATTTTTATTTTAAATTATTTTTTATTATATAATTACTATCTTTATAACTCTAAACTCTTATAATTTTCTTAAAAAATATTTTTGAATTAAAATTTAAAATATAAATATAAATTATGATATAGGTTGGGTGTAGAAAGCTTGTTAAAATAATAATCTATCTAAATATTTAATTGAATTTTCATTTATGATAAGAAATAAAATAATTTATGTTAAGTTATTTAAATAATTTTAATTAAAAGAAAATTTTAAGAAAAATTTGAGGAGGGTAAAAAGGCCTCTTCAAATGATCAATCATAACTGATTGATTATATAAATGTACCACTTTTGACTATGGGCCACGTTTTTTCTTGTGGGGTGGAAAATCCGAAGACATATGGCCCCATTTCTTAGTGTAAAAGGCAAAGCTCCGAATTTAGTGTTAAAATTTAAAATTTCTAAAACTAAGCTAGTTAGTAATTGCGACCCCCTCTTCCCCATTTGAAGATGAGGATAGGTTACTGTAAACAAGCAAATTAAATAATTAACCCTGTCTAATAGTTTTATTTTGAGAAAAAGATTGAGATATTATTTTAGGGCTTTGTTTGCTATTGAAGTTGGATAATTATATCTTAGAAATTATAATGCTAAAATATTTAATAAACAGTAATTACTATAGGTTGAAAGATAAGTTGATTTTATTTTCTACTTGTATGATAAAAACCTATAATATATTTACTATTTTTATCAAAATTATTAATTAAAAGTTATATTTATTATATATTATTAATATTTATTTCAAAGTATCTTTTTTTTTTTCTACAAAAACTATAATTTAAAAGTTATAGTACCTTAATATCAAACAAGGCTTGATTGTCCTAGAAAAAGGTTAACGCTTGTAATAGCTAAATGGGTGTGGCTAAGTTACATTATATGCAACTTACATTCAACCCAAGAGTTTTGCCTAAGAATTTAAGACATATTAATAATTAAAGAAGATTTGAGTTAATGGGTGCAACTCTTGAGTTGATGTAAGTTATATATAATATAACTTAACATGGCCCTAGCTAAATATGCATACAAAATTGAATTAAATATCTATTATTTGCAAACTTTTCAATAACATCTTAAGTTACTTGAGTAAATTTATCAATTTGGAACACAATAATATAGAATAACAAATAAGAGATACAATAGTCTAGAAAGAAATATTATTAATTGAATCTCAAATGTGTACAAATAAGGAGCAATCTAGTGATACAACTATAAAATGGTGAGTGGTAGATAAAAAATATAAGATATATCTTTAAATTAGGGAGATTATTGGAGTTATAAGAAGACTAAAAGTTGTTTATGAGAAGATAAAAGTATAGAGTTATATACATTTATATGGTTGATGAATCATATTTCATAACACTCTTCCTTTGATGTCGATCTTATAGAGAATAGATGCCTTATTAAAACCTTTGCTAGTAAACTAACAAAGAAAAAAGAGTACACTACTAATCTAATGAAAGTTGTCTCTTAAAACCATTTTGGAAAACCCAATTGGACAAAAATCTAATGAAAGAAGAAGTGTAAAATGCATGTAGTCCTCCATATTAATAACTTCCCTTGATAAATAGCATTTTCCTCAAAATGACATGGGTGCTTCAAGGATCAATCATATTTTATTATAACGGATAATACTTTAGTGAAAACAATATGCAAGATTTACACCATCTTTTTGAAGTTTGAATACATAAAAAATTTGGATAAGTTTTATGTCTCAAATTACTTTCAAGTCTACAATTATAAACAGAGCAATTGCTAGTTCATGTGCAATTTGGCCCAAGATACTTTTCAAGAGAGTATGGTACTTCAGTCTTTAGGACCTAAACAACATTTTCCCTATAGAGAAGAAAATGATAATTTATTATATTGATCTTCTAATATGAATTGCTTTAGGATTTTCTTTATATGTCATTAATTTATGAGTACTTTACTTTTTAAGTATTTAGTCCATAGATTAATACAAAATTTCTTTATTTCAATATTTTTTATCTTGAATTTCTTCCTCAAATAATAATTGATCATAGATTCATGCATTCTTCAAGAATTATTTTAAGAATCAAAGCATCTCAATAGTAAGATAGCAAATCTAGAATTCAATTCTTTCAATAAAAATCACATACTAAAGTGTATAATGACACATCTCACTTACAATAAATTTTCACTAAAGTGGTTATATTTTATAAGTCTAGACTGCTCTAATCCACACAAGTATATATCATAGAATACATTCAAGCTTTTAGTTTAGTACTTCAGGTAGTTGCTTCAAGCATTTCATCCCTAAAAAATAAATATAGTATAACCTTGATAAATTAACAACCTTAGGATGATTTTGTCAAGATGTATAATATGATTTTGATTTGATCTTGATTGAGTGAATTAGTCACTTGATAATCCTTTGGCTAAATCACAACCACATGGTAACTCATTAAAGAAAATTTTTGATATAATATATTAAGTCGATCTCTCTCTTATTTCTTTTAACATAGCACAATCTTATTTAAAAGGTGTAAAAAAAAGCAATAATGGCTAATGAAATGTATAAAATATTATGCTAGTTATCATAAGTATTTAGTCAAATTAGTTAATTAGTAATTTATGAACACATTGGGTTCTATAGAAAAATAAGATTTTTTTATTATCTAATAAATTTTTGAATTATTGATTTACTACATTGGCTCTAAATCAATTTATCAAGTATTTTTTAATAAGATCAACTATTAAGTTAAATAATAATTTTTAATACATATGCTTCCACAAGGACTATAGATTTTACTTTTTGAACTTGTATATATATCTTTTATAGGACAATTTGAATCTCTTTATTTCTCACGATATTTCTCTTTCAAGGATACTTGGGATCCATTTACTTGTTGGTACATATGCCTCTTCAAGTGCATTATATGTATAGATAAAATGTTTTTACTATATATACAAACAAGTTCTCTTGAGGAGCACCAAATTATTTTACATCAACTTCTTGGGAAATAAATTATTTATACCAATTGATCTATCACATGCTTCAAGCATTATATATTAATTTGTATCAACATTTTATCCTTTGAGCACATCTACTCATATTAGAATATTTTCTATAGTGATTTTTATTCTCTATATCAATAAGTTCATCAAAAACTTCATCTACAATGCGTTATATAATAATCCTTTGAACTTCAAGTAAAAATTAATTTACATAATAATTGAAAGGTGAATTTATATAATACATATCATTGCCATAAAACCATGCCATCTATCACACAAACTTTCCACCACCTTAAGGTGGGAAGACTTTTTTCATCATGTTAACAATTCGCAAAATATGTCAATGTTTAACACAATTAATTATCTATAATGAATGATCATAATTCATAACAAATAAATTTTAAAGTCAATAAAATAGCTCCAAGGCCTGTATCTTATTATTTGAAAACAGCATGAGATTAAGACCTGCCATTGTACCTACTATAATCATCTATTGAATATAAGAATTGGAAAATTAAATTAACATTTATACCCAAACATGAAATTATATGAACTAATTACATAAGGGATCAAATAAATTTCATCATATATATGCAACCAAACATCAACTTAATGGATTTTTAAAGTCATAATGTGAAACATACATGCATCACATTTTATATTCAAATTTTTCTTTCTATATTCCTTATGTGATCGAACAAATTATTAAACTCATTGCTCAACTTCAGCTAATGCTTTGAGGCTAATAATTGTGTATGTATTTATTTATGCCTAATAAAATTATGAGCTCCTATTACAAAGTTATCACACCAAATTATTAAAAGAAAAATTTAAATTTGTTGAAGAACATGTAGTTTATTAATATACAATTTATTCCACTTTTGGTGGTGCAATATATTGCGATTATATTGATACTTAAAATGATTATTGTGGAGATAGCTTATGAATCAAAACTAGAATTTAGAAGCAATATCGTTTTAAGGCTTCATATAACTTAAGTTGTCATACGATAATTAGTATTTATAACTAAAAACAGAATTGATCAAAATGGCAAGTGATATGTGCATTTTGGTTATCACTTAAGTGAATCATGTGTCAGACACGTGCTGGAGCTAAAGTTAGCTAAGGTTGTTATGCTACGTGCCACGATTATGTTATAGTAAGTGCCATGATTATGTATAATCCAGGTTTGAGTTTGTTACAGATGCTACCTTTGTAAACTGGTTTCTCAGGCAGTTTGTAAGATGATTTTAAAGCATTGTATTGAGATATTGTAAAGAGAGAAAAATCCATCTTGTTCATTGGTGTTTCTTGTACAAGGCTCTGTAAATTTCTTTATTGTTACATTAGTAAAGCTTACTGATAGCTTCTCATGTGGATGTAGGTTAAGTAATCTTGCTCAGTTGAACCACGCTATCATCTTTGTGCTTATAGATTGCTTCTTGTTCTAGTTTCTTTGATAATTTATGTTAATAAATTAGATTTTGAATTCTTGGCATAGTCTTGGGGTTGTGCAACTTGATTAGACTTGATTGAAAAATCTTAGGTAATGATCAATCTTGTGAGGTTTAAAGCATATTGGTTACTATAATTGGTATCAAAGCTTAATGCCTTCAATTAAATCCAAGTATGACATCATCTAAAGTTGACATAAAGAAATTCACAGGCAAAAATGACTTTAATATGTGGAAAATAAAGATGGAGCCCTTGCTAATCACTCAAAGTTTAGGAGATGCAATTGCCCCTAAAACTAAGAATGGGGAAAAATAAGCTTTTTCATTCAAGACCCTAGAACAAGTTATTGAAATTGACAAAAAAGCCAGAAGTACTATAATTCTGAGTCTTTGTGATTCAGTCATAAAAAAAGTAAAAAAAGAAAAGACAGTGGCTGGTTTGTAAGCTAAGCTTTAAAGTCTTTATATGAACAAGTCTCTAGCAAACAACTTTATATAAAAAAAAGAATGTTTACTTTTAGAATAGTAATTATTACTAGAAGAGCATATTAATGAGTTTAATAAAGTGTGATATATCTTAGAGATCGTTAATGCAGCTTTGGATGATGAAGGAAATGATCTATTGTTAATCAATTCATTGCTAAAATCTTATGCGAATTTGATTGATACCCTGATGTATAAAAGATAAACTCTGACCTTTGATGAATTAAAATATGCTCTTAACACAGGAGAGCTCCAAGAAAAGCAAGTTCATTTAGAGAGTGGTATAAGTGAAGGGCTAACAACAAACGAAAAAACTAATAAAAAGAAGAAACTAGGGAAACCAAAGAATAAAACCAAAATTTTCAAGTGTTTTCATTGTTATAAAGAAATTTTAAAAAAGATTGCCTTAAAGAAAGAAACAAACCCAAAGATTCAAGAAACCAAAGTGGAGACACAACTGTAATGAAAGAAGAAGGTTATGAATTTGCTAATGTATGCGTGACAACAAAAAAACAATAAAAAAAAGATAAATATGTTGTTGACTCTGGATGCACTTTTCATATATATCCATTTAAGAATTACTTTATTGAATACCATGAGTTTGACGGTGGTAGAATAGCAATAGGAAACAATTTTATATGTAAAATTATAAGAACTAGCAATGCAAGTCTTTAGTTGCATGATAGTTCAATAAAGGCTATTAAACAAGTTAGGCATGTGCCTAATTTGAAAAGGAACTTAATATCTTTATGAATGTTGGATCAAATAAGATTTAGCATTAAGCTTGAATTAGAACATTTATGTGTCTTTAATCGTTCTAATCTAGCTATAAAAGAGAACTCGGAAGAATGGGGCATATATCTTAAATGATGAAATAATTTTTTGTAAGGCCGGTGTGACTTTGAAACCTACTAAAGATGAAATTAGGTTATAACATCTAAGATTAGGACATATAAATGAGAAATATTTAAAATAGCTAAAAAATAGGGTGCCTTTGGTTTTGATAAGATTAGGAATTTAGTGTTTTATAAGGATTGTGTTCTACGGAAATCTACAAGGACTGGTTTCAAGAGATATACTCAAAAGTCAAGAGATGTGCACTCTAATTTGTAGGAGCCTACTTAAGATGTATTATTAAGTGGGAACAAATATTTCTTATCCATTATTACTGATTTTTCAAGGAAATTTTGGGTGTATATTTTAAAAAGCAAAGACCAAGTATTTGAAAGATTTAAAGAGTAGAAGCAGTTGGTTGAAGATCAAACTGGAAAGAGGTTGAAGATCAAACTGGAAAGTGGTTGAAGAAGCTAAGAACATATAATGATTTGGAGTTTTGCACTCAATTATTTAACATATTCTGTGTAAATATGGGTTTTGTAAGACATATGACAGTAAACGTGACTTTACAATATAATAGATTAGCTAAAATGATAAATAGAACTCTTATAAATAAAGTAAGGTGTATTCTTATTCAATCTAAGCTTCTTAAAAGCTTGTGGGTAGAGACCCTACTAATAGCTTATTATCTTGTGAACTTAAGTCCCTCAATAGCCATTTATTTTAAGACATTATTTGAAATGTGATCAGGGAAACCTACTAATTATGGAATCCTTCAGACTTTTGGTTGTCTAACCTATATTCATATCAGCCAAGGTAAACTTGCTCCAAATGCCTTAAAAGGTGTGTTAATAGAATACATAAGGTGTGAAATGACATAAAGTTTAGTTCATTGACCTTAATCCATTAAAGTGTATAGTGAGCGGAGAGGAGATGAGGTGTTTAATGAGGATATTTTACTTAAATTCAGTGAAGCTATTGAAGGTACAAATATCAGCTCTAAAATATTAAATACATTACAGTTTGAGGTAGAGCCTTCTGGTTTAAAAAATACAATTAAAGCTTAATATTTAGATAATGTTAATTGTAATGAAAAATATAAAGAAACATCTCAAGAGCAATTAAATTCTCAATTACGAAGACAAGATTATCAATTAACCATAGATAAAGATCAAAGATAGCTTAAACCCATAAAAGGTATGGATATGTAGACTTCATTGTCTATACTCTAGCAGTTGCAAATGAATTGATGATTATTAACCTAAAACTTTTAAAAAAGCAACTTAGAGCTTGTTTAAAGAAGAAGGACAAAAAACTATGAATGAAGAAATGAATTCTCTTTATAAGAACAACACATGGGAACTGGTTAAAAAGCTTGTAAATTAAAGAGTAATTAGATGCAAATGTATCTTTAAGATTAATGAGGGCTTAAATGGATATGAGACAATGAGATTTAATACAAGACTTATAGTAAAGAGATATACTCAAAAAGAATGGATTGATTTTAAAGAAATATTCTCTCCAGTTATCGACATGCCTTCATCAAAGTGATATTAGTTATAACTGCAGACTAAGATATAGAGTTTGATCAACTTAATGTCAAGAATGCATTCCTACATGGTAGACTTGAATAAGAAATACTAATGTCTCAACCTGAGGGGTATATTTTCCCTGTAAAGAAAATCATGCATCCTAGCTGAAAAAATCCTTATATGGGTTAAAATAATCTACTAGGCAGTGATATCTTATATTTCATGAATTTATAGCATTACATGAATTTTTTAAATGTAGTTATGATTGCTGTGTTTATTATAAGCTGATAAAAAATAGTCTATACATACATCTTCTTCTATATGTTGATGACATGTTAATTACTTGTAAGGATAAAAAAGAAATTGATAAGCTGAAATTACTTTTGGATTTTAAGTTTGAAATAAAATATCTGTGGTATGTAAGAAAGATATTTATTGTGAATGAATATTAGAAGGAATATGAGTAAAGGTACAATATTTTTGTCACAGGAGAAATACTTAAGAAAAGTACTGGATACATTTAAAATGAGTAGTTCTAAACTTGTGCAATTACCCTTAACATCATATTTCAGATTATACAACCTACAGTGTCTCAAAAAAAAAGAAGAAAAGCTTGACACGACCAATATACTTTATATAAATGTAGTTGGTTATTTCATATATGTAATGGTGTTAGCAAGAATAGACATTGCATATGCTGTCAGTATTGTTAATAAATACATGACTCAACCTGAAAAAGAGCATTAGAAGACTGTCAAGTGGATACTGATATACATAAATGGTTCTATGATTCATAGATTGGTATATGAGAGATCTAAAAGTGATAATAATGACTTGTGTGGGTGTATAAATTCATATTATAAAGGGAACTTGGATAGGAAAGGGTTACTTGCTAGTTATGTATGCATGTTCCATGGATGTGCAGTGAATTAGAAAGCTACTTTATAGAGTATTGTGGCACTTTCAACAACGGAAGTAGAGTATACAATTGCTATAAAGAAGCACTTTAGCTTAAAGGGTTAGTGACAGAGTTGAGGTTGAGTCAGAAGTCACTAGCAGTCTTCTGTGATAGCTTAAATGCAATACACATTGATAAGAACCCTACCGATGCTCTTACTGAGGTGATTCATATAGCTAAGTTCAAAACATATTTGGACATAACTGGCTTATATGATTTTTAAAGTGCATAAGAAACTAGAGGAGGTGCCAGATTAGGAAAAAGTTTGATTCAAGTTAGAGAATTGTGAAGACAACTTGTGAATCAAACTTCCGATTCATATATAGCATCATTTTAAGGCTTAATATAGGTTAAAGTGCATTTGTCGATCACATGTTTATAATTGAAAATAGAATTGATCAAAACGACAAGTAATATGTGCGTTTTGGTTATTACTTAAGTGACTCATATGTTAATCACATGTTAGAGCTAAAGTCAAGTCAATTAAGCTTGTTATGTTATGTGTCATGATTTTGTACATTCTGGATTTGAGTTTGTTACATATGCTGCCTTTATAAGCTAGTTTCTTAGGCAGTTTGTATGATGATTTTAGAGCATTTTATTAAGATATTGTAGAGAGAGAAAGTTTCATCTTGTTCTCTTGTGTTTTTTATACAAGACTATAAATTTCTTTATTGTTACATCATTAAAGCTCATCTGACAGCTTATCCAGTGGATGTAAATTGAGTAATCTTGTTCAGTTGAACCAAGCTATAATCTTTGTGCTTATGGATTGCTTCTTATTCCAATTTCTTTGATAATTCATGTTAGTAAATTAGATTCTGAATTCTTGTCATAATTTAGGGTGTGCAACTTGATTAGACTTGATTAAAAGATCTTGGGTAGTGATCAATCTTGTGATGTTTAAAAAGTATATTGGTTACTACAATTATCATTATAATTTTGATAACTTTAATTATGAGATATTTAGCACTAATCTTACAATTACCAAATAAATATTTACTTAAAGGAATGTACAAAAAATTATTATTGTGAGATTGATTACTTATAGTAAAAGCTTAATATTTTTTTTTTCGTAAAGAGAAACAATGACTTTAGTTTATTTGACATTCTCAATCTACTACAATAGGCGCATAATTGAGCCATAAAATATTTACGCATATCAAATATTCTCTCTACATATATTCTTGATATGATTTTTCTCTTTATTTACTCTAAAATAAGCAAATCATATGAGTGTTGCTCCATCTTTTGGTTGATACAAATAATTTTTGAGAAATTATCAATCATATACCTTTAAATGTCACCGATATCATTTATGTTACGATACTTTTAACTTGTATCACTTGTATACCATAAGTTGGTAAAACGTTTCTACCGTCCACCTTACTGTTACCAATCGTTAGAATATGCTGACATTATAATGGTAGCATTGTCTTTTAACATAGGAGAAATTGTGATACAAAACGACGTATCGTCTTCTTTAAGCGAAATATATTGTTTTCAAAAGGACATGTTATTTCACTGAAATATAATTATAAAATATGTTATGTTAGTGTTATATAACTATATGACGTATCATCTTCTTTCAGTAAAATGATAACTTTTTTTTCCTGACAATATATCATTCAATTGTTTTACAATAAAAAAATATGTCATATACTTATATTCCAGATCAACGACATGTCATCTAAAAAAAAGTTCACTAAAATGAACGACATATCATTTTTAGTCACAATTTATTGTTTACTTGTTTCAGAAGAAAAATTACCATTTTACCAAAATTCTATTAACTTCTTAACGGTAGCAAATAATAAGGTGGATGTTAGATGTCTTTGTCAACTTAGAGTATACGAGTAATATATATTAAAAGTATTCTAGCACAAAAGATATCAATATCATTTAAGTGTATAGAATGATAATTTCTTATAATTTTTATATATACGAGGATACTTAATTTTTGCTCCTCCAAGATTTGATCATGATGGAAGATCTTAAAATTTTTTGACAGTCCTACAAAGATATATAATGAAAAAATTATTATTATTATTATTATTATTATTATTAGCATAGTGTGCAGCCCCTTGGCACTGCTTATTTTATTTTCTTTCGTTAATTTTATATTTTTAGTATTCACACAACAAGGTGATTTTTATACCAATAACACAAAATAGAATTGATTGAACATTTAAATTAAAAAAAATAAAGAGTAAATATATAAACAATATATGAATATGAATTTAGACAATACCAGAAATTTTCAATTTATAACTGTGGGAGAAAGATCAAAGGATGATTAATTTACCATACTTTTTTGGAGGAAATAAACGATCACTTATAGTTAGAGATCATGTTGATAACATGTTAAATTATTAATTAATTTGAAATATAATAATATAGTTAGAAAAATTGAGAAGCAACAAATAATCGATACAATAGTTTAAAGAGAAATTTTATTCAATCTTAAGTATATACAAATAAGAAGTAAAAGAATTTCTTTTATACAAATACAACTACAAAGAATTTCTTTTATACAAATACAACTACAAAGTAATGAGTAAAGATCATAAATATAAAGACAGTAATTTTTAATTAAGGAGATAATGAAAGTTATAGAGGATTAGAGGTTGCTGGTCAGGAGATACAATATCTAAAATTACATACATTGCTACGGATATGGTTGATGGACATCCGCATTCATAATTTATCATATTTCATAACATTTAAATATTTATAAGAGAGATAATATGTCTTGGCTGTTGTTTATATTTGAAAAAAAAAATTGTCGTTTTCAGTAAATTAAATTTTTTTAATTTTCATTAATATTCTCAAGATTCTTGTTTGGGTCCACATGTTCTACTAATAAACAATCTAAGTGTTTTATTATAATAAAGTAAAAAGAACTTTTAACTATTTATAACGTAACTAATGATAAAGACATCTACAAGTAATTTTTACAAATAATAATTAACTATACATTTTTACTCAAAATTTAAGGACCGGCAAGCATTTACCTAATTTTTGTGCATCATACTTTTTTCCACTCGATTTCAATTCTTGTTTGAAATCACGAATTATGTTTTTTGTTCGGGATGCCATAAAATTGAAGATATCAAAAACCAAATAGGTTTAGCATAAAAATTGACAAACTCGTGCTGTTGACAATAAAAACTTAATTAAAAATGTGTACATATTTTAATTAATTAGTTTAAATATATATCTACCACTATTTGTATAATAAAAAATACATATTGATATCAGTAATAATATACTTAATTATTACAGTTAGTACTATAATTAGTACATCATTACTATAAAATAATTTTGTTTTCTCTTATAAAATTTATCTAATTGTTAAATTAATTTTTGTATATATATATATATCATTATTGTATTGATATTATTATTACATGATCTTTTTGCTTTAATAGAGTTCATATTTTGATAGGGAGTTCGTCTGATAAGTTCGAGTTTCAAAAAGGAATTTATTTTTTTTTAAAAAAAGAAATTAAATGTGAATAGTAGCAAGTAATCACTCGAGAGTGATGTTATTTGCACATATCATTATATATAAAATTACACATGACTACTAAAAATAAAAATATTTCACGACAAAATAAATTCATTCATTTTTATTAATTTAATCTTTTATGTATAGATATCCTCGTTTTATTCGAAATCTACGATTTTATGTGTAAATGTAATGGCCAAATAGCAATTTTTCAATCACTCTTTTCTTATTCCCATCAGTTGCTGAAATGATTGCACGTCATGTCCCGTGTACTCTTTAATTGCATTGTTTTTTAGTTAGCAATAAATGCAACTTATTATAAGATATGAAAATTGCCATGGGCTTCTTTTTGTATCTGTGCAGGGTCTCTCTCAAAACGCAAGTGTCAAACACATTTTCCCTCAAAATTAACTTTTTAATTAGATCTAAAATTCTCTCATTAACCCAATTTGAGGGCTGTAGTTTTTTCCTTTTTGTATGGTAAAGCCTGGAAGGAGAATTTTATCAAGCAACAGTTGATTCTCGAGAGGTGACAGCATGGCAAATTTGAAATAAACTTCAACTAAAAGGACACTTATTTTGAGTAACAGAAGTTTGATGTACATGAAGTACGGTCATGACAATATCTTCTCCGCTGTACACAAGACTTCATTCACTTTGACCGTCCGCACTTAACTTTCTCGATTACAAAGTAGGCAAAGATTATGCTACATACACCGTAACAAACAGTCAATAGATATGAGTTGTTCGTTTTGATATTTCATCGATCCAAGAGATGAAAACAACTTTAACGTAAAACAAGATACGGGTGTAATAGTAATTTAAAAAAAAATTATTTTTAACTACATATTTATTTATTTTTTCAAATAGGTTCTCATTGATTTTGTTTTAACTAAATATTTTTACCGTCCATCTCTTATACATCTATTTTCATTCTTTTAAAGTTTTACTATATTCTTATAAAGATTTAAATAATTTTCATATTTATAAAGATATACAAATTTTGAATATATATTTACATATGTATTTATGATTTTTTGTCTCTCTTGAAATATAGACTATATTTTTTCTCTGCATATCATAAACATCTTATGAATCTAATGAAATATTAGAAAGATGATACAATTAATAAATTACTAAAACCTCTAATAATTTCATATAACATAAACTTTTTAAAATAATAGTAAATTATAAAAAAATGAGTAAAAAATTTTGTAACATATATGTATTTATTTTGAAAAAATATTATATAACTGGTGGTTATATTAAATTTATTACATATGTCATGTATATATCAATTAATTATATTACCCCTGATATATTTTAGAATTTCTTCAATATCAGTCTACGTCACAACTACTAGTCACTTTATTTTTTCAATTAAAAAAATAAAACAAAACTTCATTCTTCTATTTGAAAGTGACAAAGCTATGATATAAACTGTATATAGCAACAAATTTATTAATTTTTTTAATTCTCAAAAAAGACAAAACAATATTGATGACCAAAGTTGAAATAAAAGCCATGAACGCCGAATAATATTGCGGTTTGCCAGTACTAAAAATATTTGATATTTATATATTTTACGTAATTATAATTTAAAAATTAGTTAATTTTATATTATAATTATATGATAAATATTTTCATAAAATTATTATTTATATATTATATATATAATATACTAGTAATTTTTATTTTATGACCATATATATATATATATATATATTTCAATCTTAGACCTTTATGCTTAGCTTGCTGAGGAGTGAGGACACACCTAGAGATACGACTGCCTTTCTATTCTGACAAAATGATTATAATTACAAATAAAGAGCATAGAAATTAATTTATTACTTTTTGAAATTCTCAAGAATTTACACATAATGCGTGATGCAAGTTTGATGTTGTCAAAAGAGAAAAGTTTGATGTTTTCATAAGAGAAATACACGAAACCTTAACTTAATTGACAAAACTAACCCTTCACTCACATGATCTGTAAATCTATAGTAAATGCATACAACATAAAGTTATTAAACTACTAAACACAGTGATGGACTTCACTTCAAGCTTTGATAGGGACACTGTGCAACACAACGGTCTCGACGGTGAGGCCCGGGCCGAACCCGAATAGCACACCCCAATCAAGCCCTTCACCGGTGGTGGCTTTCCTTTCCTCAACACATTTCTTTCTCATCTCATCAAGGATGAACAAGACACAAGCACTTGACATGTTGCCATACTCACTCAGCACGTGTCGCGTGGCCTTCAGCTTCTCCTCTTTGAGGCCGAGTTTAGACTCTACTTGGTCGAGAATTGCGGGCCCACCGGGGTGAGCGATCCAGAATATTGAGTTCCAGTCGCTGATGCCGATCGGGTTGAACGCTTCCGACAGGCTTCTCTCTATGTTCTTTGATATCAAGCCGGGGACGTCTTTAAGCAAATGGAAAGTGAGACCGACTTCACGCAAGTGTCCGTCAATTGCACCGTCAGAGTCAGGGAGGATCGTCTGCGAAGCCGACACGAGCTGATACAATGGACGCTCGACCGACGTGTCAGGATCGGCACCCACGATCACGGCAGCAGCACCGTCACCAAACAGAGCCTGGCCCACGAGAGAATCGAGATGAGTATCAGCAGGGCCACGGAAAGTGACAGCTGTGATCTCCGAACAGACAACAAGAACACGAGCGCCCTTGTTGTTCTCAGCCAAGTCTTTGGCGAGGCGAAGAACAGTGCCGCCCGCGAAACACCCTTGTTGGTACATCATGAAGCGCTTGACGGAGGGGCGCAAGCCGAGGAGTTTCGTGAGCTGGTAGTCGGCGCCGGGCATGTCGACGCCGGAGGTGGTGCAGAAAACGAGGTGGGTGATCTTGGACTTGGGCTGACCCCATTCTTTGATGGCTTTTTTAGCAGCTTCTTTGCCGAGCTTCGGCACTTCGACCACCACAATGTCTTGACGTGCGTCGAGCGATGGAGCCATGTAAGCGCACATGTTAGGGTTTTCCTTCAAAATCTCTTCTGTCAAGTACATGTAACGCTTCTTAATCATCGACTTGTCACCTGTAACGTAACGTAAAACATCAAAGATCGAAACGAGTATAATCTGCAACAAGCGAGACAAATTTAGAATGTGTATAAAAAAATTATTTACATATATATAAAAACCTACACATGCGCTTGAACTTCTCTTTCAGCTCAGTCATATGCTCGCTTTTTGTAATCCTGAAGTAATAGTCGGGATAATCAGCCTGGCTGACACTGTTGTCCGGCGTAGCCGTTCCGATGGCGAGGACGGTGGCCGGGCCGTCGGCACGCTGAGCGTTTCTAATCTGTTCAACTGTTGCCATTTTAACGCTTGATGAGTCTGCTTAAGGGCTCGTGCTTTGCGAGGGTGGGCTAACTAAAACTGCTGGCTGCATGGTTTTATATAAGACCAACGGTGCGTTAGGTTAAGCTGACGGGCAGGTGCTGACCGCGTGGATGGTGTTAGGCTGCTTAAGCAGTGGTGGTTACTGCGCCACATCTCTCTCTCTCTCTGTTTTTAATACTAAGCAAAATTACTGAAATGATTTTATTTTAAATTTTTGCCAATCTTGTCAAGATAATTAAATACATCAATTTACACATAAAATTATCAAGTCCATGGGGGGTGGTTGGGGAGAGGGGGAGTGGTTGTTGTGAGTAAAAAAGACGACTGGTTACTATCGAGTAACGATCTACAAAATCTTTAGTCAAGTGAACGGAGGTCCATACTCCATTGCATGGTCGTGCGGTTCGACCAAAATGGACACTGCCTCTTAATTAAACCGACATCGTGGTGATAATATCAACGTGATCGTAACACTTAATTCAAACTATTTAATACTTGTAATGCTAATTCTAACACATGAAATGAAATGGATCCTCTATTTATCTTGTCTTTCTTTTTTATTTTTTCTTTTTTAACGAATAAAATATGATTTAGATGTCTCATTTCATTATTAGTTTCATTTATATCTATCACTAATCAATGAATTTCAAAAAAGACATGTCAAATGTATGTAAGATGATCCAAATCTTCAAACAAAAAACGTCAATGTTGGTTAGTATTATTGAAAAATTCTATAATCATTATGGCATCAAGACCATAATAGATATAAATATTATAAATTATATATATAACTAGTAAATGTAAAGTAAAATTAGTAAATTCATATAAGATTATTAATTATTAAAAATAACATTTTTTAAAAATTTTAGTAAAAAATATTTTATTCATTTACAAAAATGTTTTATTTAATTAAAAAAATAAAAAAGTTATATATTGATTAAAAAAAATTATATTAAAATAAGTTTTATCGAATTGGTTTAACCATAAATTCTATATTTATTCTAGGACATTAGTATACTTTGTTTTCCCATTTTCTATTATAATATTTATTTATTACAAAGCCTAATTATTTATCTTAATGTGGATCATGCAAAAAAAAAAAAAAAATTCTTATCTTACTAGACACATATATGATATATCAATAAAATTTGATCTGATTTTGAGTTTTATACATACTTAATATAGTTTCAAACTTTTTACTTATACTTAGAGATTACTTAGGGTTATTGTTGGGGAAGCATAGAAATATGCTAAATAACCTTATCTTACAACAATTATGAAAGATATTAAAATAATAATTTTTTAAAAATTTGATTTTGAGTATAAATTTCATCCTTAATAAAACATCACATGTATTACATAAATATAAAACTAGTATTATTCAATTTAAATAAAAAGTATATTAGGTAATAAACATTATAATGAGTTTTTATTTTACAATTGTGATTTTAATTTATTTTATTTTATTTCAGTAGCTCTTATATTAATTTACTTATTTTACCTTTTATTTATAAGTTTTAGATGTAATGTACAAAATTTATGTTTTTATTTTCCACTTAATGTTGATTTACTTATTTTATGTTATATTTGTAATTTTTTATTTTATTTACCAATAATACATCAATTTAACAATTTTATAGTAATTTACTTATTTTACCTTTCTTTTACAAATCTTATGTTCTATTTTCAAAATTTATATTTTATTTAATATTAGTGTTGATCTAGTAGTTTTATAATATATTTGTAAGTTTTTGTTTTGTTTACCAGTAATACATTAATTTACTATTTTTAGATTATTTTACTTATTTTATCTTCCATTTACAAGTTTTATATTTAATTTTTAAAATTTATGTTTTATTTTGTACTTAATGTTGATTTACGAGTTTTATGTTATATTTATAAGTTTTTGTTTTATTACTGATAATACATCAATTTATCAGTTTTATGTTAATTTACTCGTTTTACCTTATATATACAAATCTTATGTTTAATTTCTTAAATTTATGTTTATTTTACAGTTAATGTTGATTTACAAGTTTATAATGTTGACTTATAAGTTTTACGTTAGATTTATAAGTTTTATATTAAATTTATAAGTTTTATGTTTTATTTACATAATTTATGTTTAATTACGGTATTGATGCCATAACTTTAATCATAGTATCATAGAATGACCCTAGTATTATTATTATTATTATATAAAAATGGCATTCTTGTCCCAAAAGCTAACTTTTGCTAATCTAAATGAGATTGTCCTTATAAATTGGCCTAAGATGAATTTGCACGTACAAAATTTAAAATATTAGTAACAATCACACATGCAACATTGTTAAATTGAATATATTTTTGCATTGGATTTCTTTTTCAATTGTTGTTATTATTATTATTTTATTAATAAGGTAAATTAAAATTAGGAAACTAATAATCGAAATATTTATTCATAAATACCAACTGCCACATAACTAAGGGCATTTTGGTCTTATTAAAACACATGTGAATAGTTTTCCTCTGTATAATTTCCTGTGGAGAACAAACAATGTAATCGAACTCTACTATTCTCTCATTCTCTTACTTTAAATCAAACACTAAATACATATAAGAAAAATATATATATTTTTAAATGAGCATATATAGCTATATCACTACAACAAAAAAGGGCTTTAGCGACAAAAAATTTGTCGCTAAAGCATATGATTTTCGTCACTAAAGGCAATAGCGATGAAAAAAGTTTCGTTGCCATTTCGTCGCAATAGGAGCGTCGCGCTAGGTCTATGGCGACGAATTTTTACATTTCATTTCTAAATTTCTCATTTTTTGTGAGGATCATAATCGTCACTTATATGTGTTTTAGCAACGAAGTAGTTCATCGCTAAAAATGCCTTTCAGCAATAGATCAGTTTTCGTCGCTAAAAAGCTTTTCAGTGACGAAGAGGATCTCGTCGCTAAAATGTGTTTTTAACTACAAATAGAATTTTGTCGCTAAAATGTGTTTCTGAATTGTATCATTTTTTTAGTATTTAATTATTATTACGAATATTTAAATTTTATCATCATTAGTACTAAAATACAATTATGATTAATAACATTATGATAAAAAGAGAATAAATTAATTTAAAGAATTATTATTAATGATTAAAAATAAAAAAAAAAATCAAAATTTAATGTCCATTATTTTGAAAGAAAAATTTTACAAATGAATATAAATTTCTTGATTTTCTTATCTTGATGTACTTGATCTTCAATATTTCCTACAAATAAACACAAACAATAATTAGTTAACTTCAAAACATAATAATAATAAATTTTTAATAAATAAGATAAGAAAAACAAAAAATTGCACTATGTTAAAAATAAAACAGAAAGAAAGTAGACATTACTATATTAAAAATAAAATATAAAAGAAGTAGAGATTTAATGAGAGAATGAAAATTATATATTAGAGATAAAGAATTAAAGAATAGAAGTTAGATATTAAGAGAATGAAAGGATGAAAGAAATGGTGAAAATGAGATATAAATATCAAAACTAGATTTTTTAGTGACGAATTTTAAATTTTGTCGCTGAAACCTAATTTTGGTGGAATAATTTCTGCCAAATTTTTTTAAAGTTTTACAATCTTTAGCGACGAAAGGAATTTCATCGCAAAAAATACTCTTTAGCAATGAAATTTATCTTTTGTTGCTAAAAATTAAATTTTTGGCAGAAATTAATCTGCCAATTTTTTTAAAAATTTTTGCAATGTTTAGCGACGAAATGACTTTCATCGCAAAAACTACTCTGTAGTGACGGAAGATAAATTTCGTTGCTAAAGCCTTTTATTTCACATATCAAATTTTTTAGCGACGAAAATATTTGGCCGATAAAAATAGTTTTAGCGACGAAACTAATTTCGTCGCTAAAGCCTATTATTTCACATTTCAAATAGTTTTAGTGGCAAAAATATTTCATCGCTAAAAACAGCTTCTACAACGATAATTATTTTGTCGCAATAAATTTCTTTAGCAATGAAAAAAAATCATTACTATATAGTAGTTTTTTTGTTGTTGAATAAGTTTTTTGCGACAAAAATTTTGGTCGCAATTTGTCCAAATTTCGTCGCTAAATGTATAGGCGCCAAAATATTTTTTATGGCTAAATTGTTTTGGCGAAAAAAATACGTTTCGTCACAATATGTACTTTTAGTCGCTAGAATTGAGAAATAAATATTATTTTTCCTACTTTTATTTTAGTAACGAAACTTTTCATCTCTAAAGACACTTATGGTGATGAAATTTTTTTTGTCGCTAAAGACTGATATTGTTGTAGTACTATTACATGTATACCTAGATATATTCAGAATCATTTCTGATATTGACCTCCATTTTATTTTGTAAAATTGACTCAGCTTAATGCTATGAAATATGAATCATTACTAAAGCAGTAAGGAGATCGAGATACAATTCGTTGTCTATATTTCTTTATTAAGCACAAAATAAACATACACATTCAAAGTAGAAATTGTATATTGTGAAGAACAAAAAGAGCTACTTTAGTGCAAGCATAGTGATCATAGAGCTTAGGCAAATTGTTTCATTATCTTTTAATTTAATTGAAAATTGTTTAATTACTAATTATTTACTCAAGTTATCATCTTTATTATTGCTTGTGACAAACTCATCAAGAGTTAGTTTTTGAAATTGAACTGAATTTTCTATAATTTTTTAAAAATTCTATCCCACTGAATATTAATTTTCTAGTAGATATATTTTCAAAACTAGCATACAATTATTCGAGAAAAATAGAAACAACAACTTATAATATAAGAGCATTTTCAAAAAGAAATAAGACAACTAAATAACACAAATAATTAAGAGTATAGAAAGATAAAATCTAGAAATTTCAGATATCATGAAACTACAAATTAACTTCAATGGTATGACTTATGAGGATCTAAGCAATGATCAATGGCCATGGAAAATAGCCAAAAAAATGGATTTTTTTTTTCTTAAGTACGCACATTGTGTCTTTATTTTAGGAGTAAGAATGGATAAGATAATAAAAGTAAGCATTTATGTGGAGAGATTTTATACGGGTTTTTACAATTTATTTAGGAAAATATAATTATAAAGGAACAATAAATTAAAAATTACCTATAATAGGTATATAAATTTATAAATTTTTATAATAAAATAATGTGTTTAATACTATCTAGATCATGGAGATAAACTTGCATGATATAACATGATGACGTGGGAGCTTGTCCAGTGATGCTTTGCCATGTGACAAAGATATGGATATCAAAGTAACACTATTATGGGTTCTCACTATTAAATTTATTATATTAAAAATTATTGGATCCCACTACTCTACCGTCTGATAAAAAGTCATTGGATCGACTCACTAGCTCTACATGTTGAGTGGGTGAGCCTGTCCTATATAAGTTTCTCTCATAGATCATGAAGAAACTTGTGGGGCAGCTACACCATCTCAACACTAAAGATATGTCATTTGGCAGTCCAATAACGTCTATAGTCTGTCACATAAAATTTTTTATTTTAAATAATATTATTTCATAATATTTAATTTGTAAGTCCAATTGATGAGACCAGAAGTTGGATCCACTTTATGACCAGTTAGGGCTCCAACACCATTAGAGAAAATAATTTAAAAGAAACAAAGAGAAACTACTTGAGTTGCTAATGAGCCCTCATTAAAACTATTAAAGTAGTTACCCATTAGATTTATAAAGATAGCAGCGTAAACTCATAAAATTAAAACTTTAACTTTGAGAACTATAGCCACTCAGCCTTTGGATCAGTGGTTAGGTGAGAGCAGTTGTTCGACCACTATAAATGCATTATGGAAGAATATAGTCCTTCCTCATTTATTAATAATTAAGTGGAGACAGTCTTCTCTTTCGTAAAATATAAGTAGAGTAAATATCACTTGAATATTAGTGACGGTAAAAATTTTGGTAGTACTTCATAAGAATTAATGTACACTAGTCCTAATAATAGTCAGATTTATAAATATCAATTATAGTCTCATATTATATGAGTTGTAGTATGAGCAATAGTCTCATTTAATAAAAAAAACTTTGATAACTATAAAAGCTTACATTTTTTAAAAACAATAAAATCCTATAATAACCTATATGAGTGATTTTACTATTATTTAACGTAGCCCTCATTAAATCTATTAAAATAATCTCTATATACTTATTAACCCATAAAATTTTAGTTTTTACATCTTGTCACTATGTAATTTATGCCCCTTAAAATTATTTTTTTTTTATCCACCACTGGGTAAGATCCATCAGACTGGCCAAAAGGAAAGTCTTTAGGAGCGGGTGTGGTTCACTTGCCCTATATAAATTTCTTTTCTATATCATAATGTGTTAATCTCTCCATGATCTTATACTCAATCCCAGATCTATTGAATTGTCAGGTAGATTTCTTTTTTATTGCCCTTCAAGAGCTCCTATCCAAAATAAAATTATTTTATTCATAAAAATTTCCAATTAAAAAAAAAAGTCAAATTGGCTAAGTTGGAAAAAAAAAGGTATGAAGTGAACCTATTTATCAAATTTGCAAATAAGGAATGAAAATCATATCTCATACTTTGACACATTGTAAAGCTGCTAAAAAGACATAGATCTATGGCCCTTTAGTAGCATGCTTCCAAGATACTGCTAACCAAGATATGTGGAATATTATGCACAAAATGGCTAAGAAGTTGCGCAAGTCTGATATGAAAATTCTTATTACATTTGGCTAGGTTATCTGGTATGCCAGAAATAATCAAATTTTTAAATGAAAAAAGATAGATTCCTTATTGATTGTTGCAAGAGCAGTTGTTGTGGTGAAATATCATAGGCAAGGAGAAGGGAAAAGCACAACTCAAAGAAACAGTGGGGTCTTCCACCTACTAATGTATTCAACATTAATGTTAATGATTTTGCTAACTCTAAAAAATAACTAACAAGCTTGGGTGCTTTGATCAGAGACTCAAATAACAAAATTATAGCAATTATTGTCAAATCCATACAATTTACAAGATATGTAAAGGCTACAAAAGCTGCAACTATTGAGTGGGGATTAATTGTGTTAAAGAATGCAATTTTTCGGTATTTAATGATAGAGACAAATTGTTAAGGTTTGGGAGAGTTGGTAAACAACAAAGAGGGTAGTAAAACAAAGATTATTTGGATGATTTTAAAAATCCAAAATTAAAGTGAGTTAATTTTAAGAAGTAATGAAAATGTTGTATGACTGGATCATTTGCTAGTTGTAGTGAAAAATGCATTTACAAATTTAATTTAATGAAATTATCAGTTTCCTTTTCCAGAAATAAAATAAATAAGCTATGTTAAATAATTTTGTGTTTGATAATATTCTAGCTAAGATGTCCCAATACATGTCATCTACTTGACTAGTAAAATAAAATTAATTATATTATTATTATTATTATTATTTTAAATAATTCAAATTTATTGACATCATATTTTATATAAATGGATTTGTATAATATACTTAAATTTATTGACATCAAATTTCTTTCCCTTTATGCAAATAGTTTGGCTTAATTCTAGAAAATTTCATCTCTACCACTTTCAACACTTGTAAATATTTATGAATTCTCTAGAGTAGAAGATTCTAGAACTACACAAGTATATTTTAAAATAGGGCCTAGTACTTGGTATTTGAAGCAATATTAAGCAACTCAAAACATTCTCCAAGCTATCTTGTACACACGCTCTTATGAATAATACAAACTCTCTTCATTTCAATTACTCTCTCTTCTTTATAGCTCTTCCTCAAGTATTCTAGCTTAGCTAGTCGAGAAGTTCAAGGCTTACTTAGTAACATTCGGGCAAGATTTGTTTAAGTGCCACATCAATGTACTAAGTGAAATACTCATTCCGTGACAAGTGATTTCAAAGCTAGGTTTTCACACACCTACCAACCAAGCTCACATTAGAGTACTAGCCAACCCTCTGAATCTTAACATTTCACAAGACATTGTTATCGGTAAAAACACCACAAGACCAAGCTTGTGGACGTGAGAAGATTCATGCTCATGAAAAAACTCGTAGCAAGTCAAACGCCACTTTTACGAATGTCTTGGATCTTCTCATTGCTACGCTCGAAGTCTCATTGTCCCACATAAAAGACATCCTTGGTAGTTTAAAAATAAGATCTATACAACATAAATTTAAAACCAATATCTTACATAGCATTTGGCCAAATGGCATGCCTTTACTCTCACAGTTCAAGTGCTCTTATGAGAATTCAATGTTTTATCTCCTAATTACAATATTGGATGAAGGTAACATCTCTCTTATTATTGTGGATAGAGTAGATATCCATTGAATATTAGTAAGAATAGAAATTTGCATTATGCTTTATAGACTTGATATAGGATAGTCTTGTATCTCTTCCACTAGGAAACAGACATGAAAACTTTGGTAGTAGAGCTAAAGTATACGTCACTGCAAGTAAAATATAAAATTATATTTAAATAAGATTTTTTTAACATTATTAAATTTTTTTTAATGTACTCATTTTTTATCCTATTACCATAAGTTTCTATAGTTTATATCAAAAGGATTTAGTCAAATGAATCAATTAACTATTTACAGGATAAGATATTAGTTAAAAATATATTAAAAAAATTATACGAAATACATAGCAAACTAACAATTTCAAACAATAATGGAAAAAAAAAGAATAAAGACTTTTCAATTTTTAAACTGAAGATTGAACTGGAAAAGAGAATTATGAATCGAGACTTTTAAGTTTTATAGGAATTCAAGGATTAAAAGAGAAAGATAGCAATCAAAATTGGATGAAGAAGATTGAAGCATTGTGAATGAAGGGTAAATGTTTCTTGGCAATTTGGTAAGGGATATTACTCGTCATATGATCTTAAGTGACACTTTTATCAAATAAATCACTCGTATATCCTAAGTTGTTAAAATGTATCTGGGGTCCATATTTCCGTTACAAGCCATTTAAGCATACTGATGTCATTGGGGTAACGTAGTCTTTTAATAAAGAGAAACTATAATAAATGATGACATCATTTGATCAGGGCGAAATGACATCGTTTCAATTTGATTTTCTGAAAGCAAAATATAATTATTAAATGGCGTCATTTTGTTGTGACCAAGACAAAAAAAAATAATGATGTTATTTCATCTATATGAAACAACGTCCTTTTAGTGAAACTTAAGTTACAAAAAAAAGTTACAGTGAAATGAAATCGTTTCACTATAACTTAAACAAAAAAAAAAAAATGTAAAATGGTCCATTCTTTTATTTTTTATTCATAGTGAAAGAGCTTTGCATGCATGCGAACAATCTTCTTCCTTTATGCATGCCAACCATCTTTTCACAAAAACCCTTCAATATTTCACATCAAACAAGTTTAAGTGATAGGTGTAGAGTTTGGCCTGGACTTAGACTGAAGAGTAAGATGATTTCACTGAAAACCAGTGGGTGAGGCATCGGGTTGTTGGGTATGTTCATAAATCAAACTTATTTTATATAATATATGTCAATAGATGTAAGAAATCGTTAGATATTATCTGAATTTTTGTAAATTTAATTTTTGTTACAAACCTTAAAATATAGAAAATTGTATCGATTTTAGGTGCTGTTGTCATATTTGTGTTGTTGGAAAAAAAATTGGGGCTTTATTTGTTTTGTCATATTTCCTTGCTTGAGTATAATATAATATTTATTTTGTATATTGTTTTTAAAATCTTAAGTTTGCATTTAAGTATGCTCTATTGTTTTTGGTATTACAATAAACATGTCACCAATACAGTCAGTTATTTTTTTCAAAGGAGAAAAACATCATGTCGGTTTAATTAACCCTAAAGATTATATTGTTGATAGAATAAAGGCTAAGACATTGAAGATAACTAGTGTATATGGGTTAAATATAACTGAAAAAAAAATCCTATTAAATATTCCATAGAGTAAAGTGAGGGTTGTGTTAGATTCTAATTTTGAGATGAAATTTTTATTTAGGATACATAAATGAATGGGTGTAACTACATTTGAGGTTAAAGCCATGCTTGTTTCATGTCCTCAATATGCAGAAGCTCTATAAATATAGTCATTGTTATTTAACTAAAGAATACAATTGTCTTCAGAAGTTATAAACATGTTGAATGACCCTTCTAATAGAGAGTACATTATGCTCTACTAGAAGCTAGCCATACAATTCAAGAAGAGGGGAGTAACGGAGATGAACTCGATAATATGTAAAGGGGTAATGGAAATGAAGCTACTGTTATTGATGAGGGTGAAATTGATTAAGATAAACTATTATCAGATTATCCAGACAAAAGGATTAACAGTGATGGTGAAGAAAGTATTATGCAAGCATTACCTATTGTGCCTATTGATGATCTTGTGTTTGCTGAGGACAGTGATGATAGTGAAGGTAGTGAAGAAAAATAGTGTGATAGTGACAATGATATAGACAGTTTATTGGATGATAAAACCAGGGAGTTGCAAATGGTAGTGAACTCTTTTGATGATGACATAAATATTGGCACTGTGCACTATAAATTATTTAGAGAATTACGAATATAAATTTGATTCGGATAGGATGCATAGGTTAAGATTAATTGATGTGTATAGCGATGTGAGTCAATTTAGATAAGTATCGCATAAGGTGATGATTAGGAAAAGGGTTTAATATTAACATCAAATATAATGAACCAATAAGATATAATACAACTTGGAAGAATGCTGGCTACCCATGGTTTTTTAATGGTGAAAGATTGAATGATAGGAATGGTTCCTAATGTGAAGATATCCCTTCTCAAGAATTATATACAGGAAAATTTCATATTAAAGATTGAAAAGCTTATCATGTATTTGGCTAGAGAAAAAGCAAGGATTCTGGTATATGGTGACCATTTAAAAAGGCATAAAAAGCTATTTTAATATGCTCAACTATTCATCAGGCTGATCTAGGAGCCATATGCAAAGTGTTATGTGATGCAGTCACTATTTACATTTTCTACCCAAGAAATATTTTTCTTAATGGTTATATATCGTTTATTGAAATCGATGGATGCTGCTTGAAGGGAAAATGTGGTAGTCTTATTGGATGTTATTGCTTCAGATAGTAATAAATAGATTATCCCATTGGCATTATCTATGCGCGAGATTGAGAATACTGAAATGTGGACATGGGTTTTTGATCTTTTGCACACTTATTTAGATGATGGAAGGTAGGTAACATTTATTAGTGATAGGCAAGGATGCAATCCCAAACACATAGCCTAGTGCTTATTATAGGGCATGTTATAGACAGTGTACGCTAACTTTGCTAAGAAACATACTGGTGCCAACTAGCGAACTCATTTTTGGAAGGTAACAAAGAGCAGTAACAAGCATAATTTTGATAAGGCAATAGCACATATCAAAAAAGAAAATTAAAAGCCTATGATTGGTTGGAAAGAGAATTATAAGGGTACACTTAGTCTATGTATGCGTATGATAGTAATTGCAAGGTAGAAGGAACTAACAATAATGCCTTTGAGTGCTTTAATAGATGGATTCTACTTTATAGAGACTAGTCTGTTTTGTCAATTCTTGAAAAGATTAGATATAGACTTATGAAAAAATTTACAAGAGAAGAAATGAGGGAAACTTTTGGCCAAAAAGATGGATAAAACATATAAAAAAATGAGAGAAAATAATGGTACAATCTTCAAGGGACTTAAATTTTCAGGCCATGGATAAATCTTATTATCCAACTAGGAGATTTATAGTGAAATTAGAAGATAAGATGTGATCGTGGGTATTGGAAAATTGTTGGCTTACCTTGCTCTTATGTCATAGCTGCCATAAGTTATACAAGACAAGAAATCACATTTTGCTTCATCAAGCAAGCTTACATTAATACTTTTTCAGTTATGTTTATTCTAATTCTTAATGAGCGAACATGGAAGCATGGTGAAAGGTCATAGATTGATCCCTTAATTGTGTTGAAAAAGATTAAAAGGCTAAAGAAATGTAAGAAAAGAGCATTTACTGAACATAAAAAAAGAAGCAAGAGATTTTTTTTTATCAATTGTTCAGTTTGTAGTGGCTCGAACTACAATGTAAGATCTTGTCCATTGAGGCCATCGGTTGTAAGGATAGCTAGAGTTAGAAGTACTAATTGTTAGGTATTTTTTTAGTCCATCAATTTTATCCATTTATGTTTGTTGTTTATATTGTCATCTAACACAAAAGTTATATTTTTTGCATATGTCACTTGCAAATTCTTCAGGCTACCCAGTAAATCCTTTAGCCCAGCCATCAAAAGCAAGTACTAAAACAAGAAATATAATGAGAAGATGTTGTGTACCAAGTGGTCTGGGTGAGGGTTCTATTGCTGAATCAAAGAAAAGGAAAAATGCTAGTATTAATGGAGTTACTAGAACAAGTAAAAAAAGATGTTGAATTTCTTTTCTTGTTATTTATAATTCATAATTGTATATATATGAGTTTAATTTATTTTGTTTTTGTAATATAAGAAGGACTTATTTTATTTTTGTAATATAAGAAGGACTTTATATGTCAATCTATCCCAGGTGAACCAGTCATAAAATCCATTACAAGCATCGACTATAACAAGTGTTTTATAATGAGTATAATTCTCATTTTATTGGTTATATGAATTCAACTTAACTTAAGTATGCTCTGGCATGAGCTAAACTATAGACATGATTTTTCAAATCATGTATTTAAAGGAGATATGCTGTTATTTGCATATTTTGGATGTGTTTTAATAGCTCTAATATTATTTTTATTGATGATTACTATTGTTCAATACTTTTTTTTAAGATAAATACTATTTAATACTTCTTGAATACAAATTCAGTATACTTTATTACTTTCTCATTAAAATAGTTACAAAGACACACATTAGTACAATTAAAGTATATTCAAGCTTTCCTTCGATGACCCTTAGCCTTTTTTTTATCTTCACCGCATCATCATTCAATTTCGAGTTTTGCTTATATGCCATTTCATCATTAGTATTAGGATATATGAAAGATTTAGTTGGGAAACATTCCCAAAAACCACAATGCTTCACCATACAATGCTTCCACCTGCATGACCAAAACATTGTATTAGGGTTTTGCAATATAATTGACACCATAGCCATTGCATGCACGCGACACATGAATTATTTTGTCTGGCATTTCACTTTTTCAAAACTATTGAATCCATTACCGATAGAACTTGATGCTTCACCAAAGTCCATTTTCAAATCAATTTTATGATTTATAATGATTTTTCAAACCATGTATTTAAAAGAGATATGTTGTTATTTGCATATTTTGGATGTGTTTTAATAACATTAATATTGTTTCTGTTGATGATTACTATTGTTCAATACTTTTTTTTGGATAAATACTATTTAATACTTCTTGAATACAAATTCAGTATGCTTTATTACTTTCTCATTATAATAGTTACAAAGATACACACTACCACAATTAAGGTATATTTAAGCTTTCCTTCAATGACTCTTAGCCTTTTTCTTAATCTTCACTACATCATCATTCGACTTCGCGTTTTGCTCATATGCCATTTTATCATTAGTATTAGGATATATTAAAGATTTAGTTGGGAAACATTCCCAAAAACCACAATGCTTCACCCTACAATGCTTCCACATGTATGACCAAAACATTGCATTAGGGTTTTGCAATGTAATTGACACTATAACCATTGCATACACGCAGCACATGAATTATTTTGTCTGGCATTTCACTTTTTCAAAACTGTTGAATCCATTGCCAGCAGAACTTGATGTTTTACCAGAGGCCATTTTCAAATCAATTTAATGATTGTTAAGTGTACAATAGATCAATAATTTTCTAATATGCTACTGATTTTTTTGTTGCAAATGAGTAGCAAATTGGTTGAATTTGAAGTGATTGTTAGGTGTGTAGATTGATGATTTGTTAACAAGCTAGCTGATTTTTGTTGTAAATGAGTGACAAATTAGTTGAATGTTGCAAGCTATTTTTGTTGGTGTATTTTAGGTGATTACATAGGCAAAAAATGTAACTGTTATTAGGTCCAACAGTTAAATTTTGGCTTAGTTAACTTTTATGGCAAATTTTCCTTTTTAAATTAATTTTAGCTTCAAGGGAAAAATCATAATTTTGCCATAATTATGTTAACTTTCAAACGACTTGTAATGGAACGATGGAGGCAAGATACATTTTGACAACTTAGAGTATACAAATGATAAGTGTGAAAAATGTTGCAGTACAATTAATAAAAGCATCACTTAAGGGTATATAACTGATAATTTTTCATTTGGTAAATATCAATTAGTTTATGACTTTTGTTACTCTTTTATTACTTACTTTCACAATATACATTATCATAATAAAATTTTGTTTTCTATTTTGTTGCTAAGCCATCGCCAAGTAACATCTTTACTAATTTCTACTACTATCTCTCATTAATGTTGGGGAAAATAGGTATCCCTTCATTATTAATAAAGTTCAAAAAGTAAGTTATACTTTATAGACATGATTTAAGATAGTTTTAGTAATTGTTTGATTTTAAGTATCAATAATCTTTTAATTGTAATTGTAATTATTAACAAAAAAATAAAAGAAATAAAAAGTTATCAGACCACCAATATAATGCCATTACTTAAAAGTTAGATGGTATTAATGTACAATAAAAGTCTCTAAGCAAAACAACCCACAATGGAATTGCCTAACAAAATTATGTTCTTTAGGCAAAACATCTGATGAATTGTCTAACAAAATTATGTTATATATTTTAAATATTTCCCTTAGCTCGTTTTCATAATCAATGCTATAATTAGTCAATTTCAAAATAAACATATACTTGACTAAAATTTCATTGAATGAGCTTATAAATAAGGAGATACTTCGGTCTAATTTAAAAATAATTTTAAAAGTGAGAGTTATTTATATATAAAATCGTTCATCAAATATATTTCAAGTATTTAAATATCCTCCAAAAAAGTTATATTTATTACAACTAAATATAAAAAGGGTTAATTTCGGCATGCTTCCTTCATGAATGACAATTTTTAAATTGCCTTCCTTATTATTGAATACATCAAGTTATTCCTCAAAATTCGTTATCTTTAATTACTAACCGCTATTGACATGTGAAAGTACAAAAATACCCTCACCCTAACAAATTATTCTTGTAAAGACATTGTGAGGCTCAAAAAAAGTAGTTGATGTATGACTAGTCATTGAAAAATGAAAAAAAAATAATTATTAAAATATTAATATGTAAACAGTGAAAAGAAATTAAAAAATAAACTATGAAAATGACTTAATGGGCTTAAGTAAATTGATATTTTTTTGAATTAAACATATTAGTTAAGAAAGTTACAAGCCATGCCATCATACGCAAATAACGATAAAAATTAAATTTCAAAATTACGAGCCACATCATCTTCATTTTTTCTTTATTTTTTTCTCTTTCTTACTCATTTTTCATCTTTTTCTTTCATTTTTTTCCCTCATCCTTACACTTTTTTTTCTTTTTTTTTCTTCTTCATCCTTACTCCTTTTTCATCTTTATGTTTCATTTATTTTTTTGTCATTCTTATTCCTTCTTCATCTTTCTTTTTCTTTTTTTCACTCTTCCTTACTCCTTTGTCATTTTCTTTTCTTTCTTGTACATTATAAGTGTATAATCATTAGTTAAATCCAATCTCACATTAAATCAAAAATAAAGTTTAATTTCAACAGACTAAACTCCAAAACCCAGAAGTTATAACCTATAAAATCCAAAACCTAGAACAACCAATCAACTGTTAGGAGATTGAAAATCTGAGTACCATAGCACCGTCGAGAGCTTCGTCACCGCTCTTCATGTTTGATAGTCAGGAGCCTTACTACTGTAATTTCACATTTGAGCTTACTTAATTGTAGATTATGAATGATATCTAATCTTTAATTAACCATATTATTAGCAATAAATTGACTTTGCTTTTATTGTTGTTTATTATTTTGAGTTTGGTGAATAAGCAAAGAATTTGAAGAATTCTGGGTTGCGTGCGATGAAGGTGGTTTGATAAAACTTTGGTAGCAATTTTCTTTTATACTTTGATTTTCTTTTTTTTTATATCTATATTTTTTAAAATACCTTTGCAAAATGAAAAAAGAATAAGAATGATAATAATAATAATAAATATAAAAATGTAGAATATTATTCTTTTTCCATTTGTAGCTTTTAATTAATTTCTAGAATAAATTTTTTTAATACAAAAATAAGTAAAATTTAATTTGTTCAGAAAAATTAGTCATATAAGGGCAAAATACAAATATTTTAAAGTATTAGGGAGCGTACTATAAATATTTAAAATTTTTTGTGTGTTTTGAAAAACTTATAAAGATTTATACTCATGAAAATTAGTCTACCTTAGTTTGACATTTTTCTATTAGGAAAATATACAAATACTATTTTATCCTTTTGGCCGTTAAAAAAATAGAGAGATAATTGTTTTTAGGGGCAACTTGATATTTTTAATAATAAAGAGATAATTTAAAGATTGTCATTTCACGAGTGAGGTTGGCTGAAATTAATCCATATAAAAAAAATATAGGTATTTGATTATCTTATTGTAATTTTAGGAAAATTCGAAACACTTTTATTGAGGAAAAAGTTAATATAATAAATATAATGAAAATTATTAACAAGCATAACCAAGTTGAGAAACTAAAGATGATAAATAATAAAAATTACTACTAAAAAAATAGTTTTTACTGAGATTAGAGTAGAGTCAGTAATTACTTTCAGTGACACTTGTTAATTGTATCAGTAATATGATTGCTACAATACAGTGACACTTATTTATAGTGTTACAGTAATGGTGTCTATGATGAGTATCACTATAGTATTACCAATATTATGATACTATAGTTTTAGTTGTTGTTGAGATTATTTTAATGTCTATATTACTATTACTATTATATCACTGTTTAATTTATTTTAAAAAAATAAACATTTGGATTAGTTCATTGCCTATTGATTTGTAGGTAAAATTAAAGGTACCATGAAATAACAAAAAAAAAAAAAAACTCGATCCAGATAACAAAATCTTTCATTTTATATTTAAATATTATTAGTATATATTGCAATTCTAAATACTTCAATAAATAAGATAAGAGATATTATACTCTCGTAGCTAAATAATCTAAATTAAATATATAAAAATATCAACCATCCAATTAAATGTCTACTAATTGTTGCTAAATTTAACAAATCTAGAAGCCAAATCGAGCAGGATAATTGCCTTTCACTCTTTGAGCATAAGTGGTGCAAATGTAATCTTGAGTATGACTCATTTTTCCGTAAGTGAATTAGGTATTGAGTGATTTAGATTTCTCTTTATGAATACTTCAAAATGATACATTTATATGTTCAAAATAATTATAAGGTGAATAAGAAATTGACATTCAAAATATACTCGTTGATGTCACTAAATAAAAGTAGAAGTTATAGGCATTATAACTAATATTTAAATTCAGAATTTATTTTTAGATTGTACCGGTCAATTAAGTCCAAAATAAAAGCAATTATAATTTTATGTATACATTAAAGGAGGCGGTTATGCTTTTAATTACATTAAAGCAGTTACACTTTCAATTAGACATTAAAGGCACGATTACAGTAGTTTTTAAACCAAAATGCCATAAGTTGATGTTCTCTTCAGTTGAAATAGAGAACAAATTACACAACAAAGAACATCAACAAATTCTCTCAAATCCTCATTGGCGTGTGTTTTAGCATGACAGAGTTCTGACGCAATGGAAGTTCACCAAAAATAACTTGACAGTGGGCTCAAGTTATTTGTTCCCACTGTATCCCAGGAGAGAGATGTCATTAATCCTTAAGCACAAACAGAAGAAGGTCAATCTGCTTTAAAGACGCTGTATATCACAAGTCTCGAATTTTCTCCTATTTTATTTAATCGTTAATTACTTTGTATTATTTTTTGTTTACATTTTATTTAACAGTATAAGTTGTTATATCCAATACTATAGCGTTTCTTTGATATTTTGGTTTTGCAACTTACGCCCACAATAATATATATAGTGAGCGGTATTAGGGATACAAAATTTGAACAAATTTTATTTTCACAAATTTTAGTGGCATGTTATATCATTACCAAATCTTATGTTATTTATTTTTATTGTATTTTCTTCAATATAAGGACAAATGATAATGGTATAATAATATAACTTTAGTTTGTGAATCTATATATATATATATATATTATCATCTCGGGATCCTCCAATGGATCCCTATGTTGCAACAGCTCTTATTTTTTGTGACTCAGTTATTATAAAATTTTATTGAGCCCCTTCCACTCTATTTTATTTACAATTTATTAGTCAGTATTATTATTATAATAATTATTATTAAAAAATATTCACTTTATTATTTTAATTATTTTTATTTTTATTAATAATAATATTTTTAAAATTTATTAATTTTATTAATTTAATTATTATATTATTTTTAATGTCGTCGTCGTCATCATTATTATTAAATTTTATTAATTTTATTGTTTTAATTAATATTATTGACATTATTATTATTATTTTGCCTTGATTGAGGCATTAAATATATTTCAATTATTTTTTATTTTTATTATAATAAATAAAAATATAAAAATAAATTATATCATAATATTATTTTATTATATCATATTACATTTATATATTAATTATTAATATATAAATAATGACGATGGAGGGAAATTGATAGTGGAGAGGATGGATTCAAAGGGAATTTTTTTTATTTTTTCAATTAATTCATTTATCATGAAAGTATTAATTATTATGAGATGGTATTATAAAGAAGATGATTGGTCATATCCATAAAAATTTTGTTGATAATGAACGATGGAAAATGAGTTATTGTGCCTCAAGAGAAGAAAGAGTTTATTTTAATTCTAATTTAAAGATATTTTTATCCTTTTATTAATATTTGTGAGTTATAATGATTAATGTGTCGTGGCTGTGAACAAAAATTCCTTTAATACTTACAAAAAAAAATATTAAATAAAAAAGAATATAAATCTGAAAGGTAATAAATTAAGCAGAAAGTATTATAATACTTACAAATAAATTGTAAATAACACAGAGTTACCACCAAGTGTCAAAAGACAAAAAAAACTGTTGCAATTGTTCATGTCACCGTTACGTGTACATAAGTACTTTTGAATTTTTTTTTATTACTAATTGTGAGGTACCCTACAAAAAGGGACAGAGAGTATTCAAGAATTGTTGTTGGTTGTTTATTTATTTATAAACATATTATTGGATGTAATTATCAATGAGGCGTGGTCTCATGGAGTGAACACGCCATTTTAGTAGTCAAAGCACCTGCTGTCCATTTATGATTCATAAGGTGTTAGGTTATGGGAGCGGCCATAAGTTGTACACATGCATGACCTATAATGTCCTTCAAAATCTCACATCTATGATTGGATTAATTTTAATATTAATTATTTATCTTATGTTTGTTAAATTTTATTTTTGATTAGATTAAGGGATTAATTTTCAATTTAATCCTTAAATCATGTGATTAGTAATCTCAATTTACACATGAATTTAATTAGAATTAATTTTAAAAATAATTATCTATTTAATTAACTATTACTTGTGTATCTAATTAATATTACTATATTAAAATTAATCATGAAAATTAATAATACCAGTAATTGGTTGTTTTTATATATATTTATTATTTGCTAACTTCTTAATAAAATAAAAATATATTTAAAACATGTAATAAAAAATTAAATTAAATATATATTTCAATAGTTTTTAATTTAATCTAATTCATATTTGTTGATTATAATTATGATTACCTAATAACTAATTTTCTATATATTTAAATTTTTATTAATTTTTTAGATTAATTTTAATTATTAATTTATTATTCAATATTCATAAATAGTTCATATTTATATTTAAATGTCAACTTAAATGCTATTTAATTTCATTCTAATATAATTTAATATAGTCTAATTTGTATTAAATAAAAGATAATATTATATAATTCAATCTTATCCAATCAAATTTAATACAATTCAATCCTAATAATTAGTCTAATTTAATTATACGTGTCAAAAGTAGCCTACTTATATAATGGGTTGTTATAAGGATACAAATCTTTGAACAAATTCTATTTTTCAAAAGCTGTTGTGGTATGTTTGCGATAAATAAGATATATATACGATAATAATATAATAATTATTTCACTTACACCCACAGTAGTAAAACATGTTTGTTGCATACGCAGTGTTACTCTTAACTATCATTATATATATAGATCATTGTATAATGACGTAGCTACACTTAATAAATTAGGAGGTTACTACGTTATAATTTTTACAACGAATGCTTCACACAAAAGTATAGGATAAATTCACTTGAACCTATTCTTCACTACTTATTTTGAGTGTCGTGTACTTTACAGAAACTGAAATGAAGTCACACCCAATAAATTGATTGTTCTAAATTTTGTTAGTTTTCAACGAACATCAGATACAAAACATTAAAATCTTTCGTTCAACCCAACTGTACGTGTACATTGATCCTTTTATTGTGATTTGTGAAGTACAATCAGCCACCAAACCAAACGTAATCTATGAAAATATCTAGCAAAAAGGATGGAAAGTTTAATTTTTGGTTTGTTTGATATTCATCGTGATGTGCTGTGCGGCGTCCCTCTCGCTCGTGGAGAAAATTTTTCATTTAAGTCATTAGTTACTGAAGGGTTACCCTATTGTAAAATTGTATAATCATAAAATTAAAGTGATAAATAATAAAAAATATGTTATAATCTTAATAATATGATTATAAAGAAGTATTCTAAAAATAGAACATCTTCAATATAATCCAACCTTTTATTTAATTCTCATAAGACCATTCCAACTTTCCAATGACCTAGACCTACTACTGACCAGGCTCCATTTGGTGCATGAAAGGCTCCAACCTTTCATGCATGATACGCAAGAATTATTCCATTTGGTGTTAGTTAAAACGCTGGCAAATGGTCTAGAAACTCTTTTTGAGATGATTATATAACATAAGATTTCTCAATTTTGATTATATATATCGCTCTTTTTTTAAAAAAAAAAGTTAAAGATAATGAAACAAATTACCTTTTCAATTAGAATCCTCCATTTGATTAGAGTTTAATTTGTACAATAATGTTATATCTTTACTATTATCATCGCAACAAGAACAAAAAAGTGATTGATAATTAGGAAAATAATAATGATAATAAAATAATGAATCTCAAATATTAATATTAGGTAGTAGATACAATGAAACTGCTCTATTATAAACACTAAAGATAACTGTTAGATTATAACAGTAAGTGTAGTTTTAAAATTTATCTTTGTAACCATACGATCATCATCAATACTTATTATAAAATAATTCTAATATAGTTGGATCTATAATTTTAGTAGTACGTAACATTCTTGTACTCATAAATTAAATAAATGCATAAATTTTTATACCTTATAGTTTATATAAAATATAATTTCTTATAAATAAGTGATTGAGGTATTATCAATTGTTAATTTTAGCCTACATGTACTTTATACAGTGTAAGGTAGCAGGACCAAATTCATATGAGGCTCTAAAATTATGACTTTTCGTTAAAAGGGTAGGTAGCACTCGCCGCACGTAAAATGAGGTATGTTTTGTTGTTGTCACTGAAAGAAGATAATTCATATTTCAACAGCCATTCCCGGAGACACGCAGAGTTCTGCAACTGGTAGTCACAACAACCACGTACCATGCTGCTTATTCTCATTTTAGTAGTAGCCTAGTAGGTACTAGGTAGGCAATATTCCACTTTGCTCCACTGAGCTGTGTTCAAATCACAAAATGATTTTGGTGGAGTTGTTATGTTGCCAACATTGTCAACAAAAAGTCAAAATGGGTGTGCTGTTAAGGGATTTCTATACAGACTTAACATAGAGCTCTGTTGACAAAAAAGTGACGGTAAAAGTTGATTGAGAGAGTTGATAAATATTAAATATTATTATAAGTTAAGATTAAATTAATATTAGATATCATTAGCTGTGATTAGATCTTATTTTAATTTAAATAATTTAATAATATTTTATACTGATATTATATAACACTATAATTCAAATAATTCATCAAGATAATTTTTTATAAAATAATCTCAAAGCAATAAGAAAAGAGGAGTTTTAGTTCATCAAAAAATTTTACTAAAATAACGACAAGAACTCCTTATTTTTAATAAGATAAATCTATTTTTCTAAATTAACTTAAATAAGAAAATTAAATTAAATAGAAAATAAAAAACTTAAATAAATAATATAATTAATTTTAATTAAAATAAAAATATTAAAATTTTATAAAACAATTGAAATTCTAAAATATTTGAATACCGTCATACATCATTCTCCCCACTTAAAAAAAAAAATCATCGCTAAATTTATTTGGAGGATAAAATTTAAACAGGAGTATCAGTGTATCTTAGAGTTTAAACTTATAATCTTTTTTATCAATTTTTCTTGAAACTCAAAAATCTTCATGCTTCATCTTGCTAGTCAATTTACAAAATGTGAAGTCTTGTAGGAGCAAACAATTTCCAAGCCTCTTAAGTAAACTTATCTTCCTAATTTATCTCAAATAGGGAAACTAAATTAGACTAAAAAAAGATCTAAAAAAATATTGTAATTAACCCTAATTAAAATAAAAAAATCAAAAAAATTATAAAAGAATTAAAATCCTAAAATTTTCTAACAATGTCCTACATAATCTAATCTTCTTTATTTTTTTTCAAACTGGAGTGTGGCAAGTAGAAAGTACTTTAGTAAGAAATATTATGTGTGATAAGATAAAGTGGTCTAAAAATTACTTTTTTTTTTTAATGTGATATTCATTCATTAAATGATTAGTTTTAATACTTGTAAAATTACTTATTGGTCAACATATAACCCAATAAATAAATATCACTTTATTTGTGATGGATAAAAATAAAATACTAATTTATGAGGTATAGTATAATTAGTGAAGAGAATAGTATTAGGTATTAAGTTTATTATCAATTGAATAATTTTTTTCCAGATTAAGGGTATATAGAAAATCTAGATTATATTGCCCTTAGGTAATTAATTGAGTGGTTTTCAAATAGATTTCTTTGGCTAGCTAATGAAATTGAAATCGTAAAAGAGATAATGGTTAAAAAATTAACCAAAATTTTACCGATCTTATTTTCAATTAAAAAAAAACTATAGACTACATGTAGAAAAGTCAGCACTAATTTTCAATAAACATGTGGCTAACATGTTTACCATAATTAGCATGCAAAACTTTCAATTTGGTAAGTAGAGTTTAGTGAAGAAAACGGTGTCAAATTATTGAATTTTTTACTAATTATTGAAGACTTTTGTTGCATGGTTGGTGAAATTTTTCCTATAAATAGCAAAAGCTTATTCATTTCTAAAGCATTCCAAACTTGAGTGAATTTGAGAAAGTTTCAAATATAGAGAGAAATAATTCATTAGAGAATTATTGTGAGAGTAAGCAATTGGAGAGTGTGGGCAATTGAGAGTTATTTTTCTTTCAAGTGTGTATGAGAGTGCTGGGTATATTGAGTTACGGGAAATGAATTTTCTTTACTCAAATATTGTACTATAAATAATTGTTAATAATAGAATTATTTTCTCTTGCTCCCATGAATGTAAGTATAATCGCCGAACCACGTTAAATTCTTGTATCATTTAATTTTATAATTATTTGGTGTGCTTGATTTCGTATTGTGCACACAATATTACATTCACGATAAATTTGTCTCAAATATTTGTGTGATAGCATCAACATCAACATAAACATAAATAAGAGGGTTTTGAGAAGTCACTTTGCTACAACCTACGGGGATTTCTCAAAACAAACAAATTATTATTTATACAACAATGCTACATCAAAATAAAAAAAATTATAAAATTTTGATAAAACATAAAAGAAGACTAATGTCCTAGTTAAATCTTTTCTTATGTGGCTAACTAATATAAATGACAAATTGCAGGCTTGGGATTAGGCTTAATGTTATCAGTAACAGTTTTAAACTCTCTAAAAGTTGTCAGGCTTGGGATAGGCATTGATGAATGTCAACTGGGCTTAGGCTTTCATTAACTTTTTAAATAAATTTTTAATAAAATTTAAATTAAAAAAAATCCAATAAATTAAATTAATAGTCTAACACACAAATTTAATCACTTTAATTTGGTTGTTTTCTTTTTCTTTTTTCTTTAATTTATAAATTATAAAGCTTTGGCTTGACCTTAGCTTTTTTTCGTAAGCCCTTAAGGCATTAACTAGGCCAGTTCACAATGGACCTTAAAAATTTTAGATCGGCAAATTTTTTAGCCTAACCTACTAACTAGCTAGTGTGTTCCTGCTGTCATCTTGGTTTTCAGTAGCTATATACGATTATCACGATCTTTCTCTGGTGCTCCATACTGAAAGAGGAATTGACAACTAGAATAAATCAGCATAATTACTACCAATTACTGAAGTAAACACAATTAAAATAAAATCATTTATTGGATTATGAAAAGGGGTTCGACTACCTTGAAGTTGCTCTAAGGTAAAGCACTCCTTCCTAGCCATACGATTAAATTTATAAGTTTTTTTTACTATTTATCACTCTGCATATATGATTATAATTCGTGTTCTCCCTTGGAGCAACTCCAAGGTAGCCATGTCTTAGAACAATAAATTCTTTAATAAAATCCATCACTTATAACTCAAGTATATTCATTTTGTATTATCAAGAATCAATAATTAAATAAGTATAAGTATATCTGAATTCATAATACTTAATTGCTCTCTAGAGTCGTGTGGTTAGCCTTCTAGATCAACACATTCTCCTAGTGAACCTTTAAACTTCTCTATGCACTATCTCTGATGATGGGATGTCAATAGAGAATAGAGTAATGATAATACATGCGACCTGAGGATCATAACTACTTATATAGATAACTTTTCATGTTGTCTTTATTTATTTTTATTTCAGCTCATCATAGAAATAGAAATTATCCTTAAGTATCTACACATTAAAGATATACACTATATTAGATATATTAAAGTTCAAATTATCGAAAACCTTATTAGATCATTTTTTATTGGACTTAACCTTATATAGCAGTCTGTAACACATAATTATTTACATATAAGTCTAACATTGGATTAAGGATCTAACAACATTGGATTAAAAAATTCAACAATCTCCTATTTGGTCTTTATGTGTAACCTTATAATTATATCTTGAAAAAATAATCATATGAGCTTAACCTTATTGTTATTACCGAAATGTATTTATAACTAATCCAATCCATCAAACATACCAACATAGGATCAAAACAGTCTTCTTTACAATTGTCATAACTTAATCTATTAATGATCATTATGCCAATATAAGTTAATGACATGTGATTAGTGTTAAAAATTTTAGGTTTTTTAAGGAATAAAAATGTTATTTTGTGCTTTTATTATAATTTATATTTGTAATTAAGTAATATATTATGAATTTCTAAGTATAGTTTTAAATATTTGACTTTGTTTTTTTTGTATTTATTAAAAAAATTAATAATTTTAAATAATTCGAGGCTTCTAATAAATTAACGGATGAATATCAGTAGGTCAAAAAATCAGCTCATTATCGAAGAAGATCTACAACTTTTGTTGTAAAATTATAAATTTTACCATATTAGGTATGGTAATTATGAGTGGATATATTTGAGTGGATTGGATTAGGTTTATGTTGGTTAGTGGAATAAATGTAAGGCCATAATTTATTTGACTTTGTTTATGTGTGTAGTGTGGATTAATCATAAATTAGTATAAATAGAGAAGATAGAAAACTAACCTCTCAACACCTCTTTCTTCACTTCTTTCTTTCCAATTTCTTTTTCTCATATTTTTTTTGTAATATTTAGTAAATTAATAAATAAATTTTATTTTATTTTCAATTTTAGTTATTTCTATTTTAATGTATAATCTAATATTAATAATTATTTTTATCTTAATTATGCTAGGCTAAATAATACTAAGTTAGGGTAAGGTGAAGCTCTTAGTAGAAAAATATGATTTAAATAAATTTTAATTTTAATTATATAAATTAAGTTGTTTTCTAATTATTATCATCCATATTTTATACTTAAAAATTTTGATTTGTTGTAAACAAAAAAAAGAGGTTAGTATAATAAATTATTAATATCTTAGTATAAAGTATGATAAAACGGTATTTTGAACAAAATAAATTTTGGCTTACTAAGTACAGAATTCATAATAAAATTAATAGAAAAATAATAATAATAATTTATACAATTAATATTTTGAGACAATAAAAAAATTTGATAAAAAGAATTTATTAAATTATGTTTACTACTAATTTTATAACTCTCAATTAATCTTTTGGGGTAATAATCCTAACTAATTTAATTACATAGTTTTACTCAAATTAAGTTACATAGTTTTTATTTAATTTAATTTTTATTAGATAAATTACAATAAATAAATTAAATCTTTTCTCTGTAAATTGACATCGGACTTACTGAATTATATTATAACAAGAAACTCTTATACTTGAGAGTTATAAAACACTTTTGAGTCGTGTTAACACGAATCATGATATGCATGTATAATATGTAAATTTCATGTAATATGATCTTAATATGCATATTTTCAACTAGTCCATCTTAAGTTTTAGTGAGATCAAACCATATTAAAATCAGAATGTGAATAAAAAAAAATTATTTCAGTAGTAAATAACATTAAATATCTAAACTGAAATAACTGAAAAATATTTATATCATAAGAGCATCTAAAATCGAAAAATCTCACTAAAATTAAATATTATGTAATGATACAATACCCATACGAGCAGTGTGCTCATGAAATACGGGAATCCCTTAGTAAGTAGATCTGCAATCATTGATTTTATGCCAACGTGCTCTATAGACTACTGCAATCATGAATTTTATGCCAATGTGCTTTATAGACTACTATCCACTATAAACTCTCTCTTTAACAACTAAGAATTTGATTTCTATATGCTTTGACAATATCGAGCTCCTGGCGTTATTAGAATACAATATTGCTAACTTATTATCACAAAATAATTTGAGTGACCTTTCAACACCATCTACTATGCTTACCTCAGTGACAAAATTCATCAGTCATTGTCTATGATTGATGCCTCGTAACATACTATGAACTCCGCTACCATATTAAAAGAGGCTATAAGAGACTGTTTATCACTCTTCCAAACATAGCACCTCTAACTAGCATATAGATGTAGCCCGTCGTAGATTTCAAACTACTTTGGCATTCAATAAAATCAAAATTAGCCCGTCGCTGATTTGAACTATAATAGGTGAGCATGTAGTCTTTTTTTCTCTATAAGTATCGCAAGACCCATTTGGTTACTTTATAATGGTCTAATCCTAGATTACTTAAATATCTACCTAACATCCCAATAACATGTGCAATATCTGATGGTGTAAAAACTTGAACATACATCAGACTTTCTACTGCTGACATATAAGGAATCTTCTACATCATTTTTTCCTTAAAATTATTTTTATGACACTGATTGAGACTAAAATTGTCTCTTTTAACCATAGGGGTATCACCTAATTTACATTCTCTTTTAGTCATAGGGGTATCACTTAATTTACATTCTTATATGAAATATCTCTTGATAGTTTTTTGGTGATAATCCAAGAATACGCTAAGAACAATCATGATATATTTATATGCCTAACACAAAAGAGACGTAAAGAAGATCTTTCATCTAAAAGTTTTTAGCTAGAAATTTCTTAATTTTGAGTAATAAGCCTATATCATTGCTGAAAAGTAAAATGTTATCGACATATAAAACAAAAAAAATATATTTGCTCCCACAATACTTATAGTATATGCAGTCATCGACCAAAGTCTTCTCAAAACTGAATGAATGATTTCTTGATGAAACTTAAAATACCATTGTCGACATGCCTATTTGAGCCTATAGATGGATTTCTTAAGTTTGCAAATAATATTTTTTGAGTCTCCTAACATAAAGTTTTCTAACCACACCATTAAGAAATGGAATCTTCACATCCATATAATATAACTCAAGATTGAAATGTGCTACTAATGCCATTATAATCCTGAAATAGTTTTTCAAAATAATTGGAGAGAAACCCTCTTTATAATCAATGCTTTCTTTTTGTGTAAAGTCCTTTGCGACAAGATATGCTTTATATCTCTCCAAAATTTTGAATCATTTTTTGGTTTAAATTCCATTTGCAACTAATAGGTTTCGCACTTTATAGTAATGTGATAATATCTTATACGTCATTGTTCTTTATGGACTTTATTACCTCATTCATGGCATCAATCCACTTCTGAGAGTTTGAGATTTCCGTGGCTTGGCAGAAATTGATTGGATCATCTTCTATCACTCCAATGTCTACCTCATGATTTTAAAGAAATAAAATGTAATCATCTGACATTTGTTCATTTGAAACAATTTCTGGTATGAGAGGTTTTCTAACATTAACTTGATCTATTATGTCTTAAATAAAGCCAGAAATGAGATCTTTATCAATGCCAATAACACATGTGAGAATATTAACATATTCATCTTTAAAGATAAAGTCCCTAATTGTATCTCCTCTCGCAAACTCGACGTCCTCAACTAATCGCACATTTCCTAACTCGAAAAATAACTTAGTTGTGAGACCATAAAACTTGTACCCTCTAGATCTTTCAGAATATCCAATAAATAGCAATTCACTGTCCTTGAGTTCAAATTTCTTTCATTAGACCTATAGCTTCAGCAGGACATCCTCAAATATATAAATGCTTTAGACTAAGCTTCTTGCACGTCTAAAGTTCATAAGGGTTTTTAGTAGTCACTTTAGTAAGAACCCAGAATAGTGTATTGTAGAATGATATTGCATTCCTCTAAGAACGTAGCAAACAGTCCTAGATATTGTTTACCTGAACCATCATATCTTCTACAATACTCACTACCACGATTAGATCTAACACTTTTAATTCTTTTGCTGAATTAGTTCTCACTTCAACCATATAATTTTTGAACATATCCAAGGACTGTGACTTTTCATAGAGAAGATATATGTAGCTATATCGAAAAAAATCGTCTACAAATATGATAAAATATTATTGACTATTCCAAGTAACCATAGAGAATGGTTTACAAATATCTATATATATAAGTTTTAAGACATCGAAAGTTTTATTGGCTTCAAATCTCCTTTTATTAGCTTGTTTCCCTTTATACAGTTAACACAAACATTAAAATCTGTAAAATCTAAGGAGTTGAGAATTTTGTTTGACATAAGTTTCTCAATTCTCCATCTAGAGATATGGCTTAATCTCTTGTGCCAAAACGCAGCCGAATTCTCAATAGTTAACTTTCGTTTTATACCTCGTGTACTAAATTATAAGGATTCATTAAATAAAGCAATTGTATCAATTAAATAAATATTATCATTGCCTGGTAAAGAACCAGACCCAACTAACTTTAAATCATAAAACAAACTAAATTTTCTACATCCAAATTTATAAGAAAAATTAGATTTGTCCAAAATGGAAATAAAAATCAAGCTTCGTCTAAAAGATGGTACAATAAATGTTTCATTAAAATTCAAATAAAATCCAGTCTTTAATAATAATCTAAATTTTCTCATTACTTCAACCTCAACTCTCTTGCCATTGACTATATAAATGTATATTTTACCATCACTTGGCTTTTGGTAATACAGGCAACCTTGTATAGATATTGATGTGAGTAATTGCATTAAAATTTATCGGTTATATATTTCTAGAAATCGAAGTTAAATTAATCTTAGAACAAACCAAATTAAGAAGCATGCATTTCTTAACACGCCATGCATGATAGTTGGTGCAATGCTTCTTTTTATGCCCTTTAGCTCTACAAAATAAATAATCAATACTTTTTAGATCACCTGATTTCTTTTATTGGTTCTTTTGAGGTACTGCATCTTCAGCTTCTTTATCCTTGTTTGTTTTCTTATTCTTGTCCTTGCCCTTAGAGGTAAAGGCGATGAGAGCACTTTATGCTTATCTTTCTTCAACTCATTTAGAAATAAATTCTCTTTTTGATAATTATAGCTCACCTTAAACTGGTTAAACCGTGTTGGTAAGAATATCAAAACTAGATGCACTAGTAAGTCCTCAGAAAGTTCAAACTTAAGTTCTCTAAACTTATAAACAAGATGAGACATCTTCATAATTTACTATCTTATATTGCCTTTGCTTATATACCTCATTGAAATTAGATTTATTAATAATGTACCTATTTTAGTCTTTTTGTTCTTAACAAACCTTTTTTTTATTATATGCAACAAACTCTTTAGCCGTAATTATCTTGTCAGATATTGAGCATTTGAAAGCTTCCGAAATGACCTTCTTCATGATCAATATACCCAAAAGATTTGATTTCTCCAACCTTTTCAAATCTTTCTTGTCATCCAAAGTACTAGTAATCGTAAGAGTCGGGAGAGAATCAAACATTAATACAAGGTCGAAATCCATGAATGCAAGGACTATTAAGAGGTTATCTTACCATGATTTGAATTTAGAACCATTTAGCATAAGAATAGAATTAATGCTAGCAATATTATTAATAGAAATCATAACTAAATAAAAAAACATCAAACAAACAAAACAAGCTCATATTAGTCTCATAATAAAAATAAATTTAAATAGCCTATCTCAAGATACAAGACACTCTATTAATATTTTATTTTTGGATAAAATATTAACTTGTAAGTGATATTTTAGTGTAGTAATCAAATAATAATAATGAGAGCATGTCAAATAATAAATATTTCTTTAGGCCAATTTATTATTCACATATAAAATTGAATAATCAATACTTGTTTATTACCACAGATGCACATGCAACTCTGTCAAATATGAATCTTCTATTAGGCCAATCAATATTTACAGAAATTACATGTACACAACTATTTATATTTCAAAATAAATTAATTTTCACAAGAGAAGTCACTTTAGTAACTTGTTGTTTTAATTAATTCATCTCAAAATATATATAACTATACCGATATTTGAATTTAAAATTATACCAAATTACCCAAAAAATAAAATAAAATTTCAAAAAAACTTAGCCCAAAATCCAGTCAATGGTTGACTATTGATAGGCCAACCAATGACCGGTTCGATTTAACCCAAATCGGATCCTAAATCAGCCCCATTCCTCAAACGGATTGGACAACCGGCCCTAACTATAATTCTTTTTTTCATGTGGCAACCATGGCCGCTGCTTATTCCACTCTGCTGCAGTGTTCAGTCGCTGCTGTTACCCTCCAGCATGACCAACAATCCCACTGCAGTAGCATGAATCGCACTTCCCAACGACAGTAGCGCGATACAGAGACAACAAACACACCGTGGGCAATCTTCTGCAATCATGGTGCCGCGGTTTGTCGTCTTAGCCAATCTGCAGTGACTTGAAAACTCAGCCATTGCCTTTGCTGAAGAAACTTATTTTTATAATTTCCTGTAATTTCAAATTTGTAATATATATATTTTTTAATTCTCTACTATATTCTCAATTTTAAAAATATCATAATTATTAAATTTGAGAACATCATAGATTTAATTAATAATTAAAAAAAATCGATTCTCAATTATTCTCTACTTATTAGAACAATAGATTTTTTTAGTGAAATTCATCATTTATAATTCAAAAACAGTCACGTTATATTAACAAGAATCAATAATTAAATATGTAAAAGTATAACTTAATCTATAATGCTTAATTGTTTTCGAAAATCGTGTGGTTAGTCCTTCAGATTAACACTTATTTTTTCAAAGAATCCTTTAAACTTTTTATACACTTTCTATAATGATAAATGTTAATAGAAAATATAATAATTATAATATGTGACATGGATATCATAACTATTTATACATACAGTTTTTCTTTTGTTATCTTTAGGTGTTCTTATTTCAGTCGATTATAAAAATAGAAATTACCTTTAAGTATTTACACATTAAAAACTCACACCCTATTAGATACATTAAGTTTAAATTACTGAAAGTCTTATTAAATTATATTTAATTGTACTTAATTTTATATAACAGTCTGCAACATATAATTATTTATATATAAACACAAATTTACATTAAGGATCAAGCAACGGTGAATTAAAAAATTGAACGCCGTGGCTTTTTGAAAATCATATGAGTACAGCTGTGTCTTGGGATTGGCTTACACTAGTGTCGTGTAGCTAAAGCTCAAAACTCAGTCATGACACTTTCGTGATCACAAAGACACAAGCGCTTGCTTTCCCACAATGACAATTCAAGTGTTTCGTATCAACCATAAGATAATTTCATTAACTTCCTTCCATATCGTATTATATATAACATTGCGAAACCAGCTTCATGGTATAATAAAATAATATATTATATATTTGTTATGAATAAGCAAATGTGTCTGAAGGCAAGCTCTGTGGCAAATTTTCTGGCCATTCTGGTGCTAATATTATGTGATGGAGCTGTGCAAGTTAAGAGCCAGAATCAACTGCAGAAATGTCTTGGCAATTGTGGGGAAAATGTGATTTCTTGTGCAGAAAAGTGCTTATTATTGGAGCATGACGACAATCCTTTACTATGCATCAGTTCATGCGGTGTCGATGACTTCAAATGCATGGGAGGTTGTGCCGGAATTGATATTCCACTTCCACCGGGAGTGGCACCATCGCAGGCACCGCAGCTGCAGTCCAAGGCCTCGCTGGGCTGAGTTTTTTTGAATTTGGAAGAAGTTACTTCGAATTTCTAAAGCAATATGCTATGTAGTCTTAAATAAATGATGCCCTTTGGCCGAATATATGGCACACTAATGATCAATTAAAAAAAGTTAATAGTTATGTTATAAAAATATTAATTAACTAATAAAAATAATCCTTAAATAGAGATAAACACTATTAAAAAAAAATATTTACTGACACTTAGTTTACTGACACTTAGTAAAAAATATTAGTAATTTTAAACAAATGTACCTATTAACAAGTAGGTATTAGAGGTTATTGATATTAGTGTGTTAGTAAATTAAACATCAATAATCACTGACACTAAAGTATTAGAGATAAAAAAAAAATTCATTAATAGTTATTTTAGTTCCAACTCGAACTGAGACTTGTAGAGTTTAAAATTTTAACATTTGAGACAGAGACCATCAAGCCATGTTAAACTAACTTAATTCGTTTGTTTTAAAGATTTTAAAAACAAAAGTATAATAACAAAAAGATAAAAAAACCTAAATGCTCGATCTCTCTAACTCTCACCCATCTCTCAATGCTTTCACCGTCCACCTCTTCGCCTCCCTCCAGTCCGCGCTCATCCTCTTCCTCCTCCTCTTCCTCTCCCACTCCATCCTCCTCTCCGAATCCACCTCCTTCCTCCCTTTTCTTTCCGATCTCTTCTTCGCCCTCACCGCCTTCCTATTCTACCTCCACTACTCTGTCTCCTCCTCCGCTGCCTCCGTCCAGACCTCCGATCTCTAGGCCAAATGCGACACCCTCTCCGGCCGCATCTCCGCCCTCGTCTCCTTCCTCTGCCTTGCCCTCGCTTGCAACTCTAGGCTCTTCGTCGCCTCCGTCAGGTCTCTCTCTCTCTCTCTTGCCGTGGGTCTCTCCATATCTGGCCATCAGCTCTCTCTCTACCCCATCGTCGGCTGCCATAGTCTGAACTTAGCTAATAATAATGTTATTCGCCCTCGCCGCCTCCCTGTTCTACCTCCACTACTCTGTCTCCTCCTCCGCTGCCTCCGTCCAGACCTCCGATCTCTAGGCCAAATGCGACACCCTCTCCGACCGCATCTCCGCCCTCGCCTCCTTCCTCTGCCTTGCCCTCGCTTGCAACTCTAGGCTCTTCGTCGCCTCGGTCTCTCTCTCTCTCGCTAGTAGGTCTCTCCATATCCGCCATCGCCTCTCTCTACCCCATCGTCGTACTGCCATGAGTCCGAACTTAGCGAATAATAATGTTATAATTCTCACAAAAACTTGCGGAAAAGCGTTGGTCGAAGATGAAACCCACCGCGCCGGGATAAGCGTTGGTCGGGTACCACCACCGTGCCGGTGGGGTCATGAGTTCAACCGGAGGAGGAGCTTGGTGATTGTAGAGGCATGGAGCGATGAGATCCGATCGCGGTCCCTATGGAGTAGCAGATTGGGTTCTTGTCCGGTGGTCGATCGCCGCTTTCTTTCCGATGTGTGTGTGTGTATGAAACTCAAATCACGGATTTATCGCTGCTGCTGCGACTCACTCGGATCTGCGTTCGGTCGTAGCGACGGTGCAGCTGGGTTTCAAGACGTTCGGTGATGAGTGGAACGAAGGTGGGCCTTGGATGGGTGTAATGACGGTACGTTATAACAACGACATGCATGAACTTCGAGATTCCGGCGAGTTGACAACGATGGTTTCGATTTGAAGAAGCACCAGCAGATACTACAAGAAGACCGAGGATCACTGACGGTGGCTTCATGAGTAGTACGAGCAGACTTTCGTGATGGATCGTGATGATAGCGACGTATGAATCCTTAGTGAGAAATAACTTGTAGATTGTAGATGTTATGGCAATTGTTGTCACTGGAAGGATGCCAAAAAGTTATCAAACATATTGCTTGGGTTTCATCAATTCTTGGAAAGCAAGATAAAACCAAGCAAGATGAGGAGAAAAAGATTGAGAGCTTCAGAGTTAAGGGAAAGCGGGACCGATTTGAAGAGCTACCAGATGAGATTCTTTTATTTGAAAGCGGATATGAGCTCATTGTATTTTATTTCAAGAGTGTTGATTTTATTTGGAAATTTAATATTAATAGGTATTGGAACTCTTGTTACTGAAATAGCACCGACAACTAGTGGTTTCTTTGCTAATGATGATGAATACGACCTTGATCGTCCTCATCGAAGGATTTGCTTCCATCTCGGAGGCCATTAAAGATATTCGTCAAGGCAAAGTCGAGTGGTCTGATAGTGATTTTTTAAAATATTATTGCTTATAGATAATGTGATACTAATTGCAGGTTTATTTGCAGTTAGTCATTGTTATGGATGATGAGGATAGGGAAAATGAGGGAGATCTGATAATGGCAGCGTCCTTGGTGACACTTGAAGCCATGGCATTTATAGTCAGACATGGTACTCGGGATTGTGTGTGTTAGCATGAAAGGTGGAGACTTAGAGAGGTTAGAACTCCCTCGATGGTGAATCGGAAGGAGAATGAGGAAAAGCTTTGTACAGAGATTCACCGTGTCGATGGTATGTAGTTTCCTTTTATTATGTTTTAAAACTATTGAGGTTTTGTTTTTTTAATCTAGAAACTTGTTGGTGGTAAGAAAATTGGGAATGTTAAAATAGGTTAATCATTTAATTTTTGGAAGACAACAGTTCTAGATTTTCAATTGTAGACTGCATAATCTTAATTAAGCATTTGTATTAAATAGCATTCCCATGCTTCATCATTCTGTTTTCTTTACTGTTTCTTTTAAGGGACATGAATTTTTACCCTCATTCTTCTTTTGATCATTTGTGATGTTCTGATGGTTTGTCTACTTCAAAGTCTTAGAAATGGGTTCTGACACTTGCTTCCTGATTTTGTTAAAAGAGGTGAAGTTTACTTTGTCAGGAGCCAGGAAACAATGAACCGATTCAAGAATTTGCTTGCACTCGCTTTAAAGCTGAGTTTCCCATATTTGATAAGGTACTTGATCTGCATCTTTACAAATTTTTTAAACAGAAAACAAACTCTCATGGTTTTGCCTATGTACGTAGCATTCCTACCTTAGCTTCTGACACACAACGAGCTATATGCTCCTGGATAAGGTATGGAATAGTTGAGTCTCAGTAATATATATATATATATATATATATATATATATATTTATTTATTTATTTAAATCATGCATTTGATATGCAAGAAATCATCTAAATATGATATTCCATTAAAGTACCTTGATTTGATCGTTTCTCAAAATGATTATAGCCTGAAGTGTTCGGTTGATTGCTTTGGGAATTAGGATGGAATGAGAGGAATCTAGAATTTTATCATTCTTTTTCTTCCAATATTTAACTTTGGCTACCCCAAGAACTCGAGGGTCTCTTTTCGTTATACTTTCTGCTGATAATATTGCTTTTAGGTTTGTTAAATTATTGTGTGAACTTCGATGAGTCCATTGCCTTGTTGTGGAAAATCACTTGTTAGGAGTGCCTTTGAGATATTGCTGGAAGAATCAAATGTTTATATGTGCTTCATGAGTTTCTGGTCTTATTCGGAGACATGTGGCAACAAACTTAATTTTGTGTTTTTTATGCAGGTTGATGTTAATGGTGATAATGCTGCTCCTTTGTTTTTTATGGTGGTCTTTACCTCTGATATTAAAAATTCTGTTACCCTCACTTTGCTGGATCTTCTCTTTGATCTTGTATCTGTTTACTAGAAATTCAATATAAGTTTGCATCCGCCGATGAGGGTGACAAACAATGACTTCAATGGTTATATAATGCATGCAGAGAAACTTCTCAGGTACAGGGGCTGATTGCATATAGATAATAGTTGTACTTGATGATATGTACTTATTGCCTGGTTTGCATGTTGCAAATTTTTATTGAATATTTCTTTAGGGAAATTCTGCAAGTGTTGAGACTCACAGTGGTTGGAGAGCTGCTGCACGTACAAAGGCAAGCTATAGTGGATGGATGGATGAACCGAAAAAAGAAGACTACAAAGGGTGGGGAGATGAACCGAAAAGAAAAGACTACAAAGGATGGGGAGATGAAGCAGCAAAAGAAGACTACAATGGGTGGGGTGCAGTCAATTCTGAGCCAGCTTGTAAACAAAGAGAAGATGGCCACACCCATAATAACCCTGCCCCTGTTTTCCAAACAAGCAGCAGAATTTCAGGAAAAGAAGACTACAATGGTGGAGTGTGCCCAATTTTGAGCCAATTTTCAAACAAAGTCAAGATATACTATAATCTTGTCTTCGAAATTATTCGAAATTATTGTTCTACTGATATTACTAACTCATGATACTATAATAATAGTAATTATTGACACTAAAGTATTACTATTTGTATTTTATTGATATGTAATAATTGTTTGTAAATACTGTTACAAGTGTCACAATATTACTAACACTATAGTGATACGAACTTTTGACACGTAATAATTATTAGTAACTTCTATCACTATAGTGTCATAAAATTTGTAATACTATAGTAATAATAATTCCTGACACCACATTCAAGTGTCAGTATTTTTCTGACTCCCAGATCACTGATACTATTAATAAGTGTCACTAAAAGTAATTAATGACACTATTTTAGTATCACTAAAGGCTATTTTTCTAGTAGTGAAATAATCATTCAGTTGCATTTTCGGGCAATAAGCAAGAATTGACGAGATTCAAATATTGATGGTGTTGCATACACAAAAACATGAGATCATTCCATTGATCTGAAGATTTTCTTTATTAACAATTTATCATGATTCAGAAAAATATAGTTTCAGCAGACATTCATCCTTATTGTTGTTTTTTTCCAGAAAGAAAATTATTGCAGCACAATTCTTGACTATTCATCAGCAATGGCAAAGGTATGTATGTACAAACTGGCAAACCGTTGATTCCGAGCTTAATGAGATGCAATTTTTCTTTTCTTCGATACGCGACTGAAAAAAATCTTTGTCCGAGAACTTCTACGACATCCTCCATCCTTACAACTCTAAGCACCAGCAGAACCATGGAATGGTAGAGTACATCTGCCATCTCTGCCTCCGAGGCAGCTTGTAACTTATTATCTTCCAGTGTTTGAGATAATTCATCTGTCTCTTCCCTGCATAGGTAATAATTAGAATTCGGATAAAATGCTTATACTTATACTTCTTAATGCTCCAAGTCAACAAACGACAATGATGTCCATTGCCAGTTACATGGCAACTTATCTTGTTAAGTTGAATATTCTTTAGATCTACTTATGTAGAAATCAATGCACCATTTAATTAAAAAGTTGAAATTACTATATTTGATACGGAAGCAAAGGACTGAGAAATCGATAATGTGTGTTACCCAACTTGCAAAAGATTTTCCTCTAAAACCAACATGCATGGGCTTTCAGCCATATTTTATATAGAGAGTTTATTATAACCTTCTTTTTCTTTTAAGCTTCTAAACTCATGAACCAATGTTTCTTTTTGTCAAATCAAAAGGGAAAAAAAAAAAAACAAAAGGTTATGATAATGTACATGCTACTTTTGAAAGTAACAAGTAGCACGTTCGACTGAACAGCGCCAAAAATAAATTTGACGAAACCAGAAGGATGTTTAAACTTTAGTGTCGGATTTTTGAGCATAACAAGCTTTCATCAAGTAATAATCGTTTAGTCCATGATGGCCTTCCAACTTGTGGTGCTGCTAACTCGCTTGCTGTACTGGGAAATGGTTTCATCATGAACGAGTTTAAAGAGGTTAATGCTAACTTATTGCCTTCAGCCTGCCACATGTGAGCAAATTCATTGTAAACAACAAAAATGTTATATTTGGTCTGAACAAATGTAGTACGGATGATTAAGAGAAACTAGAAACGTTTGAGCAGTGACCTGTTTCTCTTTCAATATGTATAATAGCAAATTTCCGATCCAGTATGGCAAGTAGGACCATCAGGCTTGCCAAGGTAAATTATCTAAGAGAAAAGTTTTCAATCAAAATACAAAATGTTGAACTGAACTTAATTTTTTTTTTAACCCTTATAGGGGCTCGAACCCTTACTCTCAACATTGTGAGTGCAAGAGTTCTCCCACTAGGCTATAAGCCCATTGGTAGAACTGAACTTAATTATTTCAATTAAAAGTTGTGATAAACATACAGAATCACAAACACAATCAAGAAAGATGTCATGCACATTGATGAAATTCTTAAAGCTCTTGCCTCTCGTCCACAATGTTGACCGTGATCGACCGTTGAATGTTGCCTTCCGAGAGGAAATTGTTGTGGCTAGTGCATCCATGTTTGCAAAGCCTTGCATTAATATGGCTCCGGCTCCAGCTCTAGTGTCAACATTTTGAGCGATAGGCACTACCAGACCTCTCTCATCCCATTTCACACATGTTGATGCAGTTTTCCCGCGTATCTTCAAACAGTGTCAAGAACCTTCTGCTCGTGGCTAACTCGAGCTCGAGCAGGACTGTCTCCTTCTTCCTATTCTTTTGTCTTTTCCAGAAATCTCCCGGACCTGCGCTCACAGAAAATAATGTCAAGGGTCGTCGAGTGTTGTTCCGGCAAAAACCCTCCGACGATCAAGTCGAGAATCGGGTTGTTCTTTTTGTATCCTCTTAGTTGAGAGACCGGAAGAATGGAAAAGATGTATTTTTTCTTTTCTTTCTGGATAAAGGGAATTCCGGAAAAATCCGAAATCAAAGTAAAGAGAAAAATGGGAGTTAGAAGAACCTGTGTGAAAATCTTCGAACCCTTGCAACTTGCCCATCCGCTTCCTTTTATTCTCTGCTTCCCGCCTTTTCTCTCGAGAGCATCTGCTCTCGTGTCGATGGTGTCCAGGTCCCTCCGACGACCGAGATTGGCGTAATATTCCCTAGGGATGCGCGGCTGTCTCCTTAACCCGATTCACATGGCCAGATCACCATGTTGGGCATGTGCGCAAGGAATGATGACACTGTGGGGCATGTGTCGACCATCTGGCAACAAGATTACCACCGTCCCGCCTAAGACTTAGGCTTGGGACTTTGGCCAGGTGTTCTTCTTGAACTTCGCTCGGGCCTACAATTGACCCAAGCTCCTTCCGCTCAGCCCGCAATCGACCCAAGCTTCTTCCGCCGGGCCCGCACTGACCCAAGCTTCTTCATGTTACACCCGCCGGCCTCGCAATCGACCCAAGCTTGGCAACTGCTCCGCCCAAGACTTAGGCTTGGGACTTTGGCCAAGGAGTTCTTCTTGAACTTCCGCCGGCCTACAATTGACCCAAGCTCCTTCCGCTCGGGCCCGCACTTGGCCCAAGCTTCTTCTAGTGTTACTCCCGCCTCGGCCTCGCATCGACCTAAGCTTAGCAATCGTCCCGCCTAAGACTTAGGCTTTAGGACTTTGGCCAACGAGTTCTTCTTGAACTTCTACTCTGACCTACAATTGACCCAAGCTCCTTCCGCTCGGGCATGCAATCGACCCAAGCTCCTTCCGCCTGGCCCAGAATCGACCCAAGCTTCTTCTAGATACTCCCCGCCGAGCCTCAGATTTGACCCAAGCTTGGCACCGTCCCGCCTAAGACTCGAGCTTGGGACTTTGGCCAAGGAGTTCTTCGAACTTCGCTCGGCCTACAATCGACCCAAGCTCCTTCCGCCGGGCCCGCGACTTGACCCAAGCTTCTTCAGTGTTACTCCCGCCGGCCTCGCAATCGACCCAAGCTTGGCAACCGTCCCCGCCTAAGACTTAGGCTTTGGGACTTTGGCCTAGGAGTTCTTCTCGAACTTCGCTCAGCCCGCAATCGACCCAAGCTTCTTCTCGTGTTACTCCCGCCGGCCTCGCATCGACCCAAGCTTGGCAACCGTCCCGCCTAAGACTTAGGCTTGGGACTTTCGCCAAGGAGTTCTTCTCGAACTTCGCTCGGCCTCGCAATCGACCCAAACTTCTTCTTGTTCTTCCGGTCTTCATCTTGAACTTACATTATGAATGCTTTTCTTATTCTCATATACATTTATACTTTTACACATCCCATTTCGGTAGAATCTTACATTAACACTTCACAATACAAGTGGACTTCATCGGAAATATTTCATCAGTGAGTCAGGCGCTCCACTGCCTCGACCTCTCGTCCATCCTGACGAGCTAGCCTGCAGACGCCTCCGGTCCCGCTAATCGAGTGACTCGACAAGTGGCCTTCCCAATTTGGTCCTAAGCACACCTTGCCTCGGGTCCTTCGTAGCTCGGTCGACCTTCCTCAAGACCCAATCACCCACTCGAACCCATGAACGTGTACATTTCGGTTGTAATAACGAGCCACCTCCGCTGATATTCTCGAGATCTTAGCAGTAACCTCTTCTCTCTCTCTTCCAAAGAAGTCCAGCACCGCACACATCTCGCTCGCTGTTTTGCTCCTCATCAAGTGCTCCGTCCGGTGTGTCCCCATTCCTATTTCAATGGAACCATCGCTTGCGCCCAAACGCCAAGGAGAATCGGGTCTCTCCAAGGGCTGCTTGCGTAGTGGTTCTCAGAAGTCCCACAAGACACCAGTGCACTCGTCCACCCAGCTCCTTTGCTCGCCCAGCCTTGTCTTCGTGAGGCGTTTTATAGTTTTATTCACGACCTCTACTTGCCCATCGGCTCATGCAGCGAGGGAGAGCAAAACTTCAACTCTATCCCCGATTCTCGACTGTAAGTCTCCGAACATGCCATTATCAAACTACCTCCCATTATCGATGACTAACGCACGAGGAATCCCATACCGCAAATCACATTCTTCCAAACGAAGTCGCTGGTTTTACCTTCCGCGACGCCGCCAAGGCTCCCACTTCAACCCATTCGGTGAAATAATCAATCGCGACTACGGCATGGGTGGCGGATGCTTCCCTTCAAGAAGGATCTCAATCAAATCAATTCCCATCGAGCAAACTACCATGGCGAACTCATCACCGTAAGTGTTCTCCTGAGGTCGAAGTTAGTAGTTGGCAAAGCTCCGCAACTCTTGCAGCTTCTTGTCTTCTCCCGAGCATCTCGATGCACGCGGGCCAAAGTATCCTCGCCTTAAGGCCTCGAAAGCCAAGTGACCTCGCGCCGTAATGATTTCCACTGCATTCCTTCGTGTATCTCCTGAGGACATAATCGGCCTCCTCGGTCTAAGCACCGCAGCAAGGGGAGAGCTGTACCTCGCCTATATAAGATCCCTTCGACGAGAGTGTACCGGTCGCTTTACACCTCAACTTCCTCGCTCGCTTCTTATCTACGCAAGACCGTCCCTTCCTCGAGGTAAGAAACGATCGGCTCCATCCGTGTATTGCCTCGCCGACAAGCTCATCATCTGCCCTCCCGCCGATGCTCGAGCAGTGTCTTCATTTCCAAGCGGATGACTTTGGTAACTGGGGTCCGATGCGGCCGCCATGCGAGCTATCATATCCGCCTAAAAATTCTTCCTCTCGATCTGCTCCACCCGATGACCTGAAATTCCCCATTAACCGCCTCACCTTCCGAGGTAGCGCCCATCTTCTCCCTTTGCTCGAAAGCTCTCGCCGAGGTGATTCGCTACTAACCATGCAGTCCTGCTCAAGCTTTACCTCCTCCGCTTTTACTACCGAGGCGAGCTTCAATCCCGCTTATTACAGCCTTCAGACTCACCGATTGTCGGTGACTTCGAACTCTAATTTCACAACAGATCGCATCTCCGCCTCTTCCAGACTTAGGAGCACAACTCCCGCCTCCCGCCTCCCGACTTCCATGAGATCCATCTACCGTGACTATCCAGTGTTGGTCGAGGCCCTGGAACCTCGCGTGGGCTCGCCTCCGCCTCCTCATCCTCGCTGCACTCGACCACTAAGTCACCTAAAGACCGTGCTTTTATGGTCGTTCGGGTCGGTAATTAATGTCGAACTCGCCACTCCACCGACCATTTTACCAACTCTTCCGTAAGTCTCATGCTTGTACGTAGTTTGCCTCGAGGGCTGGTTTGTTAAAACCACCACCGAACGTGCCTCGAAAATAAAGCCCTCGCCGGTCGCAGCGATCGTGGCCAGGCCCACTTCTCCATCAGTGGATACCGAGTCTCGCTTCTAAGAAAGCTCGCTGGTAATAAATGTGGTATCTGCACTCTAACTCCTCCCTTACCGTAATCGAGCTCGCTGCCCATCGGACACAACCAAGTATAGAAACAAGACTCTCCCGCCGAGGTGTCGATACAGAATGGAGCTTCAACAGATACTCTTTCACCGCTGAACGCCGCCAGATCTCAAGCGCCCACTTTGTCTTCCCCGCCTTTCTTCATTTCCCGAAAGAAGACTCTGCGATTTATCCGTGGCTCGAGACACGAACCCGCTGAGGGATGCCAGCTTGCCTGGCCGACTCAGATCTCCTCGAGGTCACATGGGACCTCATTTCCACCATCGCTCTTATCTTCTCCTGATTGGCCTCGATCCCCGCGACTCACCACGAAGCTTAAGAATTTTCCCGAACCCACTCCAAAAGCACATTTCTCCGGGTTTAGCTTCATCCTAGACTTTCTTAAGAGTGCGAAGGTCTCCTCTAGATGCCTTACATGCTCCTCCGCGATCTTTAGACTCGGTGATCATGTCATCCACATATACCTCCATCGTCCGAACCGATCAATGGCTCAAGACCTTGTTCACTAGCCTCCGACACGCTGCCCTCGCGATTCTTTAGACCGAAAGGCATGACCTCAGTAGCAAGACAGCTCTCGATTAGTGATGAAGGTCAGGCACCTCGTCCTGATCGTGCATGGGAATTTGGTTATATCCCGAGAATGCATCCATGAAACTAAGCAGCCTGCGTCCCACCGTAGAATCCACCAACTGGTCTATCTTCTGTAGTGGAAAGCTATCTTTAGGTGTGCCTTGTTCACATCCGTGAAGTCGACACACATTCTCCATTTCCCACTTGCCTTCTTCACTAAGACCACATCTCGAGATCCATTCTGGTAGGATACCTCCCGTATGAATCCCGCTGCCAGCAGCTTTTCCACCTCGCAGCTGATGGCTTCAGATCTCTCCCGGTCGACACATCTCTTTTCTCGCCTCACCGGCTTAAGCATCTCTCCAGACATGCCACCGTGACACGCCCACTTCGGGTCTATCCTGTGCATATCCTCGCAGGCCCATGCGAACACATCTCGCATGTGCTCGCAGACACTCCACCAACTTTTCCTTCAACGGCTCGCCAAGTGCCCGAGCCGATTCGGATTTTCTTCTGGTCGCCTGCCTCACCTCGACCTCCTCCAACTTCTCACCGGCCTGCCTTCCATTCTCGATTCCCCTCGAGTCCAACGAGGTTATCTAGATGGTTTCTTTGGCCTACAACAGCAGAACTCCTCGCCACCCTTCGGTCGCCTTTCACGACTCCTACTACCCATTTACTCGATACTTTAGTGGCTAAGTAATGGGTGGATAGCACGCACCGGCCGATCCTCATAAATGGCCTCCCTAGAATCAGCTCGGTACGGGTCGGTTTCATCTACTACCACGAAATCCAAAGATCATGTTCTTCCTCGAAAGGCCTCGAGCCCATGGTTACCGCCACTTGATGATTCCTGCAGGTATTAGCTTCCTCCCGAATCCTTTCAAGGAAGTGCTCGTCCGCCGAGGCTCGCTACTGCTATTCCCAAATCCTCGAGTGTGGATTCAAAAGAATATCCACCGAGCTCCCCGAGTCAACCAAGATTCGATCAACTTCCTTGTTTGCTACATTGGCTGTTACCACCAGGGCATCCTCGTGAGGGTACAACACCCCCTCCTCGTCTTCATCCGTCCACATAATTGGCACCTGCCGAACCTTGGCCTTCTGGCAAGCAGGGCAAGTGAACAAGACTTCTACCTGCAATGCAGATATCCGCAGTAGTTTTTCCGAGCCCTATTCGAACTTCCCCGCCATCATGGGCCCTCCCGAGATTACCCTCGTGGACTGTGGTTCCATGTCTATTTCAGAAGCTCCTGACCATCTTCCTCGGATCATCGCTCAACCACCGGATGCCCTCCTTCAACAAACTCATCCAAGTACCGATTCCCAACCGTATCCTCCACCTGGTTTTTCAAATCACCAAGACCGTGATGCGGAGTGGCCGTGGTCACCATGGAAACGCAGAACCGCCTGCCTCGCTTTGCCACCGACTTGGCCATCTAGGCTGAGGGCTCAAGTAGCCCTCGCCTCCTCACCACTCAAGTATCTCTTCAAGAGATACCTTCAACCTCAGATACCGCTCAGAAGTGGCTCTGCTCCACCACTCAGATCGCCTCGATCCCTGGGAAACTTCTGCTGAGGAGGCAATGGACGATCGCCTCACGTGGTTCACCTCAGTCCACTTGGTGGCCGGTCAGGGATGCGTGGTCGCCATGACGCCTCAGATTCTCCGCGATCCCGACTCGAGACCCGCGAGGTGGCAGGGAACCATCCGCAGCTGGGAGCTCTCCGTAGTGGTCAGACAGGCAACCCTGGCCTCACGCCTTTGAGCTCATGGTCCCTGCAAGACCCTCTCTCCTTCCTCTTCGCTCCATTGCCTCGCTCATTCCTCAATTTGCAGCTTTTTCTTCTTCAATTACCATATCCAGCTTTACTCGCTCATACGCATCCGAATACGAATCTGATCGAAGGACTCGCAGATTATACCACGGTCTCCCCATCCTGATCCCATCCTTCAATCCTCTCGTGAGCTCGGGATGGTTAAACGCACCAAGATCTAGGACCGATCTATGGTATCTTTTGACAAACTCCTGAGGGATTCTCCTCCTTCTCGCCTTACTTCGACAAGCTCCATCATGTCATCCTCGTGGTCATCACGCCTCTGAATTGCTCTCGCGAACTCCCTACACATCCTGCTCAAAGCTCAAGATGCTTCCCTGGGAGTCTCACGGTACCATTCTCTCGCCTTCCCTCCAGGCGAGCTGGAAGGCCCTAGACCTCCGAGCCACCGACAATCCTCGCACCTCGCCATGTCGCTGAACCGCTCTATGTGCACCAACGGATCACTTTTCCCCGAGAACTTCAGATCCTGGAAGCGAAAGTCACGTGGATCGTGACACCCATGATCTCCGCCGAGAGTGGAGATTCGTTATCCAAGATTATTCGCCACTGGGCTCTTTCCGCTCCCTGAGGTCTTCCACAACTCAGGCCAACTCACGCACCTCTCCCTCCAACTCTTCCACGCGAGAGGTCTGGGTCAGGTCCTCGTAAGTGCCGACGGACCCCTTTCCTCCATGTTTGTTTCCTCCTCACCGCAAAGATTTGGTGCCCTAGGTCTGGGCTTCATCTCCCACATTTTCCCGAATCAGAGCATTCCCACTCACTGGACCTCGGATATCATTATATGCTTTTCTCCGTCCCTCCCTCGAAAGCATCCATGCTTCTCCATCCGATCCATTCTTTCCTGGATCTCCCTATTCCGGGCCTCATTGGCTACTTCTCTCAAAGTTATCGATTCTTCTAGACTTACTCCTCTTCACTGCTTCCCTCATCGCTGCGCTGTGTATCTTGAACGTACTAGAAATCAGCTTGTGCCGATCCCCACGCACTGCCGCCAAAAGATGTCGATGCGCTTTTCCCAGTGCCTTCAAACAAAGTTGCTCGAACCTTCCGTCACGATCGACTCGAGCTCGAGCAGGATTGTCTCCTTCGTCCTGCTCCACTCGCTCTTTCCAAAACTGAGATCTCCTGGACCGCACTCACGTAAAATAGGGTCGTGGTAGCCGAGCGTGCTCCTGCGAAACCCTCCGACGCCAAGTCAAGAATCGGGTTGTTCTTTTCGATATCTCCTTAGCTGAGAGAGACCGAAAGATGAAAGGGATATTTTTCGCCTCCCTTTGAATGAATACGTAGTTATTCGTGAGGATCAATGTAAGGAAAGTCGTAATAAGAAGAACTCAGATAAACTTTTGTAACCCTTGTGAATGAATTTTTCCAACCCTCGTAACGCATCTGCTTATTTCCTTTTATACTCCATTTTTCCCGCTCTTTCTCTCCAAGAGCATCCATTCTCGCTGCCGATGGTCTCGGTCCCTCCGACAACCGGATTGGCGTAATATTCCCTGGGATGCACTACTGCCTTCTTAACCCGATTCATGTAGCTGATCACCATGCACGTGCGCTAGAATGATGACACCGGGCATGCGACCATCAATAGTACCATCACCATACTACGTGGGCCTCGGATCGGACATCCAAGGTGTGCTAGATTCTGAGAAAGCTGGCCTGGCCGCCTGGCCGGATCTTGTCCAACAGTGCTCTGGAGACTTAATCTCGTGAGCGGTGAAAGAAGTGCTCGGCTCTCGACCTTGACCGGCTTTGACTAGGGCTGACGACCTCGAGCGAGTAAAAGAGGCTCTGAGCTCGAGCTACCTCGACTCCTCGACCTTGACCAGCTTTGACGCCCAGTGAGGTTGTCTTCGTGCTGCTGGTCCGGACCTCCGCTCGAGCTAAGTTCGCTTTCGAGGTATTTTATTCGAGCTGGAAGGGTCTCGAGAAGACCTGTCTAATATTACCCAAACAATATTCTACAATGCTAGAGACAAATATCATAGAAATTTTTAAACTAAAGAAAACATAAGGTCATATACGAAAGGTTGAATCTTTATTCATTTTGCAAAGCATTGAACCACAACGAAATGTAGTAAATACCCACCGTGAAACATAAAGTAAATGAACAAAATGCAAGGCAATGCAAAATGAATCAAAGCAAGAGAAATGTTTTGAAGTTAACTGTTGTTAAAAGACTCTTTAACCACTTGAGTCCTGTAGCAATAAGCTGCAGCCTGCAACTTATAAACTTGGACGGCTGGTAGGGTTTCGAACAAGGCCAAAATGATAGCGTCACATGCAAGTGACCTGGCAAACAGACGGACAGCTTCGTAAGGAAGTTTTGCCACGTCGGATTCTCTGTCTCTTTAAAGCCAATTACTTTTGAAAAATGGCGGTGTAGAAATAGATGCGAGAATGATTTGAGAAAAATTAAAAAATAAAAATCACTTTCTTAACATTTATTTAAGTGATCCCACTGATTTTTTTTTATTTTATAAACAAATACACAGACTCTTTTTAATTATAAATAAATTATAATATTTTTTATTATAACAAGTTAATTATTAATTTTAAATGAATTTTTTATAAATATAAATATAAATATAAAATTAAATTAAAATAATATAATATAATATAAAATTTATAAAATATTTTAAATATTAAAAAATTAATTTCAACATTATTAATTTTTCATATTTATTTAAAATATTAATAATATTAAAATTATTATACCTAAATTCATAATAATTTATAAAAATTAAATTATTTTATTTATAATATTTTTTTATTATTTCTGCAACATCAATATAAATTTTAAAGTCAAATTTTAAATTAATTAATTTTAATATTAATAAACTTCATCAGATATATTAATAAAAAATTAATATTTAAAAATAATTTTTATTATATATATTATTTTATTAATTATATTTATTTATATTATGTAATATTTATTTATTTTATTTTATTTTATTATTATATTTATATCAATAATTAACTTTTTATAATTAAAAGATATTATAATTATTTTATAATAAAAAATTTATTTATCTATTTATGAAACTAAAACAGTTGCGAAATTATTTAAATAAATTTTAGGAACTTGGCTGATTTAAAAAATAAAAAATAAAATAAAGGAGGAAAGTGAGTGGATCGAGAGATAAATCTTTCTCATTTTTCCCTGCATCAACTGTTCGTTACTTTTTATCGTTTAGCCCGCTACTTTTTCAGTGTTTATTCATTCATTATTCATTCTCACTTTCCTTCGGCCTCTAAGTCAGATACCAAAACAACGTGCCAAAACTGCGGTCACCCCACCAACGGCTCTTCAGCAGAAAATGCAGAAAGGTTTGTGCTTTAATTGTGGCAAGGAAGGCCACTGGAAAAGAGATTGCCCTTCCATATCTCCAAGAAAATCACCAGCGTCTGTGCACGGCGGCGCACCCGTTGGCAGCAGTAGTGATCATCCGGAGATTCAGTGCCGCTGTGGAAGAGGGCCCTGTTTTGTAAAAGTCTCTTATACACCGAAAAACCCCGGCAGGAAGTTCTACTTATGCCCTCTACAGGTTAGCTTCTTGCTAGTTTATGAGCTGAAAATGCTACAATAATTTAAGTATTATTTTTAAGTTGCGTTCATTTTGATTACTTTTTTAGGGTGGATGTAATTTTTTCAAATGGGTTGATGAAGTGAAAGATGCTGGTCAGAAACCGTATCCTAAGTGTTCTTGTGGAGCTGGAAGGTGTAGAAAGGAACAGGAATTCAGTGGGCCGGATGCAGGTCGCAGCTACTTTGTTTGCCCTATCAAGAAGGTTTATATATACCTTTGTCCTTTAATTATTTTTTGTTGTTTGGTAACCCAGTATGCTTTTGATCTGTGGTCTACTGATTTTAGTGCAACTTAAGGGTATTTACATTCTTTTTGTTTGACACAAATAAGTAATGCCAGATGCTTTTAGCTCAATCAAAGGCAATAATTTTAAGCTCCGAGCCACTGTTTGAGTTTACCCAAATGATATAGAGGGATCAATTCTCTATATGATTCCTTTCATGAATTTATGTCTATTATGAGCATTTCTTCCATTCTTGCAGTTGGTGATGCCATTCTTCAGATTGTTATAGAGTGCTTTTCATCTCTGCCCTGGTTGGCATTCTTATCTTTTGGAATTTAATGTTGTAGTCACTAGTTAGCATTCTTAAGTTCTAGCTGACTTTGTTAACTTAAAGCATTTGTTTATATTTCAATTTGTGGTTTACTTTATTCATTTTCTTGGCATAATAGGAAATTAGTTTTAAATGTAAAATTTTATTCGTTAATTGGATGCTTTAACTGTGGAGTATTTGGTGTAGATAACATATGTCATAGAACTTGCAGCTTATATATGGATGTGGCCGGATTCTGATCTAAATATTGTGAATTTGACCTAGGGACATGGAGCTTGTCCATTCCGTCAATGGGAGGATTCTCAAGTAGATAATAAAGCTAATGAGCATGGAGATGGAAGCAAAGGCTGTAGCTCTCCTCTATCTATGTGTGATAGCTCTAAAACCTTTGATATTGTGAACAATGACTTCTGGAAGAGTGATAATTTGAGTGTTAAGCACCCTGAGAGGCTTGAATCTAGGTTACAGAAGGTGGACAATGCTAGTATTTTCCCGAATGCTACCCTTATTCGGATGTCGGCTGCACAAGATGATGTATTGCTGACAGAGAGCCAAGAATATGGTAAAGCTTTAGACAGTTTATCTGGGAACCAACATGATCCATCACCATTTGTAGCACCTGAGAGTGAAAATTCTGTCCTTGATTCTGCTAAAGGCAGCCTAGTCGTGCAGGAGGTAGAGTTGTGGGATTCAATGGTGGGGAAAGCAGCAGTTGTTAGTTTGATGTCCCGATCAGTGATTCGCTACCGTCAGATGGAGTTCTCTAGGGAGATTTCTTCTGCTACAGACTCAAGCAGAGGTGTAGTTGTAGTTTTCTTCTTTCAATTCTTTCATACTGACTATTTGTTTGTGTAAACAGATCATCCTTCTGATTTATATCATACCTAACTATTGAGATAATCTTTCATTTTTATGCATTTACTCTTTTGTGGTTTACAGATACTATTTATCAAAGTTTAGCTCTGCACATTCTTGGTTGGCTGGGCAGGCTAGCTTTCCCTCCTTCGCGATGCTTAAAAGATCGTCCACCCGTGCCTTTGTTTTGTGGTATGGTTTCACACATATATTAGTTAGATAAATTTTTCATCCATTCTTGGATTCTAACTGCCACAATATTTTTATAGTAATCTTCCCATCTTTCAATCCCATCTTTGTTCCTCAAGATGGAGCCTCCCAATTTCCTGAAGGCTCAGCTGACTTGTCACATTGCCTTTCCAACCCGGATGATGACAAATTATCACCATCAATTTCTGGGCAAGATCTTCAGCTTTGGAATGGTGAACTTCAAAAATCATCAGCCCTCAAACGTTCTTCCATCGCCATGGATGAAAATGTAATAAGCACAATGAAAATGTTTCTTGAGGAGACATTTAATCAGATTTTGACAAGTCAAAACTCGACTGATCAGTCTGATCCTGACTCCATAATTAGGGGAGTCAGTAAACTATTTTCTGTTTGCGAGTCAATTGCCAATAACCCAGCTACAAAGAGTCTGAAGGAATATGTTGACTCTAACTTAAGATTTGGTGCCATTGAGCAGTCCATGCGTAATGAACACTCCATGGAAGAGCTTACTGACTCATTTAATGAACACAAAGATCGATTTGAGGATATTTCTAAAGTCTATGAAAAGGCTGTTGCTGATTTGAAAGCATCTATTGAGCGTGGACAGTCATTTCAAGAAGAGGCTTCATGTCTCAGGGACAAGCTTTCTCAAATTGAGAACCAGGTGTCCTGTTGTCAAGCTGAGACTTCTGAGCTCAAGATTCGTGTAGATGTCATTTCTAGAGAAATGTTGGAGTCAAAGCAAAACATGGAAAAAGCTGAAGAAGCTTTGGAACTTTGTAAGCAGAAGGAAGAGGAGCTTCTTGCAGCAAAGGCGGAGTTGGAGAAGGCGAGAATTCAACTTCAACAGTGATGTTGCATTGATCTTTCTTGATCTCTAATCCGGTTTATCCTGCTTGACATGTAGTTTAATGAAACCTTTTGTTTATGTAAATTGTAGATTGGTCAGTGCAGCAGTCAGGAAGTTTGTCGGTTGCATCCCAGGAAGCGGAGAAGGCTACTATTTTTGCAATGAGAAAAATGCTGTACTTTGCTGAAGGTTGCATCAGAGAATAGAAGAAGGCAGCATGGGAAATGATGTTTTTATCTTTTTGTATTAAGCATAGAACTTCTTAATTCTTATGTGTGTAAATTTATGCAATGTCTAGCTGAATAAGAAGTAAGTGATGTAAAACTTTTTCATGTATGTGTAACCTGATAAAACTCACAATAAATGTATAAAATAGTTTATATGTGGTATTGTAAATTCTTCAGTCTGTTCTTCTCGCTTGCACAAGGAGCTTGTGGTAGCTTCTTTACATTTCGCATATTCTCAAAGCATCAACCAAAGTAAAATGCAGTCCCACATTGCAAGGCATGATTAACTTTTCAGATGCCACCACAATTCATGCTCTAGATGTTAAAACTTTGAATTCTTCCTTGACCATTCTCAGTTTTCTTCATGACTCCGGACAGCAATCTCTGATTTAAGTCTCTGGTGAAGATGGCATATCACTTGGCTATGCAAAAATCATATGATAAAAAGTCATATTACTCGTCACATTTATGTAAATTATGATGCGATAGGTGGCATAACCACAAGTGAAGCACACATTCGGCCAGCTCAGGAGTCGACCTCCCATTGATTCCTCGAATCTTGAAGATGGTTGGGCGCACAAATCTCACGATACGGCAACGCATACCAAAAGAATATGCGTCCCTTTGAAAAAAATTAAAAAAAAAATTTAAATTGACAAAAACAGAATAATTTGTTACTTTTTCCAGTATAAATAAAATAAAATAATAAAAAAAACTACAATCTTCTCTGCCTTTTTACTGCCCCTATGAATCACAGATTCACAATCACAATTCAATAAATAATACACTTCACAACCAACACAAACAAACCAAAAAGGAAAATTACATTTTTTTTCTTCGATGGGCATGTTCTTGGAAGCAGATTTGGCCGCTGATTCTACGCCATCACGGCCAAAATGTCCTCTCCGATGACGACTTAGATTCAGTATTTGTTCAAATCTTTGACTCAAAACACGCTCGTGGGGTTCCTCTGCTTTTTCAGTTTATTAATGGCGACGCAGCGAAGCAATGGGAGCAATCCGGTGAAAAAGGCGGGGACTGGTGTAACGATGGAGCACGTGTTATTGGCTTTAGGTGAGAACAAAGAGGAACGAGAGCAGAGAATTCGGGCTCTTTTTAATTTTTTTGATGTCAACAATTCTGGGTATTTAGATTATGCCAAGATAGAGGCAGGGCTCTCTTCGTTGAATATACCCTCCGAGTATAAGTATGCAAAGGATTTGTTGAATGTTTGTGATTCTAATCAAGATGGCCGTGTTGATTATCAAGAGTTTCGTCGCTATATGGATGATAAGGAGCTCGAGCTTTATAGGATTTTTCAAGCCATTGATGTTGAACACAATGGTAGCATTTTGCCTGAAGAGCTTTATCATGCGCTTGTCAAGGCAGGTCCGTTCCGTGTTTTAACTTGATTATTGCTTGATGGGTATGTGAATTACCTTCATTTTAGTTCTGTTGATGAGATTTGTTTATAATTTTGTGATGGGTATGAAAAAAAATTAGTTTTTTGTCTTTTGTTTTCCATTATTTTGCTGTGTAGATACGAGATTAAGTTAATTTTGTTTTTATACATAGTTTAGCAACTTGATGTTAGAATGTTAGAAATTGGTGTTGTGTTTTAGTGGATTGTGTGATTGTGTTCGGTCTATAAGCCACACCAGTCTCTCTTTTGTAGGAATCGAAATTGATGATGAGGAGCTCGCTACTTTTGTTGAGCGTGTAGATAAGGATAATAATGGAGTTATAACATTTGAGGAGTGGAGGGACTTTCTTCTGTTGTATCCTCATGAGGCAACTATGGAGAACATTTATCATTACTTAGAAAGGGTGTGTCTCGTTGATATTGGGGAACAGGCTGCTATACCTGAGGGTATCAGTAAGCATGTCCATGCAAGTCGATATTTGATTGCTGGAGGAGTTGCTGGAGCAACATCTCGTACAGCAACTGCTCCGCTCGATCGTCTAAAGGTTGTTTTGCAAGTGCAAACAACAAAAGCTCATATTATGCCAGCAGTAAGGGATATATGGAGGAATGGAGGCATCTTAGGGTTTTTTCGAGGCAATGGGTTGAATGTCTTAAAAGTGGCACCTGAAAGTGCTATCAGATTTTACACTTACGAAAGATTGAAAAAATTAATTGCGAAAGCTAAAGGAGATGAAGAGAAGACTAATATTGGGGCCTCAGGCCGTCTTTTTGCTGGTGGGTTGGCAGGTGCTGTGGCACAGACAGCCATTTATCCGATGGATCTTGTGAAAACCCGGTTACAAACTTATGTTTGTGAAGGAGGGAAAGTTCCAAAAATAGGAGCAATGTCTAGGGATATATTGATTCAAGAGGGACCCCGTGCATTCTATAGAGGCCTTGTTCCTTCACTTCTTGGGATCATCCCTTATGCCGGGATTGATCTAGCTGCATATGAAACTTTCAAAGAAATGTCCAAGAAGTACATTCTTCATGACAGTGGTAAATTTATCTTTTCTTTGGTGTTATATTATTTCCTGTTTAAGATTTTGCCTTCATTTTGAATGCTATTTTTACCCTTTTCTAGAGCCTGGTCCTTTAGTGCAACTGGGATGTGGGACTTTTTCTGGAGCTTTAGGAGCAACATGTGTCTACCCATTGCAGGTTGTCAGAACAAGGTAAATCGTGGTTGTGATGTTTAATGCCTTGCCACTTTCATTCTCTTAGTGCATTGAGCCTAATTTCGCTTCTGGTCTCAGAATGCAAGCTCAGCGCATGAATGCAGACAGTGCTTATACAGGAATGTCAGATGTATTTAAGAGAACATTTAAAATTGAAGGATTAAGGGGATTCTACAAAGGGTTGTTCCCTAATCTGCTGAAAGTTGTTCCATCTGCTAGCATTACTTACATGGTTTATGAAGCCATGAAAAAGAGCCTGGAACTGGAATAAATACTATGCTGCTATATCCGATTGCTATTACGATTGACCTGGATGACTGTTGAGTTAACAAACATTGGGGATTTCTCTTGATGCTGACACTGACGGAAGAATAAGGTTTCACGACTGAGCTAATTATATTATTGTTTCAATTACATTACAGGCACAATTTTTATCATAAAATACATTGAACTGGGAAAATTGACTTCTTTTACTGGTGGCGGCTTGAAGCTTCTTTCAAGTGCATATGCACTTGCACATATTATTTGTATGATACAAAAGCACACGAAACAATAATCTCTTAAAAGAAATGATTTTGTAATTCTTTTAGCAGTAACTATTTTTAATCAAAATCTAATGTCACTGCTTCATTTCCAAATACCTGTCAAGTCTGATACTCATAGGTTTGTAGTCATTTGTTTAGAGGGACTATCCTTGAAATTACAAAGATCCCATTATTTGTTACGATGTCTTCAATCAAATTCTCTTGTTTATATGTGCCACGTTCTGATTCATAATGTTGTCATTTGTTATTTTCACCAAATGTTACTTTCCTATGCCATTTAGTAATTGAAGGTGTAAGTGTGTAACTAAGTAGTTTTAGAAGGGTCTCAGAATTTTGCAAACGGGGTTCACTTCAGCAGCATGAACTTGATTTGTTTGGGCAAATATTTTATTGCAGAGAGGGTAGCAAAGATTTGGCAGTAGTTGATGTGTTGTGAGTTGCACGAGTATTCGAGTTATAAGCGTTACAACAGTGGTGAGAAAACTGATGCCTGCCAGGAAGGAAAGATTGTTGGTTACATTACATAAGAGTTCTGGTTGTCAAAGCTTTCTTATAAGAAGTGCTTATGAGTAATTAGGAAACGTTCTTTTTGTAGAAGTTTTAACATTGTTATTTGAAATAAGTGGGAAACAGGGCTGAAGCTATCAAACCAATGCATTATATAACTATTAGCAAATAAAGTCAAGCGTAAAAATCATTTTATATATATTTTGCAACTAATATATTTTAACATTACTAAAAAATATAAATTCATTTCCAATATTCTTTTATATGAATGTCCTACTTTAACTTTATTAAGAAGAAAAAAGAGTGAAAAATAAGGGCAATGTTAAAACGAACAAGATAGGTACTTGGGCTGATCTCAAGTGGACCCTTTGCAGATGGTTAACTTTAATTCATGGTTTTCTCAAGTGGACCCTTTGCAGATGGTTAACTTTAATTCATGGTTTTTGTATTTTACAAGCGGTCAAAACATTTTGCATGAAGCCCATATGACGACCCAAAAGGTCCGGCCCGAGAACTCAATTTTAAAACCAAGCGAACGGTCAAGATCCACAACAGACTCATCCAACGGTGAAGAGCAACGCAACTCCTATTTTTTATTAATCTTCTTAAATTTCGCTGCTAATCTCCTGCCTACTGAGTTACTCTTTGCTGCTAGGGTTTTCTAAGGTTTCGTCCTTTTTTTCCTGTAGCACTGCAAACATGGTGGGATCACTCCTCTGCCACCAACCCTTTTGCAGTTTCATCTTTAGATCTTCTGGGTGTTTGTCATGTAATTGATCTATGTATTATTCCGTTAAAAATATATATATATATATATATAAAAGAGCAAAAATTTTGTTTTGTTTTGTTTTTTTTTTTTTTGTTATATTTTATGATGCTTGTGTGCATGTTTTGTTACGAGGCTACTATTTTGTATGGTGTTTTGTTCTGTTTTTCTATTGATTCATGTAAATCAACTAGTTTTTGGGATTTGATAAAATCTTGTGCTAGCAAAAAATAAGATGTCCATATAGATTTTTTGGAGGGCTATATCTTATCTTACTTGTTAACTTCTAATTTTCTTTGAGATATTGACTAGTGGTAGGTAATCTCAAATTTTCGGTTCCATCTTAAAATTTTGTGTACATATCATATACTTAGCTTTTGTGTGTAACATGATATATGATATATTGAATTTGCATGTACAACAAAAATTAAAGAGTTAGTAACAAAAGACTTTGAGGTTTAACCGAGAATTTAAGATTTGTGACAGAAAGTGAGGATTGTTGCGTATTTTCTAGACTCTCCAGTTCTCTATCAAAAATTTAGGTACTACCATATGTATATAATGTTGATAGAAGTACAAGATTATTATGACCAATATAGCCAAAAATTAACTTGTAAATATAATTTCCTTTTAGTGTTTATATATATTTCGGTTGTTAATGTTGGTCCTGTCTTTTTATTTGTGAACGTGGGAATAGGTTCTCCAAAACGATATTAATTTGTTGAATCCTCCGGTTGAGCTTGAGAAGAAGAGTCACAAGTAACATGACTCAAAAGTATTTAATTTACTCTTAAATATAAGAGTGTCCTGATGAGTCAAGAGTCGAACCACAAGAAAATTTAAGGCTGCGTGATTCACTCTTACTATTTAAATAATGCTTATAACATTTTCTTATATTTATATTTTTTTATTTTATTTAATAGTTAAATATTATGTCATTTAATTCTTAACTAACTAATTTTTAGATAAATATGGGAATGAAGTACTTGAAATGTCAAAATATCATATAAATCTAAAGAGATCTAAATTTATAAATTAATATGATATAAAAATATCCAGTAAATAAAAAATAAAATAATAAATATATTAAATAAAATAAATTTTAAATGAGAAATATTAATTCTATAATTAAAATCATTGAGCTTCATTTTTCACCCTAACTTAATAAATTAATCACTCATAATAAAAAAAAAATACTCATTTTATTTGACAAACTTTTGAATTATATTATAAGAAAATTTTAAGAACTACAAAAAATATATAACAAAAAATAAAAAAAAAAAAAAAAAAAAAAAGCTTCTAGTTCTAGTCTCAGCTTCAACCCTCACAATTCTCTTTCTCCTCTCTCATGATTCTCCTCCTCTCCTCTTCATACAGCCCAAATGCTAGATAACTGTCATTTTTAGTTTTGATTTCTCTTTCATTATCAAAATATACATGTAATAACAAAATATAATAATTAAGATAAATATTAACATAATAAAATATAATTTATATAAAATTATATATAATGAGCATTAAGATAAAATATGAGTTATACACACATTAATTAACATTTAAAGTAAGAAAATAATAATTTTAACTTTTATAAATATATAATTTCTTTTTAATATTATATTTGTCGTTGTTGTTGTCTTACCATTTTCTGGTAGAATGATAATAGGTTTATTTTCCAATTCTTCCAAAGGTTGGGATATTCTAAATCTAAAATTTTTATATCTGGAAGGACAAAATCTCAAATGGCTTGTTCATAGGGATATCGAGTCTCACTATTTGATTTGTCTGTAAATTTCAGAACTACTGTTTTCAGCCACTCTCAAACTATAGTGGTTTGTGGCAACTGCCAATCCGTTCTATGCCAGCCCACTGGTGGTCGTACCGAACTCGCTGAACGATGCTCTTTCCGGAGAAAGGGTGACTGAGTGTCACTAAATGATGGAAGAATTTTGTCACTTCTTTTTTTCTTGCTTTTGGTAATGATGTATTAATTTCGATAGAACTTTCGGTGTGGTGGATGCTCTTTTGTTTGAAAAAGTATATTTTTAAGTGAATGTTCTGCATGCTTCTTGGTTTTTGCTTGCATGCACTCCTTGAATGATGATACTTTTTATTTTCACGGATTATCGTGATCTCCATATATGAAAAGGCACGTCCATACATGAAAAGATTCGCAATAAGTCATCAAACCCTTTTGGAATGGGAATGACCAATGTGTGCTATAGTTTACAAATGAGTTTTAGGATCTTTGTAGACAGGATAGGTCCATGCTTTGCTACCCGTTGCCAAAATATTTAGTTATATGCTTTCAGAATTTGAGTTTTGTAAATAACATACTTTTATTGTGTGCTGATCCACTTACCCAAGTTATCCTCAACAAGCATGTATGATGGTCCATGCACTAGTAACTCTTTTTTTGGGGTAAATTGTACTCCTCAAATTCTTTATAATTTGGAATGTACAAAATTTAATTCAAGATGCAAGAGAATCGGTAGAACTCAATTTGGAATTAAATGTTTTTCTTTTTTATTTGTTCCTTCTGTCGAAGGGTGGGAACGGAAAGGAGTAGGATGCAAGTTTACGAGGTTTGCTGGGGTGGGCAAATCTAATTCAACTTGATGGATTTAATTCAACTCAATTCAATTCAATTCAATTCAATTTTAATGGGTTGAATGGATTATTGTGGATTAATTAGATTAATTTTTTTAACTCAATTAATAATTGAGTTGAGTTAAGTTAATTATGATGAACTTGCTAATTTAACCTATGTAAATAATAATAATAATATGTTTATCCTCAATTTTAAAATCCTAAAGATCTAAGCATTTAAACTAATTTTTCATTCTCTCTATTTTTTTTATAGACTATACTATTTCATTATTGTATATGATGCATTATATTCTAATTTCAAAACTAAAATCACTCTCTCATATAAGTAAATGTATTCTCTTATAAGTTTAATTTTAAAAGTAAATTGGTTTCAATTTCTCTTTATGTTTGGTAAACACTTAACAGTATATAATTATATATCATTTTTATTTTGCTTCTAGATATAATGCTAGTTAATTATCTAAAAGTTCTGAATGTGGAATTCAAAAAAGAAATGTGGGAAGTGCAAATTGTTGAAATTTTCTTAATTTTAAGGAAATTGAACTTTTTTAACTTTCTTTATCCAACACTAGACAGTGAATGAAATTTCTATGTCTTTGATTTCTAAGTTTAATATATTTATAGTTGATTTTAATAAGTTTAATTTCTAAGTTTCATGTCTTTTTCTTTATTTTAATTTAACCTTCAACTCGATTTAAACAACCCAACCTAACTTAACATAATGATTTAAAGATTTAGTTGAATTTGGTTAAACATATTTATTTAATCGTTCTGGATTTATTTTATTTTAACTCATTCAATAGTTCAATTAGGTTTAATTTTCAAAAAGCTTATTCAACTCAACCCATGCCCACCCCTAGTTCTAATAGGATAATTATAGTTTGCATGCCCTATAGCATTATTTTCATTTCTAGAGCTGTCCGATTTACCTGTTGGGTTGATCATGTCGAGGATTGTTTACATCTCAAATTAAATGAGTAGGGGATGGGATTCCTGAATTTTGGGTTGGGGATTTTTGAATTTTCAAATATGGATTAAGGATGAAAACCTTTAATGGTGTGTTTACTAATCAACAATCAGAATATGAATTAAGAAATATAAATGAATGATGTGTTTATTTATTTAAAGATAGGTGGAATTGAAGTTAAAATGGTCCGTTATGCCCAAAATTGAGAAATAATTACTAGAGTTCCTATGAGAGGATGTGAGAATGAAAATCTCATTTCTTAAAGTGACAATATTATTTCTATTTAACTTTTAAAATTCTTATTTATCATTCTTTATATATTTGAAAAAATAAAAATAAAAATTTTCATTTTACTACCATTGCTGTTGTTGTTGCCACTGTTGCTTGTTGTCATTGTCGCATGTTATCACGGCTTGCTACTACTGCTGATCATTGGTGGTAATGATGTTATGACGACAATGATTATTATTATTATTATTAATGGAAATTTCAAATGACATCATTATTTAGAGGAACTATCCTTAAGATTACAAAACCCCATTGTTTGTTTCATTGTCTTCAGTCAAAATTCCTTCTATATTCGTGCTGCATTCCAGTTCTTAACGTTGTCTTTTGTTATTTTCACCAAATGTTACTTTCCTATGCCATTTAGTAGGCGACATTATAAGTGTGTAACCACGTGGTCTTGGAAGGGTTTCAGAATTTTGAAAATGGGGTTAGCATCATGAACTCAAATTTGTTGGGGCAAATATATTGTTGCATGGTGGGTTGGTAGTATGGTATCATTGTCGAAGGAGAACATGTACACCACTATAATTGGGAATTTGTTATGCTAGGCATTTTGTTCTTTGGCTGTAGTTGATATGTTGTAGATTCCATAAAAGTTTTAACGTTGTTATTTGAAATCAGTGGGAAAGAGGGTTGAACCCAGCAAACCAATGCATTGTAACTTGTATTAAATAAACTCAACCATGAAAATCATTTTATATTTATATTTTACAAATATAATATATTATAATAACTTTAAAATATAACTTTATTTCTAATAATCATTCTCTAATATAGGCGTCTTCATTTTGATGTCATTAAAAAATAAAAAAAATACAAATTTTAATAATCTAACAAATTAAAAAAAAGTTTTCAATATGCTAAAATTTATATATTTTTAAATATTTTAACAATATTCTCATGAAAATGTCCTCAATAAAAAGGCTTTTATTTCCAATATTCTATTATACGACTGGTAAAAAATGATGAATAATAAAATAAGAGCAATGTTTAGAGATGATAATAGGGTGGGCTGGGAGTGGGGGTGGAGAGGCTTATCCTATTCTACATCCTATTAAAATTTCACCTCTATTCCTTGACTCATTCTCCAGTAAATTTAGTGGGATATGAATCATGAATCCTTACATGAGGAATGATTCATCATCCCTACTGTTTGGGTAATATCGAGCAGGTCTCCTCGAGGCCAATCTAGCTCAAGTAAAATTTCTCGAGGTCAGTCTAACTCGAGCAGAAGACCCGACCTCTGGCACGAAGACAGCCTTACTAGGCGTCAAAGCTGGTTAAGGTCGAGGAGTCCAAGACTAGTTGAGCCCCGAGCTCTTTCTCTTGCTCGAGGTCTTCATAGCCCCGTCAAAGCTGGTCAAGGTTGAGGAGCCTCAAGGCTGGTCGCAACTCGAGCTCTTTCTCTTGCTCTAGGTCTTCAAATCCTTGGGCATGGCCCAGCCCCACCAGCGACGACGCAGAGAGAATGCAAGATTCGAATACAGCCGGTTCGAAGCAGTTTGACCCTTATTTCCAACGACTCAACGTGACGATCGAGACCTGGACGATACCCCACGCAGTATGGTGTCGTCACTGTTACCGATGGCCGGCACACACCCCCACAGTGTCATCATTTCATACGCGCATGACCGACACTATCATGAGGCTACGGGAACCCATGCCCACCTGACATCCCGCATTCCCAAGGTGTGCTGCAGTAATCCCGGCTGTCAGAGGGACCCAGACACTATTACACAGGAACGGCTAACCCTGGAGAAAAAAGGGCGGGAAAAATTGAAGGATAAAAGGAAATCGAAATATAAGTTGCAGGGATTCCAGAAATTTTCAGATTCCTCTTCTTTCTTACAGTTTTCGTCATTTTTTCAATGACATCCATTTACGATCAAAAAATCATTTCATCTCTCCGGTCTCTCTAAAAACGAGGGATACAAAAAGAATAACCCGATCACTGACCTGAGCGTCGGAGGGTTTTCACCGAAAAATATCCGGCGACCCCTGACCTTGTTTTTTTTTAACACAGGCCTGAGGAGATCATTGTTCTGGTGAATAAAGGAGAATTGAGGTTGGCAAGCATTCTTGCTCGAGCACCCTGCGAGCAGGAGTTTTGGCACTATTCGAGAGCACGCAGAAAACCGCATCAACATCTTGGCGCCGTCTGTGGGGATCAGTCCAAAAAGCCTGACTTCCCAACACATTCAAGAAACACAAACACGACGATGAGAGGAAATAGTAGGAGAGGAGTGAGTCCAGAGGAGTCGGTGATTTTGAGGGAGGTGGGCAATAAGGCTCAAAATAGGGAAATCCAGGAGAGGATGGATCGGATGGAGAAACAGATGGAAACACTAACATCCATCTAGCAGAAACTCAGGGAGGGACAGAGGAAAGCAAGCTATGACATCCCTGAGTCCAGCTGCGGGAACGTTCCCGCTCGAGAGCAAGTGGGAGATGAAGCCCAAAGGCCGAAGACACTGAATGTTGCCGGGAGGGAAGAAACGAACCTAGAGGAAAGGGAATCCCGTCAGCATTTGCAGGATACGGCACCAACCTCCCGCGCGGAGGAATTGGAGGGGAAAGTACGCAGGTTGGCACATGTTGTGGAGGACCTCTGGGGAAATGGGAAAGGCCCAAGTTAGAGGATAATGCTGGACAACGAGTCCCCGCTTTCAGCGGAGATCATGGGCATGACAATCCCCCGAGATTTCGGTTTCTCAGATTTAAGGTTCTCAGGGAAGAGTGACCCGCTATTACAACCAGAATATGCACATCCGCCGATTTCAGGTGGGAGATTGGGTACTTAGAAGGGTCAATCAGAACATGAAGGACCCCAGGCAAGGCGTGTTAAGATCAAATTGGGAAGGTCCCTATAGGGTCTCTCAAATGGCCGGTCCGGGAGCGTACAGATTGACCTACCACGATGGACGTGAGGTCAAAAGGCCATGGAACGTACAACATTTGATGAAATATTTCCAGTAAGTTTCCTCGTGTTGTAAGCATTAATATCCAATTCCTTCCAAAATGGGGATGTGTAAAATCTTGAACATATGTAAAAGCACGAAAAATGCTTCCAATATTAATTCAATATATAGAAGTTGAAGCCAACAAGCTCGCAAATAACGCAAAGGCCAGAAGTCTCAAATCCTAGCTTAAGGCAAGACGGTGCCAAGCGTGAGCCAAGTGCAGGCTCGAGCAAGCTCGCGAGGATAACTCAAAGGCCAAAAGTCTCAAAGCCTAGCTTAAAGAGAGACGGTGCCAAGCGTGAGCCAAGTGCAGGCTCGAGCAGGATAAGCTCGCGAAGATAACGTAAAGGCCAGAAGTCTGAAAACCTAGCTTAAGGCGAGACTATGCCAAGCGTGAGCCAATTGCAGACTCAAGCAGCATAAGCTCACGAAGATAACGCAAAGGCCAGAAGTCTCAAAGCCTAACTTAAGGCGAGATGGTGCCAAGCGTGAGAAAATTGCAGGCTCGAGCAGGATAAGCTCGCGAAGATAACGCAAAGGTCAGAAGTCTCAAAACCTAGCTTAAGGCAAGACGGTGCCAAGCGTGAGCCAATTGCAGGCTCGAGCAGGATAAGCTCACGAAGATAACGCAAAGGCCAGAAGTCTTGAAGCCTAGCTTAAGGCGAGACAGTGCCAAGCGTGAGCCAATTGTAGGCTCGAGAAGGATAAGCTCGCGAAGATAACGCAAAAGCCATAAGTCTCAAAACCTAGCTTAAGGTGAGACGATGCCAAGCGTGAGCCGATTGCAGGCTCGAGCAAGATAAGCTCACGAAGGGAACGCGAAGGCCAAGCATGAGCCAAGTATCGGTTCGAATATAAAAGAAACAAAGATCTATAAGCCTAACTTAAGGCAAGACTCTATCATGCATAAGCCAGGAGAGTTCACGAGCAGAAGTGTCTCGGAGGATGAAAACAAAGGCCCAACAGTTGTTAAAATTTATTTAGCAAAGGCTTAGAGTAAATCTCATACAAGAAGTGCAAGGCAGAAGTATATACTCAAACACAGAGACAAATTGTCCAATACATATTCTTTATTCATCCGTCAAAAAATACAAGTACAGTATATATATATATATATATATATATAAAGAAAGAAAGGAAAATCAGTCAGTTGGCTGGAGCATTGGGGCTAGTAGATAGAGCAGGGTCCTCGGAGGGTGGTGCACCTCCCGTGATAGCAGCAGCAGCAGGAGAGACCTCAATAGCAGGAGGAGCGACCTCTTCAGTCTTGGCAGAGGCCTCAGTCGGGGGGACTCGTTGTTGGGATTATGTGCTCTTTAAAGCATATTAATTTTCTGATTGATAAAATATTTCAAATATTTATTCAGATATTTTGAATTGCATTAATATTTTGAGCAAAGTCTATTTAATCATATTATATGTATTTATACGATCACCATGTGGATTCGCAGAAGACATAAATACAAGTTATCTTATGATTAAATAAATTAAGTTCGCAGTTGATAAATAAATTTGGGTACTTTATTTAGGTATAGACTGTAATAAATTCATTGAGTGATTTGTCTTAATCATGTATGAATTTATTGATGTAGTTTGTCTACATTGAACTGGATCACATATGAGATTTAATTAACCTAGTAATAACTGTCAGACTTATTAAATCTCATTATTAAATCTCATAGGCATTGATTTACTGTAATCTTAATCTTGAGTTAGTTATGATTTCATGATTGTTGTTGTTATTTCATTTGAGTTACCAATGGGCATGACATACACATGTAGTCTAGATTACCCTAGATCTCGGTGGGAGCTATTACAAGTATTAAAATTGTAGATTAACAATATAGAATTTGTACGACACATCTCTTGATGGGTTTTCAGTACTTGATCATAGAATTCTCTGGCCAGAGTGTCTCAACATAAATAAGTATGTTGAAAATGATCATTAGAGAAAACCAGTAAGTATCAAGGAAAAAGATGTAATTAAATTGATTGGACAATTGAGATATCAATTTAAATTAACGATGTGGTACAAAGGATTGTGCAGGAAAGAAATCAATGTGGCTTAGGCGAATTATATTCGAGCATACAATTATGGAGGTCGGTCCAATCTTATAGTGAAGTAGAATTGGAATTAAATAATTATATTTGTTTAAATTACAAATTTAATTATTAGTAGCCACTATTAGTATGTTCCCAAATGATCTTCTAGTTAGCTTCATTTAATTGACAACACCATCACTCGGACCCAAAAGCAAGAAAAACTAGCATATTAGATGAAAATTATAATTATAATATTTGTTAAGGCCTAGTATGTTATATTAAAGTGTAAATGGGGCTTGTAATGTTTTCCAAGGTGGTCTCCTAGTTTATTACGCATTCCTTCCACTTTTAGGTAAGTGGAGATAGTTAAAGAGGAATTCTATTTTAAATAGAAATCCTAATCCTAACATACTAGGGTTTTTCATAAGATATTATAAAAGGGACTTTATACTCTTAAATTGATAGAAGAAGAGAACCCCGGGGTTTTAAGAAAAAAAAAAAAGGCATCTAAGAGGAGCCAGTTGCAATTGGGGAGTGGTGAAATAGACGCCCACACGTCCAGTATTGATCAAACTTGAGTCATAGCCTGGAAGATCGTTTGGAGCCGGATCTACAACTCTCAATTGTTCATCTTCTCAAAACATCAAGTTATGAATTTCTAGATTACTTAATTCTTATATGTTGTATGAGATCGGTCCTAAAAGGTTTTAATTGAAAAATTGAAAAACTTAGTTTATGTAAGAAACCTATCTTGTTAATTATGTATTAGAGTGGCACAATTTATTTAGATATATATTATTTGTTAATATATGAATAAAGCATGCTTGGATTATCTCAATTCATGGTTAGAGATTTGTTTGTATTTTTTTTTTGGATTTGTAACAAAAGGGGTGGTGTATTATCACCATGTTTCCTTTCGATTTAATTTTATGTTTCAAAAATTATTTTGTAAAGCATTAGATTGAAATCAGTAAAATTAAAAAAAAAAAAAGATTTTCCGGAGCAAGAACCACAGCGGAAAACCAGAAGAATAGAGCCGCGTCCGCGCAAGCAGCAGGACGCTGCCGCTGCAGCAGAGCTCGCTGCCACAGCAGCGCAGCTGATGTCACGCAGCAGGCTCGCGCCGCAGCTGCAGCAGTCGCAGCGCAGCAGCAGCACTGATGGCAGCGTGGCTCAGCGCAAGCAGCAGGCCTCGCGGTAGAGGAGCAGCGGGCAGCAGGCTTGAGCAGGCTGCAACACGCGACAGCAGCAGCTACTGGAAACGGAAGGTCGCAGAGCCGCACGCGGATGGAGCAATTCCGTACCGACAAGTAGAGTATCTCCGGCTTGACAGCGGCGGGTGCCCACCGGAAAGGGAACGAACTGAAGCTCAGCGATTTCTTTGCTGATGGCGGCGGAAAGAAAAATGCAGATTAGGGTTTTTGAGTGGCAAATATCGCTTGAATCCCTTTAGTTCTGTATAATTTCGCTTGGGTAAAAATTAGTTTAACTATTATGCATTTAAGTCCAAAAACGGTTTTTGGGCTTGGTAAATCCTAGTTTTAAGTCTAATAAAATTTGGGCTTAATGGATTAAAATGCATGGATATAGTTTAACAAATTAAATTTATTTTTGGTCCAAAATTTTTACTTAAAATTTTATTTTATTTTCTTTAAAATTAAAATTTGGACCAATAATAAATTTAAAGCCCATATTAGCCAAGGCCATCAACAAAGATAATCCAAGAGAAGAAGATATTGACATGAAGCCCAATGGAGATTAGGCTTAGGGTTAATATTTTATTAGGAAAACCATGAATTGAGATTATTTAAATTTTCTATATGTTGTATTTTTGGATAAACATACCATGATAACATGTCATATAGAATAGGTAGTGCCACTCTATACATAATAATATATGTCATTTATATAACATGAATTCATGCATATTGTTTGAGATTTGCAAAATGTTTAATAATATAAGATATCACTTAGATAATATTATAAGAAGCATGCAATTAACAATATATGTATGATTTAAAAGGAAAAACCAAACTTTAAAATATTGAGTGGGAGAGGGAAAATTCAAGATAATTTTCCCACGGGCTCCATTGTTACTTCAATAATAAAATTATATATATATCTCGACTTCATGATACGGTGATGCTCCCTACGGAGGGTATATATATTAGACATTTTATTTGATGAACTTCTTTAAAGATAAAATCGAAATATTTTTCAATCTTTTGATCACTCCAACGGTGGCTACATGATATGAGAAATACGTAGATTGAAACAATGGTTATACACTCAACAAAATTTGTTATTAACCTTCCCAACGAAGCTCTGTTAATAAAATTTTTGCCTTAAAAGATAAACGATAGTTATTTATCATGATTACGACATGAAAGTAAATAATCTAATGGTTAATTGGGTCTGGTAAGTGGCTGCATGACTTCCCAACTGGATAGCTTGCTAAAGCAAGTATTAGATTATCGTTACAATAAAATAAAATGCATTTATGGTTTTTTACATTTTAGAATTTTATTGTGAATGTTATATCAATATATTTATGCATGTATGTTTTATTTTTTAGAAAATGTCTTCCATCAACCCACTGTTAATCATCCTGGTTAAAAATGATATTGAATGAATTGATTGGAAATTAGGCGATTTTTCAATTTCTTTCCCTTCTAAAAAAGCTACCAACCGTAGGGAAAATGTAATTTCCAACACGGCAACAAATACCTCTGATATAGTTTGAGAATACAACTTATTGTTGTGCCCAAAAATTGGATTTTGATTCGAATCATTAGCAGCGTACTCAATGTGTACGAGCTTGCCCCACGGATGTATTAGAAATGATACCTTGGGACGGATGTAAAGCAAAGCAAATTGCTTCTGCGAGTCGATTCCATGATTATAAGTTCATTCCATACCGGACCAGACCGTAATAGGGTTATATACATTCTCATTATGAGAAGGGGTCATTCGAGCGTATCTAAATAGATACTATATTGACATATGAATCCCTGCGTCGTTACATTCCATTTAGGATGGTTTTGTTGCTGAATTGATAGTATTTTTTGGAATAATTTCTAGCCAAAAATTTTTTTTAATACCAAAAATAGTAATCTCTTTTGTAATGGCAATTGGAATGATATTAACTCCTATTTATTCATTATCAATCTATTTAATATTCTCACTGCTAAATACTACAAATATGTTCTGACCCAGCAATGCCCTCCAGTACTAACGTTATACGATTATAGAAATCAGAAGGAGTCTTATGAGAAATGGTGCGAGGCTAACAAAATAGCTAAGCACTATATATTGGCTTCGATTTCTATGGAACTGCAGAACAAACTTCGGATCATGGAAACAGCCACTGAAATATTGGCTAGTCTCCATCGAGATGTTCAGGCGATCATCGATCTCGCCAGTAGAAGCAAGTTAAAACGTGTCGATGACACCAAGATGGAAGAGGGTACAAGAGTTCGTGATCATGTCCTCAACATGATGGACTATTTGAATGAAGTTGAGATTCATGGTGTTGAGATCGATGATAAAACAAAGATCAACATGGTAATTGAATCTTTACCTGATACATTCAGAGAGTTTAAGGTTAGCTATATCTTAAGCAATAGAGATATGACCTTAGTTCAATTGATGTACGAACTACATGCTATAGACGAATATTATCATAGCAAAGAACTTCCTAAACAAGAATTCTCTTTAAAGCCTAAATCAAAAGATAAGGGTAGGCAAAAGAGAATTAACACAAGGAATTTGTCTACTAGTAAAGGTAGCAAGTCGAAAAACAAGTGCTTTAAGTGTGGATAGAAGGGTCATCGGAAGAAAGATTGTCCTAAGATTATTAAAATCAGGTATAGGAAATCTTTAAGCTTCCTAATTAGTTCAGTTTTCTATTGATTAATGCAATAGTGAATTCCGAGATAACTAATTTTATTTGTAAATTCATTTATTTGGTTTTCGAGAAACCAAGAGATTAAGTGAAGAAAGCTTTAAGCAGTAGAGAAAAGATACTAGTTTATATCAGCTGAGAGGAATAGATCAATTTTATGAGACTTTAAGTTTTGATATTTGTCTTTGTATTCCAAACATTAGAGGAATTTAATTTCGATGGCTTGTTTTTAATAAACAGAAGCACACTGTTATTTTTTTATCCTCTGTTAATAACTCATTTTTTTGTACTTTACAAAGATAATTAATATCATATAAGTCTATTGATCTATTCAAAGTAAGATATAATGATAAAAAGTATATTATTTATCTCAGAAAAAGAAATGTTTTTCCAAAACCAATGACACCTCTAATATTTATGCTTAAATCATATAAACTATAATAAGATTTCATGAGAATGATTAATAATAGATCCTTCCTGGCCTATTTGAGGTTAATCATTGATACTCTACAAATCTTATTTAGAAGAGTAATATGACAAGGTAGCTCATTTTGAGCCAAAAGAAAGCGTAATATTGTATGCATGAAATTAGTACATACAAATGTATGCGGACTAATTAGTTTACATGTAAGTAGAGGTTGTGAGTATTTTATCAATCTAATTGATAAATATTCAGATCATTTATGTTTGTCTAAATGTGTCATGATTCCATGGCTTTTGAAATTCAAAAGAGTACATAGATAAGACAAAGAAGCAATCAGACAAGAACATAAAAGAACTTCAATATAATCAAAGCAAAGAATATCTCTCTAGAGAATTCAAAGTCCATTTGGTTGTAAAATGACATAATAGTGTCATTATATGGATAAACAAAATTCTTTTGGATAAAATAAGATGTATACTTAGCGATTTATCATTTACCTTTTTTATTCTAGATACCAGTATTTAAAAACTGCATAGACTATTGAATTTAGTTTTATCTATATAAGTGCCTAATACTCCATAGAATTATGGATATGTCACAAACTTAAATTGTGACGCATCTATAATTGGAGATTTACTAGTATTTATACTAAAATTATATGCAGAAAAGATGGATTCATGTTCAAAAGTATGCATGTTTTAGGTATTCTAAAGGAATAAAGGAAAGTCTAATTTATAGACCTCAAGGTAGGAATGTATTTGTAAACATACACTATACTTTCCTTGAAGAAGACTATATAAATGACTTGTAACCTATCAATAAGGTAAAACTAGAGAAATCATAAGTAAGGAGATCATATTGATGCTCGCTTTCATTTATAGAAAAGAGCAAGAATGATTAACAAAAGGATTATCCCCGAACAAATTATCACTTTTAGAACCTCATCGTAGTGGGAGGGTAACTAGATTACCAAACAAGATACATATTATCGAGAGAAACCTATACTGCTATCTCATATGAACATGTATAAAATCCCACTAGAGACAATGAAGCTCTAATAGATAGTGATGTTGAACATTGAAAAGGGCTATAAATCAATAAATGGAATATATGTATTCCAATAAAATCTGAAACTTGTAGAGACACCAAATAGGTAAAACCCATTGGATGCAAGTGGATCTATAAGAGGAAAAGAGGAGTAAATGTAATGATAGAAGCATTTAAAGCAAGATTAATAGCCAAAGAGTTCACTCAAAAGAGGGAATCGATTATGAAGAAACGCTTTCTCCGGTTGCTATGCTTAAATCTATCGAATTCCGCTCTCTATCGCTGCAGTAGCTAAATTATGAAATTTGGCAAATGGATGTCAAGACCGCTTTCTTAATGGGCATCTTCAAGAAGACATCTTTATGCAAAGAACCAGATGGATTCATACAAAAGGCCAAGAACACTTGGTATGCAAGTTGCAAAGATCCATCTATGGATCAAGCAAGCATCCCACTCATGGAACATCGTATTTGATCAAGCGATAAAATCGCTTGGATTCATTCGTAATATTGATGAACCATGTGTGTACAAGAGAATTCGTGGAAAACTCGAGCTTTCCTAAATCTTTATGTAGATGATATTCTCCTTATCTGAAACGATGTAGGAGTAATGACTACTATAAAAGAGTTGGCTAGCAAAACAATTTGATATGAAAGATCCGGGAGAAGCTAGTTATATTATTGGTATCAAGTTGCTACGAGACCGAAGAATAAAACGATAGCTTTATCTCAAGTGGTCTATATCGATAAGATATTGGCTAGATTTAGCATGGTAAATTCCAAGATTGGTTTGTTACCATTCGTATATGGAATTATATCCTCTAAGGTTAATTACCTAAAATTTTTTAGGAGATAGAGAACATGAGATGAGTTCCTTACGCGGAAGCTGTGGAAAGTCTCGTGTATGCCATGCTTTGCACTAGACCAGACACATGTTTTGCGATTATGATGGTTAGCAGATATCAATCTAATCCTGGACCTAAACACTGGACTACTGTCAAGCACATAATGAAGTATCTGAAAAGAACTAAGGATTATATACTTATGTATTCTGGTGATGAACTTACCCCAGTAGGTTATACTGATTCTGATTTTGTGTCAGATAAGGATTCTAGAAAGTCTACTTCTGGCTATGTGTTTACATTAGGAAGTGGAGCTATTAGTTGGAGGAGTGTGAAATAATCCTGTATCGCAGACTCCACTTAAATTAAGGTGGTATCTGCTGCAAGTGCACCACTTAAATTATTTTTCGATAATAATGGTGCAGTGGCTCAATCAAAAGAACTAAGAAACAAAAAAACACATTAAGAGGAAGTATTATCTCATATGGATATAGTATAGAAAGGTTATAACCTACACTTAGAGTCCTACAAGCATGTGCAATTTGCCAGATATGCTTTGAGAGCTAGTGGGAGATTGTTGGGATTATGTGCTCTTTAAAGCATATTAATTTTCTGATTAATAAAATATTTCAAATATTTATTCAGATATTTTGAATTACATTAATATTTTGAGCAAAGTCTATTTAATCATATTATATGTATTTATGCAATCACCATGTGGATTCGCAGAAGACATAAATACAAGTTATCTTATGATTAAATAAATTAAGTTCGCAGTTGATAAATAAAGTTGGGCACTTTATTTAGGTATAGACTATAATAAATTCATTGAGTGATTTGTCTTAATCATGTATGAATTTATTGATGTAGTTTGTCTACATTGAACCGGATCACATATGAGATTTAATTAACCTAGTAATAATCTGCCGACTTATTAAATCTTATAGGCATTGATTTCATCGTAATCTTAATCTTGAGTTAGTTATGATTTCATGATTGTTGTTGTTATTTCATTTGAGTTACCAATGGGCATGACATACACATGTAGTCTAGATTACCCGGTATCTTGGTGGGAGCTATTACAAGTATTGAAATTGTAGATTAACAATATAGAATTTGTACGACACATCTCTTGATGGGTTTTCAGTACTTGATCATAGAATTCTCTAGCCAAAGTGTCTCAACATAAATAAGTATGTTGAAAATATAGAATTTGTACGACACATCTCTTGATGGGTTTTCAGTACTTGATCATAGAATTCTCTGGCCAAAGTGTCTCAACATAAATAAGTATGTTGAAAATGATCATTAGAGAAAACCAGTAAGTATCAAGGAAAAAGATGTAATTAAATTGATTGGACAGTTGAAATATCAATTTAAATTAACGATGTGGTACAAAGGATTGTGCGGTAAAGAAATCAATGTGGCTTGAGCGAATTATATTCGAGCATACAATTATGGAGGTGAGTTCCAATCTTATAGTGGAGTAGAATTGGAATTAAATAATTATATTTGTTTAAATTACAAATTTAATTATTGTAGCCACTATTGTATGTTCCCAAATGATCCCCGGGTTAGCTCATTTAATTGACAACACCATCACTGGACCCAAAAGCAAGAAAAACTGGCATATTAGATGAAAATTATAATTATAATATTTGTTAAGGCCTAGTATGTTATATTAAAGTGTAAATGGGGCTTAGTAATGTTTTACAAGGTGGTCTCCTAGTTTGTTACACATTCCTTCCACTTTTAGGTAAGTGGAGAGATAGTTAAAAGAGGAATTCTATTTTAAATAGAAATCCTAATCCTAACATACTAGGGTTTTTCATAAGATATTATAAAAGGGGCTTTATACTCTTAAATTGATAGAAGAAAAGAACCCCGGGGTTTTAAGAAAAAAAAAAGAAGGCATCTAAGAGGAGCCAGCTGAATTGGGAGTGGTGAAACAGACGCCCACACGTCCAGTGTTGATCAAACTTGAGTCATAGCCTGGAAGATCGTTTGGAGCCGGATCTACAACTCTCAATTGTTCATCTTCTCAAAACATCAAGGTATGAATTTCTAGATTACTTAATTCTTATATGTTGTATGAGATCGGTCCTAAAAGGTTTTAATTGAAAAATTAAAAAACCTAGTTTATTTTCCCATCACTCGTGACTCTTGGTTAGGGGCATCGTGCTCGGACATGTATGCCGCAACGGCTGCCTTGAGCTTTGATATGTCCACTTCAGGATGCTCCTTGCTCAAGGCAGACACGAGGCAGTTATTACTGAAAGACACCCCATCATTATACTCTGTCGTGAGCCTGTATCCAGAGAGTCCCTTCCTCTGGAAGCGAGCAATCTCCTCCTCCATAGTCTTCTCGAAGGAAAACCTCTGTATGTCCAAGTCCTTCCAAGCATTCAGTAGCTTATCCCGGACAAGAGACAGCTCCTTCTTGAGCTGGACGGCCTTGGAATCTGACATTGCCGCTTTCTCTTCGAGGGTGGAGTTCTACTCGTGAAGCTTCATTGCCTCCTCATCCTTCTGCTCAAGACTCCATTTCAAGCTCTGATTTTTTGCTCGGATCTTCCTCTGAGAATCTTGAGTCTTGGCCTTAAAGGCGGTAGCTATAGCCGCAGCACGAGAAGAGAGGCGATGGAACGCGCCGACCAAATCATCAGCATCAGAAGCTTCTATCTCATCCAAGAACTTATCCTCCATCTGTTTGGCGAAGTCCTTGAGGTAGGGATGGGTGTGGGCGGGCCGCTCCTGCTCCTGCACGCGCCCTGATTAAGGCCGAGCTGTAGTGACAGTCCTCGAACGCCTGCGGGCCGTACCCTCTACTACTCGCTCAGTCTCCCGAACAGGGGAGGCAGCTCGCACAGGTGAAGTGGGAGTGTCGGTTCGAGGTCTTTTCGCTGGAGCAGAGGCGCTGCTCGGGCGACCCGAGGTCCTCGCAGGCCTCTTCAACAAATTAAGCACACCACTTATCTCCTTCCGTGAGACCAGGCCAAACTCAACAAAGTTTTGGGTTGTGAGCAGCTCCCTGCACGAGCTGCATTATCGAGAACAGTGTTGACGCGCTCTTGAAGCTCTTCCCCAATCCTATAAGAAGCACCCCAAGATACTGCAACAATAACCAGAACAGAATAGTGAGAACAGATGCGAGCAGAAAAACCAAAGTAAAAATTTGTTGAACAAGTAAACGACCTAGAGTACAAAAATGATGAGGAATCGGGGGGACCCCCTCGGAGACAGATGCAGCATGCCCCCAATCTCCCCCGGTAAAGAAAAATTTGCCCTTCTAGTTGCCACCAGAAGTGGGGAGATCAATTATGGGTTTCTTGCCCTTCAAACTGGAGGTGAGGTAGTACCAGCCAGCGTCCTTCGGGCTGCTTTTCAACTGGTAAAGATGGTTTATCTCCTCTACCGAGGGCTCACTCAGATTACACCATCTCCGCAATACGTAGAGGCCGGACAGGACCCTCCACCCATTCGGGTTCAACTGCCCCGGGGCCAAACGGAGTCTAGACAAAATGCGGATAAAATAAGGCTGCAGAGGCAACCTAACCCCCAACCTAAAGCACTCCATGTAGAAGGTGACATACCCCTGGGGAGGACGGCTAGGCATGTCACCCTTACCAGGCACTCGCAAGTCCACACCAGCCGGTACGTGGTAGTTGTCCTAAGCCTATCCAGATCCTGGTGTGAAGTTTCACACCTCATGAGGTCAGTAGGATACCCTCTACTCTCTGAACGTTGACTAACCCTTTCCCCCCGATGCGGCTGGTCCTCCGCCACAACCAAAACCCCCTCGGAACTTGAATCTCTCACTAGGATCATCCTAAGGGGTTCAACGTCACTTAAAGAAAATGATTCTTCGGACAACATTCTACGGGGACGTTGGGTGTCTGACATGTTTCCTATAGGCATAATTTACCGATGGGAATTGAAAACCTAGATGAACGAAGAGCAGGAAAGTAACAAGAAAAAGGAAAAAGGTTTATACATGAGCAAAAGTTGACGACCGGAAAAGGTAGCGATTGTAAAGAAAAAGATGAGAAGCACTTGCAGGCAATTAATTTTGGTCTGAGCAATAGGAAGCACAGTAAAGAAATCGAGGGTTTTTAAAAGGGAAAATGCGTCTCCTCAGTAGACGGCATGCATCTCAAGAGACAAGACTGTTCAAGTAACGTCTCTTCAAAATTCAAACGCACGGCCCGGATCCACCCACGTGTCCCGCATTAAATATGAAGTGATGGAAGCAGAAGACAGCTCAACTCGGGAAGGTAAAAAGGCCGCGAATTCAGCCCAGACAAGAAGTTTCCAGTCTTATCTCGCTTCACTCCAAAGACTAGAAACTGGGGGACTAGTATTTGGGTAATATCGAGCAGGTCTCCTCGAGGCCAATCTAGCTCGAGTAAAATTCCTCGAGACCAATCCAACTCGAGCAGAAGACACGACCGCTGGCACGAAGACAGCCTTATTAGGCGTTAAAGCTGGTTAAGGTCGAGGAGTCCAAGACTGGTTGAGCCCCGAGCTCTTTCTCTTACTCGAGGTCTTCATAGCCCCGTCAAAACTGGTCAAGGTCGAGGAGCCTCAAGGCTGGTCGCAACCCGAGCTCTTTCTCTTGCTCGAGGTCTTCAAACCCCCGAGCATGGCCCAGCCCCACCAGCGACGACGCAGAGAGAATGCAATATTCGAATACAGCCGGTTCGAAGCAGTTTGACCCTTCTTTCCAACGACTCAACGTGACGATCGAGACCTGGCCGATACCCCACGCGGTATGGTGTCGTCACTGTTACCGATGGCCAGCACACGCCCTCACAGTGTCATCATTTCATACGCGCATGACTGACACTATCATGAGGATACGGGAACCCATGCCCACCTGACATCCCGCATTCTCAGGGTGTGCCGCAGTAATCCCGGCTGTCAGAGGGACCCAGACACCATTACGCGGGAACAGCTGACCCCGGAGAAAAAGGGGCGAGAAAAACTGAAGGATAAAAGAAAATCAAAATATAAGTTGCAGGGATTCTAGAAATTTTCAGATTCCTCTTCTTTCTTATAGTTTTGGTCATTTTTTCAGTGACATCCATTTTTTATCAAAAAATCATTTCATCTCTCCAGTCTCTCTAAAAAAGAGGGATACAAAAAGAATAATCCGATCACTGACTTGAACGTCGGAAGGTTTTCGTCGAAAAAATATCCGGCGACCCCTGACCTTGTTTTTCATGAACACAAGCCTGAGGAGATCGTTGTTCCAGTGAATAAAGGAAAATTGAGGTTGGCAAGCATTCCTGCTCGAGCACCCTGCGAGTAGGAGTTTTGGCACTATTCGAGAGCACACAAAAAACCGCATCAACACCTACTTCATTCACTATTTCTTTATTTTATAGTAGATATGAATATATAATTTTAATAAATTAAAAATTAAATATTTAAATAAACCATCAACATATTATAAAGTATTTAAATTATTAAAAAATCTCCAAAAGTTTAAATCAATATCTTCAAATAATATTAAAACTACAAGATGTTTAAAAAGAGTTGCGTCTTAAAAAAGGAAAAAAATATAAAAATATTTTAAAAATAAATAAATATTATATTGTGAGATTTTCTTTTAGTTATAACCTATTTATATTAGGTGAAAATAAAAAGAAATTTATTAATCAATATTATAATTAATAATATAAAAATTAAAAAATATTTACATATAATGTAAATTGAGTTAGGGTGGAGATAGGATAGAGAATATAAAATAAAATCTCACCTCATAAGAAATTTATAAATTACTTTTTATTTTCACTCGCTATCCAATTTTTTAAAGTGTTTAAAATTTATTTTATTTAAAATGAGACAGTTGAATTCGGCCATCCACAACGACGTTAAAATGCTCCCGAAATCTGTATAAAAAAAAATTCCAGAAATCAAATTTTGTATGGAGCCCATATGATGACCCAAAAGGCCCAGCCCGAGAACAGAATTTTAAGACCCAACGAATGGTCGAGATCCAGAACTGACTCATCCAACGGTGACAACAACGCAATTCTTCTTTATATATAATCATCTTAATGCCACCGCAAGCCTCTCCGCCTGCTAAGTGGCTCTCTGCTTTCTAGGGTTTCCTCCTGGTTCTGCTGTAGCATTTGCAACCATGGTGAGTTCAAATTACTCTTCTACCACCAACCCTTTTGCGTTTTCATCTTCAGATCATCTGGGTGTTTTTCATTTAATCAATCTGTGCATTATTTCTTTTTAAAATTAAAAACAAGATAAAAAGCAAATGTGTTTTTGGTTTTATTTGTTACATATTATGATGCTTGTGCTTGCGTGTGTATATTTTTGGATTATGAGGCTAATATTTTGTCAGTGTTTTGTTTTGTTTTCCTATTCGTGTAAATCAAGTAGTTTTTGTACGTTTTTGGGAATTGATAAAATGTAGTGCGAGCAAAATTAAAATGCCCGTATGATTTTTTTGTAGGGCTATGTCTTATATTGTTAATTTTCAATTTTCTTTGAGATATTGACTAGTGGTAGGTAATCTCAAATTTTCTGTCATATCTTAAAATTTGTGTACATGTCATTTACTTAGCTTTTGTGTGTCCAATGATATATGATATATTGTTTTTGTATGTACAACAAAAATTTAAGAGTCAGTAACCAAAGACATGGAGGTCTAATTGAGAATTTGAGATTTGTGACAAAAAATGTGGATTGTTGCACTAGGAATATTATAAGCATACAGTGGCTATTTTCTATACTCCAGTTCTCTGTAAAGAGTTTAGCTACTACTGGCATACGTTTATAATATTGATAGAAGTACTAGGAATACTATAATCATTATAACCAAAAATTAACATGTAAATATAATTTTGTTTTAGTGTTGATATTTTTTTTCGGGGTTGATAATGTTGCTCCTTTGTCTTTTTATTTGTGAATGTGTGAACAGGTTCTCCAAAATGATATTGATTTGTTGAATCCTCCTGCTGAGCTTGAGAAGAAGAAGCACAAGCTTAAGCGTCTTGTTCAATCACCCAATTCTTTTTTCATGGTAATGTGTCTTCTGTTGGTGTTTTATTTGTTGCTGCTGCTGCTGCTGCTACTGCTGCATTAGTATCTTCTCTTAGAATGATAATAGGTTTATTTTCCAATTCTTCGAAAATTAGGGATGTTGTAATTCTAAAATTTTTATTTCCGAAAGGACAAAATCGTAAATTTTTTGTTCATGAACAAATTGCTCATAGAGTAATGATAAGAGGTAGATTTTAACAATATGGCATTTGTTTTAAAATTAAATGTTTGTTACTAGTTTGAACTCCATTTTTAAGTCATAATCTGCTGACCCATCTTTCTTTTTAAGTAAAATGCTACTTAATTAGTGCCAATGCATACAGCTGAGTTTTTTTATTCTTTTTCATATTTATACTATTTGCTGGACTGATTGCTGTTTCCTTTTTCTCATTATTGATGTAGGATGTGAAATGTCAGGGTTGTTTCAACATGTAAGTATCTTGAGTTTTTATTTATATTTTCATTTAAATTTATAAGTAGATATTGACTCTTACTATTTGGTTTGTCTGTAAGTGCAGAACCACTGTTTTCAGCCACTCTCAAACTGTTGTGGTTTGTGGCAACTGCCAATCTGTTCTATGCCAGCCCACTGGTGGTCGCGCCAGACTCACAGAGGGATGCTCGTTCAGGAGAAAGGGTGATTGAGTATTACTTAAATGATGGATGTTTTCATTTTGGTTATGATGTATTAATTTTGGTAGAAGTTTTAAGGTTTGAATGTGTTTTAACCTTTTGTTTCAAATTTACGTTACTTGGTGTAGTGGGTGTTCTTATGTTTGAAAGAAAATGTTTTTAATTGAAATGGTTTTTTGGTCATGTCATCTTGATTTTACATGGATACAAAGATTCATGGATTACATCGTCCATTTATGAAAAGGAACAAAATATTCATTAAACCCTTTGGGAAACGCCGTCTTTTCTAAAGTTTATGAATGAATTTTAGGATCTTCTTTGATGGTGTTGAACTGGTTTGCTTGCTGTAGTTAGTGCCTGGTATAATTAGTAATGTGCATTCTGTACCAATTTTTGTTTATTACAAACTTGTGTTGTGTTGTGGCCGTTTCCGAGGTTATCTTTGAATTTATGTGATTGTCCAGGCACTGGTAAGTCCTTTTGTGATGACTGCCATGGATGGAACAGGAACAGGAACAGATTTGATTGCGTCGAATTTATGACACAGTCAAATGTCTTTATGCCTGTAATTCAATGTTATTCGAGTCCTTAAACTCTTTGTTATTTGGAATCTGCAGAGTTAATATTAAGATGTCAACTGAGTCAATATAAATCAATTCTGAATCAGTGGAATTCAATTTGGAGTTAAAAGCGTCTTCTTTTGAATTTGTTCCATTGCCAGTCTGCCGCTTCTAATAGTATAATCATGGGCTGAAGCCCTGCAGCATCATTCCATTTGGACTTGTTTTTGGTTCAGCTGTTATGCCCGTTTGCTAAGTCAGGCCTGCCCAGGGGAGGTGGGGACGGGGATCTTGTATTTCCAAGTAACGATAAGGATGAGGATTCTTTAGACGTTCTTTTTGTTGGGGTTTAAATTTAAAAAATTAGAATTATAGAATAAAATTTAACGTAGTAAATATGAATATATAATTTAAAAATAATTAAAATATTAACAATTTTTTTCTTTAAATTAATTTAATTTTTGAATAATTATTTGAATAGTTATCAAATGTTTTATAGTTCTATAAAAGTTTACTTTTGAGTGTCACATATCTTGATAAATTTTTTTAAAAATGATACATTCTTTTTGAAATATTAGGACGGGTGATAAATTGTTAAGTTTTGTCATTAACATAAATGGATAAAGGATAAAATTGAAAATAGATATATTGATTTTAGAGTTAATTACTATCAGACATTTGATTTTAAGTATTTTAAAATAAATTGTATATATATTTTTAAAATATTCAATTAGATAATAATTTGTTAATAACTCTAATGGAGGTAGTCAATTAATTATAAATTGACATTTTTGTTTTTATTCACTTATTTTTAACTATATATATATTACTGATTAAGAGTTTATTTATTAAACGTCTAAAGTTTAAAAGTTTATTAATTTCAGATTTTTTTTAAAATTGCTTCTTTGATTTTTGTAATTTATATATGATTTTTAGATATTTATATATGAATAAAAAAAAGTAAAGTTCTGCGATTTTTATTTGAGTAAAAAAAAATTCTGAAAAAGAAATAAATATTATATCCTAAAAATATCTCTATTAGAAATATATATTTTCTATATTATAAAACATAATCCTCCCTTTTTTTTTCTCTTTGTAATTCATATTAGGTATTCTTTCAATTTATTCCTTTTCATTAGTAATAGAATTTTTTAAGCACGGCAGCCATCAAATTTTCATTGTCATGGTACTTTTTCTTTTTTTTTCTTTTCTGTTTTACAACTTTTATAAATATTCTTTTACATATTTCATCTCATACTTGAAATAATTTTGTTTAGAGGTAAAAAACTTGATTGATAAACAAAAAAAAAACTACAGATGCTTTTTTTATTTAATTTCTCTTGAAAAATAACTTTTGCAAGTCTTCGATTGTAATTTAGTAAGTTTGTCTTATAAAATTTTATAAGAGTGAAATTTTTGTTGTAAGAGTTTATAGAACATTGAATTATTAAATATCATAAAATTCTTTACACAGCAAACACTATCGTTGAAAATAATGTATTTCTTTAGTTTTTTTAAATAGCCTATAAAATTATAATTCGAGCATCTTTTAGAAAATTGTGAATACATACGTACATACATACATATATATATATATGTGTGTGTATATATATTAAACGTACAGTCATAATATATATTAATGAAGAATTATTTTATTGATATGATGCTGACAAAAGCCAATTTCAATAATCTACACTCTAAAAGCAAATATTTTGTTAAGTATTTTATTATGGGCATCTTCAATATAATTGCGTTTTATAGGAAAAATGAATAAAATATTCTTTTGAAATAACTCTCCTACAATCTTTTAATATTTTTAAGAGTGAAACCGGGTAGTGAAGATTTAGAGGTTTTCGGTTTGGGTTTTACATGTGGGGGCTCTCTGGAATTAAAAAAAAAAAATTATAAGTTAACTGACATATGTGTTGTAGTTGAAGTAAATCAAAGAATTTTGGAACTTATTTTTATCTTAACATTGTGGTTCCGTTTGAGAAAAGAATTGACAAAAATTCTATAGTTTCCAAATTATTTGTCTAGGTTGTTCAATTTGTCAATTTTACATTGATTTGTTATAATTGTTGTCTCGAGTGAAATGTGAATAGGTGTGTATATACTGTATTTGTATTTTGTTTGATTCCATTTAGAATGTCTTACTAGTTTTAAGTTTAAGAAATTTAGCAACATTAGATGATTATGTCTAATTGTAATATGTATATGATTTGATTCGATCATATATGACTGAAAATGTTGGAGTTTGTAGAGCATATTAGAGTTATTGTGTCCAAAGAAAGCAATTAATTGATCTTTGTCTCATTGAGGTGAAAAATAGATTTAGATCAGGAGGAACTTTGAAGCCAAGTGCTTGGACTCAAATTGAAGAAGAAATATTTAAGACATTTGGAAAAAGGTTAAAACAAAAATAAATTAAAAATGGTTGGGACTATATGAAAAAACAATATTCAACATGGATTAAGATGATAACAATAACAGAACATGGTTACAATCCTGTAACCTAAACATTTGACTAGATAGATGAAAGATGGGAAGAGTGCATAAAAGTAACATTTTGATTATTTAATTTATTGGAATGAGTTTATAAGAAAAATTTATAATATATAGGTGTTAATTATTTTTTCATTGTTAAACAGAAATATTCAGAAGCTAAACAATTTCGTTATAAGCCTTTATCTAATACCGATGAATTAGAGATTTTGTTCTTTGGAGTTTTAGCTACTAGATCTAATACTTGGAGTTCTGGTATGAACAAATTATCAGAAGTGGAAAATTTGTCATTGATATTTGAATAACTTATGCCTAATGAAACTCCAATCGAAGTAGAGGATGATGATAATGGACTTAAAACACTTGCATCCCATTACAACTTAGATCAGTCAAGTATAAATGACGAACAAGGTTCTAAGAAAATACAAAAGAAACAAAAAATGGATGAAACTCATAAAGAAATTAAAAAGTTAGTAGAGGGAAAGAAGAGATTTTCAACTATAGTCTTGCAAAATTATGAAATGTTATTGAGTTGGAGTTCTAAAAGCTAGTTTTCTAATTTTAAAGCAAATGCCACCGTATCCATTTGATGCTCAAACAAATATTGTTATTGCATGCATTGCAATACACAATTTTCTTCGAAGATTATCTATTACTAATGCATTATTTTTAGAGTATAACAATGAAGAAGTTGAGTTGAAAAATAATAGTGCAAATTTGAATCAACTAATAAATACAAGCAACTTCTTTAGACCATCAAATCCAGACTTTATGTAATAGCTACAAGAACAACTAGCAAATCAACTTTCTCAAGGATGTAATTGATTTTCTTATCTTTTACAAATTTTAATTATTACAATAAGATTAATTAAATTTTGCATTTAGAGTAATGTAACAATATTTTTATTTAAAGAATGACTATTACCTAATTCTGCATATGTTTGATTTTAATTGTAATGTGTATGTATTTAACTCTTAAAATTTATAACAAGTATAAATAATTCTTACAAGGGCATAAATGTCAAATAATTATATTTCAGATGTTTGTCATTTGTTAAAACAAATAAGATGATATTTATATTCAGATATTAAGAAAAAAAACAAACAAACATCATTCAGATATATGCAATTTAGATTTATTTAGACTTCAGTCATATTCAAACTCATTCAGATTTTAGACAAAAATAATAATAAAAAAAACAAATGCTACCTAAGTCTAATTAACACGAATTTTCTTTTGGTTAAATCAAACTAGCTTTTTCTTTTTTTTTTTTTAAAAAAAAATCTTGTTGAATCAAACTTTTGTTTTGGCTCCACAACTCGCAGCTGCTATTTTGCTAAGGGTGTGGACAAGATGAAGCCTAACGAAGATGAAGAAAGGAGAAAAAGAGAAGATAAAAAAAGGAATTGAAAAAGGTGAATTAACAGTTTCAGTTCGTTTTATGTTTTTTTTTCTCCAGCTTTCTTCCTCTTCTCTAGGCTTCATATTCTCCATGGTCATAGCCCTATTACTTAGATTTAGGCATAAATTTATTTACATATATTAATAAAGTGAAGATTTGTCACTAGATAATGATTATAAATCTATTTAAAAGGTAAAAAGTACGTGAGTAGGGGGAGAAAAATTATTTGTAATTAATTAACTACTTCTGTTAGTGATAAAAGTTAATGGATTATTATCTGATCGAATATTTTTAAAACATGTGTCTACTTTTTAAAATATAACAAAATGAGTGTTACATGATAATAATTAACTCTAAAATAAATATGTTTTTTTTTTTAATTTTACCCTTAGTCTATTAATGTTAACTACAAAACTTATTAGTTTATCACCAGCTTGAGTATTTTTAAAAATATATCACATTCTTAAAATTTATCAAGATATATATCACCTAAGATTAATTAAATTAAACTATAATGGTCTAATAACTTTAATTGGCTTTTTTTGTAATGAGAAATATTATTCCCTACCATGAGTTTATCTTTTAATTTCATATTAAAATGTTTCGGAAAAAGAGATTTTAAAGTGTTTTTTTTCTCCTGTTTTATGTGTTGGTGACATTTTAAGTGACTCCATTTTTTCTTGTTACTTGTAAATTAATGGACTGCCACTAACATGCTCCAAGTCCATTCGATCATGCCTATTTACAGGATTAAAGAAGTAAGAAGACGTGTCCATTGAAACCAAAAATTGATAAAACGTCACCATCGTGTTAATAATTTCATAAACTATTTCATTGCTGAATCATCTTATAATTGAACTATGAACTAAAGATCATCTTTTATCTGGGAAATCTTTTGATCTGGTGCAAGTGGATGATACTGAAAAAAATCAAACTAAATGTAAATAATAACGATAAGAAAAATGATATTTATCTGATGGCTCACTATAGCCATAGAAACAGCAGCCGAAGCAAAATATAGGGGTTATTTTCAAATATCTCTTCGGAAATTTGGGATAATTTCAGTTAAATGATAATATTAAATATATTTTACTTACCACTCCCATCATTAATATAAAAATGTTTATAATGTTTGTATATAAGGATAAAATTTAAAAGATATTTTACAGATCTATAACATTATTGAAAATTTGAATGACGGGTTCATGTCGCCTGGGCGACAGTCAACACATATTTGTCGCTCAAATTTCCAACAACTATATTGTTGTATATTTTAGTGACAAATGCCTGTCGCTTAAATTTTCAACAATACTTACTTGCTCTGCTTTGCTGTTGTATCAAGCCAAAATCAACCCATACGCATGTATCTATAAAAAAAATAACAATTTTTTTTATCAAATCATAGTCTAGTGAAATTTATTTTTAAAAAATTGTAATTTTTTGTCTACTAAATTCAAACTACAGTTGATGTTTATAATATTTGTCATGCACATATTCATCTTTGTGAAATGTTTGAATATATTGTTCTTGAATAATCTTAATTGTCGTCTTTAATAATTTTAATTGCATTTCTAAATTTTGAAAGATTTGTAATACATCTGGAGAAATGCTCGAATGCCGAAATTTTCATCGTACTTGGGTCACACTTTGGACTGAGTGGATTACAATGTGCCCACGGCTTCTTGGCCATTGTATTTGTGACAAAATCTAAATTTTATTTGCTATTAACATTCATTAACCCGACAATGCAAATTTGTATATATTGTTCTATTTTTTAGTCACAGACGTTTGTTGCACAGAAGATAGACACCTGTCGCTCAAAACCACAAACAAGTTATTGCTGAAAATTCGAACGACAGGGTTCTGTCGCACAATTGTTGCTGCCTTCTCAAGCGACATGCGCATGTCACTCACGTGAGCGAGAGCAACAAGGCTACACCGTCGCATAATAACACAAAACAACTAAATCTATCAAAAATAATTGATAAGGTATGTCATTTATGGAATCACAGGGCACCATCAACTCAAAACACCATAATCTAACAAAAAATAGATAAATAAACTCAGAGACATTTTATCAAACATATAACGTGCCGTTTGTAATATACAAACTTTATACAAAAATAATACTCACCAAATGCTCATCTACCATGATATACACATATATATACACAAGTACAATCTTGTGACATATCCATGATATATAACGAAAGAAAAATATCTTATTTTGTCCCTACGAAATCTCAAGGATATCACCCTCTAATTGCCGAAAATGCCTTGCTTCCTACTAGAGTTGTTGCTGCCATCGAAGACCATCCAGTCGATATCAAAATGTAATTGTCGACTTTAAGCTGTTACTAGTTTTGGGAGAGAAGAAGGTGGATGATAAATGTACGTATTAATTTTTAAAGTCTCCAAAATTGTTAGGTTATTTTTATAAATTTGTCTATAAGGTCATTTTAGTAATTTTACAGATCAGCTAACGATCAACATATATTTATACTAAATATATGGATGATAAGTGAGAGTACATTCAATCTTAACATTTAAATGAAATTATCTTAAATCTTAAATATAATAAGTGAGAGGAATTTAAAAATTACCCCAAAATATTACTTGTTTTGTGGCTGGAAAAAAAAATGAAGAAGAAGTTGGCCACAAAAAGGGCAACAAGTTTTTTTTGGCCATCGAAGGTTTTTTTTTTTTTTGTTTGGTTAAATATTATCACCTTATTATATTTTTAGATTGGTGTCCATTTAATTCTTAAATATTTAAAAATATTAACATTCTTATCGTTATTTTGTATTTGTTTTAACTTACTTTTATAATATTACTCATTTATAGTAATTTCTCTCTCTCTCTCTCTCTTTTAAATGACCATGAATTACGGCAGGCCTTCTAAGTCAAATTTCTGCACTTTAATGATAAAGAAGAAGCAAGGTGACTTGGCCTAATTGTCATCCTACCGCATATGAGCCTTTATTTAGAACACACCGACTTTTTTTTTTTAAATAATAATTACAAAAAATAAGTTAAAAATAAATTTACAGAATTAATAAATGAAATTCTTCTTAATTCCTTTTTTTTTAGCGACTTAGGTTTTTAACTATTTGATCACTAAGATTGCTTTAACATAAGTTTAATTTAATTATTTTATTTTTACAAGGAAAAAATATAAAAAACACCAATAAAATTATTTTAAATTCAAATCAAATATTTTTTATTTTATGCAAAATTTAATACTTCTGTATCTAAAATTATTGGTAATACTTTATTAATGTGATTATTAATCTTCAAGATATAATATCTCATGAAATTTATCATCCAGTTAAATTGATATTTTGATGACATAAATATCTTAATAATATATTATTATAAATACACGAAAAACAGTAGATTATGAAAAAGTAAGCATAACTCAATTCATCACTGGATCCAAATTCATTAACATTAGAGTTATCGTTCATGCCGATCATGTGTCTGTTAGTAACTCTCTCTAATTCAAAAATGGGGCAAAATAATAATTTTGCACTAAAAATCACACATCAAACCAAACCAAACCATTAATTACTACTTGTTTATGGGCCAAGTATCAACTGTCACGTGCCAATTGGTTTCTTCCTCTACAAAATTAAAGCAACCCAACCCAGTGGCCCGATTTGGAAAAGTACACTTGACTAATGATACTAATCACAACTGTTATATCGGAAGAAACATATATATTGACGACGGATTTGGATATAATATTGAGCTTAACTGTAATTAATTTTTATTAATTTTTTGTCACTCAATAATATAAGATTAAAAATATATTTTGGATTAAAGTATTATACCTTAAAAACTATAGTTATTGAAAAAAAAATTATAATTATAAAATAAAAATTAATAATATATAATAAATATAATTTTTAAATAATAATTTTATCAAGACATAATAAATTTTTTATCGTACAAGTAAAAAATTATATTAACATAACTTTTTAAACTACAGTAACTAGTATTTATTAAACACTTTAATATGTAACTTAAAAATTACGGTTATCAAATTTCAATCTTAAGTATACCTTAAAATTTAATTAATTTTATATTTTATAAAATTGTTAAATTTATATTCAAATATGATAATCTCTTGGGGTGGGGAGGGGGTAAAAACTCTTTGGACTTGTCCACCCCCCTCTCCTTTAAAAAAAAAAAAAAAAAAATATGATAATCTCTTAGCGTATAACATTTTAAGTTTTGATGTGATTAATGATGACCCACACTCTTTTTCCTTATAATATTGAGCTTCTCGTGCCTGCCTTTTGAGTTTTGAGGCCAAACCAAATCAACATTTGCTGCTTCTTTAAGCTTTCGCTTTTCATAATTAATAGTCATACAATTCAAAACCCTAACTGATTTAACACTGGATTAGTTCAAACTTATTTTAGCGAGATTACAAAAAAGTTTTGATAAAACCATCGTATCATTTCATTAAATAATACAACCATTTCATATAATTTAATCAAAATAAGCATATGAATTACGTGTACAATGGTTGTACTTCGATGAGAAACTTTTAAGAGAAAGGAATCATCCAATACCTCTTGCTAAATCACCCTTCTTTTTTTTTATACTCACTACGTATGGTTCAAGTCCTCATTTGCAATAATGGGACTTGGGAGTCAATTTTCTTTTAAAAGTATATAAATTTATTGTGACTCATGATATCTTGACCACATCATCAAGGTTCTTACATATTATTAATTTATTAAATATATTCTAATTTAAAAATATTAAAGAAAATGTATATATCCCTTTTGAAATTAAGCCGTGCTTTATCAACCAAATTTTTACGTAAAGAAGAATTGAAGATAAGTACTAGTCCCACAAAAAGATGCCAAATGGAAGTGCTTTATGAATTCATGGACAAAAGAATCGATGCCAAAGCAAAGCAGACGGCATAAAGTCTTTCATAAATGGAGAAAACTTATAAATGATTGTTTTTGCAAATAGATCCTATCAAAGGCTTGTAACAGTAGAATCTTGACTTGATATATTAAATTGTTAAATTTAGTTTAATATTTGAGAATGAATGAAGTAGAGAGGAAGAAAATAATAGGCCGGTGATAGTATCCAACTAACTGAAAGCTCTCACATGGGTTTGATGTTATTAATTCATTGCCATAATGAACACTGCAAATATTATTGGTATGATACAAAAGCACACGAAACAATAATCTCTTGAAAGAAATGATTTTGTAATTCTTTTAGCAGTTATTATTTTTGGGGAGATTGTCAATTTCTTCATTACTATATTCAATATGTATTATTTATCCCTTACTTTTTTTTAATAGCCAATAACCTCTCTAACAGTATAAGTTTATATTTTTACTCTTATTTTCAGATACACTTTTATTCTATTTATTAGAAATTAAATAAATCACATTAATAGAAATTAAAATAAAAATTAAGTATTAAAAATAAATATATATTTTATTATGAACAAAAAATTAATATGAAATATTTTTCTTGTACTTTTTTTTATTTTAAAAATACTTTCTTATAATATATATTTTAAAATATTTTAAATTAAATGTAAAAAGCACTAGAAAAATTTTATTATTTATTTTATAATAATTTTTTATTTATCATTCAAGTTTATTATAATAAGTTTTTATATTTTTAACATTTTATAATAATTCTCTTATATATTTATCATAAGAAAATATTTATAAAATAAAAAATTACAAGAAAAATATTTTATTATTAATTTTTTTACATCAAAACATAAATTTCTTGTTTTTAATCTTATTTTTTTATTTTAATTTTTATTCATGTGAATTATGTAATTTATAATAATTATGAATAAAAGTGTATCTAAAAATAAGAATAATATTGTAAAATTATATAGTCAGGAAGATTATTAGCTATTAAAAAAATAACATGGGGTAAATAGTATATATTAAATATAGTATAAGAGAAATTGACAATCTCTATTATTTTTAATCAACATTTAATATGTCAGTGTTTCATTTCCAAATGCCTGTAAAGTCTGATACTCGTTTTAGAATTTTGCAAACGGGGTTCACTTCAGCAGCATGAACTTGATTTGTTTGAGCAAATATTTTATTGCAGAAAGGGTAGCGAAGATTTGGAAGTAGTTGATGGGCTGTGAGTTGCACGAGTATTCGAGTTATAAGCGTTACGACAGTGGTGAGAAAACTGATGCCTGCCGGGAAGGAAAGATTGTTGGTTACATTACATAAGAGTTTTGGTTGTCAAAGCTTTCTTATAACAAGTGCTTATCAGTAATTAGGAAACGTTCTTTCTGTAAAAGTTTTGACATTGTTATTTGAAATAAGTGGGAAAGAAGGCTGAACCTATCAAACCAATGCATTACATAACTATTAGCAAATAAAGTCAAGCGTAAAAATCATTTTATATATATTTTGCAACTAATATATTTTAACATTACTAAAAAATATAAATTCATTTCCAATATTCTTTTATATGAATGTACTACTTTAACTTTATTAAGAAGAAAAAAGAGTGAAAAGTAAGAGCAATGTTACAACGAACAAGATAGGTACTTGGGCTGATCTCAGGTGGACCCTTTGCAGATGGTTAACTTTTAATATATGGTTTTTGTATTTTATAAATTTAATTAGGATATATTAAGAAATAAAATTTAAAAGCGGTCAAAACACATTTTGTATGAAGCTCATATGACGACCCAGAAGGCTCGACCCGAGAACACAATTTTAAAACCCAACGAACTGTCAAGATCCACAACTGACTCATCCAACGGTGAAGAACAACGCAACTTTTATTTTTATATAATCATCTTAAATTTCGCTGCAAACCTCTCAGCCTGCTGAGTACCTCTCTGCTGTTAGGGTTTTCTAAGGTTTCGTCATGATTTTGCTGCAGCATTTGCAAACATGGTGAGCTTATGTCACTCCTCTGCCACCAACCCTTTTGCTTTTTCACCTCTAGATCTTCTGGGTGTTTATCATGTAATTGATCTATGTACTATACTTTAAAAAGGAAAAAAGCAAAATTTCTTGAGTTTTTTTTTTTTTGGTTATATTTGATGATGCTTGTGTGCTTGTTTTGTTACGAGGCTACTATTTTGCATGGTGTTTTGTTCTATTTTTCTATTGGTTCATGTAAATCAACTATTGTTTGGGAATAGATAAAATCTAGTGCTAGCATAAAATAAAATGTCCCTATAGATTTTTTGTAGGGCTATATCTTATCTTACCTGATAACTTTCAACTTTCTTTGAGATATTGACTAGTAGTAGATAATCTCAACTTTTCTGTTACATCTTAAAATTTGTGTACATGTCATATACTTAGCTTTTGTGTGTAATATGATATATGATATATTGAATTTGTATGTACAGAAAAAATTAAAGAGTCAGTAACAAAAGACTTAGAGGTCTAATCGAGAATTTAAGAATTGTGGCAAAAAGTGAGGACTGTTGCATTTAACATGCAGCGGCTATTTTCTAGACTCTCATGTTCTCTATAAAAAAATTTAGGTACTACCATATCTATATAATGTTGATATATAGAAGTATAAGATTATTATGACCAATATAATTTCCTTTTAGTGTTCTTCTATATTTCGATTTCGGTTGACAATGTTGGTCTGTCTTTTTATTTGTGAACGTGGGAATAGGTTCTCCAAAACGATATTGATTTGTGAAGAAGAAGCACAAGCTTAAGCGTCTTGTTCAATCGCCTAATTCCTTTTTCATGGTAATGTGCCTTCTATTAATGTTATATTTGTCGTTGTTGTTGTCTTACTATTTTCTGTTAGAATGATAATAGGTTTATTTTCCAATTCTTCCAAAGGTTGGGATATTGTAAATCTAAAATTTTTATTTCTGGAAGGACAAAATCTCAAATGTCTTGTTGATAAAGTAATGATGATAAGAAGTAGACTTCTACGCAATATATAGTATTTGTTTTAAAATTAAATGTCAGTTTGAATTCCATCTTTAAGTCATAATTCGTTGACCCTCTTTACTTTTTAAGTAAAATACTACTAAATTAGTGCCAATACATACTGCTGAGTTTGGCTTTTTAATTCTTTTTCGTATACTATTCGTTGAACTGACTGCTTTTTAATTTGCCTTTTCACATTATTGGTATAGGATGCGAAATGTCGGGGTTGCTTCAACATGTAAGTTTCTTGAGTTTTTATTTATATTTTCATTTAAATTTATAAATAGATATCGACTCTCACGATTTAGTTTGTCTGTAAATTTCAGAACCACTATTTTCAACCACTCTTAAACTGTTATGGTTTCTGGCAACTGCCAATCCGTTCTATGCCAGCCCACTGGTGGTCGTGCCGGACTCACTGGAGGATGCTCTTTCCGGAGAAAGGGTGACTGAGTGTTACTAAATGATGGAAGAATTTTGTCACTTCTTGTTTTCGGACTTTTGGTAATGATGTATTAATTTGGATAGAACTTTTGGTGTGGTGGATGTTCTTTTGTTTGAAAGATTATATTTTTAAATGAATGATTTGCATGCTTCTTGATTTTCGTACTCTTTGAAAGATCATACTCTTTATCTTCACGGATTATCGTGATGTCCATATATGAAAAGGTACGCAATAAGTCATCAAACCCTTTGGGAATGACCAGTGCGTGCTAATGACAGGATGGGACCATGTTTTGCCAGCCGTTGCCAAAATATTTACCTAAGTTATCTTCAATGAGCATGTATGATTGTCTATGCACTGGCAACTCAACTCTTTTTTTAGGGTAACAATAACATGTTGTCCTCAAATTCTTTATAATTTGGAATGTACAAAATTTAATTCATGGTGTCGAGAGAATTAATAGAATTCAATTGAAATTTAAATTTTTTTTTTATTTGTTCCTTCTGTCGAAGGGTGTGAATGAAAGGAGCTAGATGGAAGTTTATTTTGGAACTAGTTTACAAGTTTTGCATGTTCTATTTAAGGGTGGGCAAATTTAATTCAACTCGATGGATTTAATTTAATCCAATTTAATTTTGATGAGTTGAGTGAATTATTATGCGTTAATTAGGTTAATTTTGTTTTAATTCAGTTAATAATTGGGTGAAATTAAATTAATTATGTTGAACTAGTCTAACCTAACTCAACCTATGTAAATAATAATAATAATAATAATATGTTTATCTTCAATTGTAAAATCTTAAAGAACTAAATGATTAAGCGAATTTTTAACCTTCTTTATTTATTTATTTTTTTAGAATAGATCATTTCATTGGTGTATTTGCTGCACTAGATTCTAGTTCTAAAACTAAAATGACTCTCTTATATAAGTAAATGTATTATCTTATAAGTTTAATTTTAAAAGTAAAATGTTTTAATTTTTTATTTTTTAGTAAATACTTAAAGGTACATATTTATATATCACTTTTATTTTGCTACTTGATATGATGCTAGCTAATTATTTAAAAGTTTTGAATGTGGAATTTGAAAAAGAGATGTGGAAAGTCCGAAATAAAATCTCGAAACACATTGTTGAAATTTTCTTAATTTTAAAACAATTGGTTTTTTTAATTTTTTCTTTTATCGAACACTAGACGGTGAATGAAATTTTCATATTTTAATATATATTTATATTTAATTTTAATAAGTTTAATTTCAAGTTTCAAGTCTTTTTCTTTATTTTAATATTTACACAACCCAACTCAACCTGATGATTTAAGAGTCGAGTTGTATTTAGTTAAACATGTTTATTTAATTGTATAGTATTGATTTTATCTCAACTCATTCAAAAGTTAGGTTGGATTTGACTTTTAAAAAGTTTATTGAACCCAAAACATGTCCACCCCTAGTTCTAATAGTATAATTATAGCTTGCATGTCATGCAACATTATTTTCAGTTTTGGAGTTATCCGATTTACCAATTGGGCTACTCATGGGATGATTGTTTGCATTCTCAAATAAAATAGGTAGGGGATAAGACCCTTGGATTTTAGGATGGGGATTCTTGAATTTCCAAATATAGAATGGGGATGAAATCATTTAATTGAGCGTTTATTAATCAGCAATTAGAATATGAATTAAGAAATACGAATGAATAATGTGTTTACTTATTTAAAAAATAAGTGAAATTAAAATTAAAGTAGTGAATTCTATTTAAAATTAAAAAATTACAACTAGAGTTCTCACAAGAGAAGTTAGTAATGAAAATCTCATTTTTTAAAGTGATCATATTACTTATATTTCATTTCGCTACCGTTGCTGTCGTTGTTGCAACTGTTGCTTATTGTCATTGTCGCATGTTGCCGCTGCTTGCTACTATTACTAATTGTTGGTGATGATGATGTGACGATGACGACGATTATTAGTATTGATGGCAATTTCAAATGACATAATTATAGAGGAACTATCCTTGAGATTACAAAACTTCATTATTTGTTTCAATGTCTTCGGTCAAAATTCTTTTTGTATTTGTGTTGCATTCTGGTTCTTAATGTTGCCGTTTGTTATTTTCACCAAATGTTAATTTCCTATGCCATTTAGTAAGTGATAGAAGTGTTTCAGAATTTTGAAAATGACTTTAGCAGCATGAACTCAAATTTGTTGGGGCAAATATATTGTTGCATGGTGGGTTGGTAGTATGGTATCAATGTTGAAGGACAACATGTACACCACTATAATTGGGAATTTGTTATGCTAGACATTTTGTTCTTTGGCTGCAGTTGATATGCTGTGGATTACATGAAAGTTTTGACATTGTTATTTAAAATCAGTGGGAAAGATGGCTGAACCTACCAATTAGCAAACCAATGCATTGTAACTTGTATTAAATAAAGGCAAGCGTGAATATCATTTTGTATTTATATTTTGTAAATACAATATTTTTTCTTAACTTAAAAAATATAACTTTATTTTCAATAATTATTCTCTAGTAAGGACATTCTCATTTTGATGTTACTAAAAAGTTAAAAAAAAACATAAATTTTAATATATTAATAAATAAAAAATATAATTTTTAATATACAAAATTTATATATTTTAATAATATCTTTATTTTAATAAAATAAAAATACCCTCAGTTAAATACAGACCTAATTTCTAATATTCTATTGTATGAGTGGCAAACTTTATTAAGAAGGACAAAAAGTGATGAATAAAAGCAACGTTAAAATGCTGGCGAAATCTGTATTAAAAAAAAAAAATTCCAGAAATCACATTTTATATGAAGCCCATATGATGACCCAGAAGGCCCAGCCCGAGAACGAAATTATAAAACTGAACGAATGGTCAAGACCAGAACTGACTCATCCAACGGTGACAAACAACGTAATTCCTCTTTATATATAATATCTTAGTGCCACTGCAAGCCTCTCCGCCTGCTAAGTGGCTCTCTGCTTTCTAGGGTTTTCTAGGGTTTCCTCCTGGTTATCCTGTAGCATTTGCAACCATGGTGAGTTCATATTACTCTTCTACCACCAACCCTTTTGCGTTTTCATCTTCAGATCTTCTGGGTGTTTTTCATTTAATCAATCTGCGCATTATTTCTTTTTAAAATTAAAAAAAAAGCAAATGTGTTTTTGGTTTTATTTGTTACATATTATGATGCTTGTGCTTGCGTGTGTATATTTTTGGATTATGAGGCTAATATTTTGTCAGTGTTTTGTTTTGTTTTCCTATTCGTGTAAATCAAGTAGTTTTTGTAGGTTTTTGGGAATTGATAAAATGTAGTGCGAGCAAAATTAAAATGCCCGTATGATTTTTTTGTAGGGCTATGTCTTATCTTGTTAATTTTCAATTTTCTTTGAGATATTGACTAGTGGTAGGTAATCTCAAATTTTCTGTCATATCTTAAAATTTGTGTACATGTCATATACTTAGCTTTTGTGTCATATGATATATGATATATTGTTTTTGTATGTACCACAAAAATTTAAGAGTCAGTAACCAAAGACATGGAGGCCTAATTGAGAATTTGCGATTTGTGACAAAAAAATGTGGATTGTTGCACTTAGCATACAGTGGCTATTTTCTGTACTCCAGTTCTTTGTAAAGAGTTTAGCTACTACTTGCATACGAATATATTATTAATAGAAGTACTAGGAATATTATAATCATTATAACCAAAAATTAACTTGTAAATATAATTTTGTTATAGTGTTGATATTTTTTTTCGGGGTTGATAATGTTGCTCCTTTGTCTTTATATTTGTGAATGTGTGAATAGGTTCTCCAAAATGATATTGATTTGTTGAATCCTCCTGCTGAGCTTGAGAAGAAGAAGCACAAGCTTAAGCGTCTTGTTCAATCACCCAATTCTTTTTTCATGGTAATGTGTCTTCTGTTGGTGTTTTATTTGTTGCTGCTGCTGCATTAGTATCTTCTCTTAGAATGACAATAGGTTTATTTTCCAATTCTTTGAAAATTAGGGATGTTGTAATTCTAAAATTTTTATTTCCGAAAGGACAAAATCGTAATTTTTTTGTTCATGAACAAATTGCTCATAGAGTAATGATAAGAGGTAGATTTTAACAATATGGCATTTGTTTTAAAATTAAATGTTTGTTACTAGTTTGAATCCCATCTTTTTAAGTCATAACCTGTTGACCCATCTTTCTTTTTAAGTAAAATACTACTTAATTAGTGACTATGCATATAGCTGAGTTTTTTTTTTAAAAAAAAAAAATTCTTTTTCATATTTATACTATTTGGTGGTCTGACTGCTTTTGCACATTATTGATGTAGGATGTGAAATGTCAGGGTTGTTTCAACATGTAAGTATCTTGATTTTTTATTTATATTTTCATTTAAATTTATAAATAGATATTGACTCTCACTGTTTGGTTTGTCTGTAAATTCAGAACCACTGTTTTCAGCCACTCTCAAACTGTTGTGGTTTGTGGCAACTGCCAATCCGTTCTATGCCAGCCCACTGGTGGTCGTGCCAGACTCACAGAGGGATGCTCGTTCAGGAGAAAGGGTGACTAAGTCTTACTTAAATGATGGATCCTTTCATTTTGGTTATGATGTATTAATTTTGGTAGAAGTTTTAAGGCTTGACAGTGTTTTAACCTTTTGTTTCAAATTAAAGTTACTCGGTGTAGTGGATGTTCTTATGTTTTCCGAAAGAAAATATTTTTAAGTGAATTTTTTTATCATATCATTGATTTTAAACGGTTACAAAGATTCATGGATTAAGAAGGTATTAAAATAAGTCACCAAACCCTCTGGGAAATGCCTTCTGTGCTAAAGTTTGTGAATGAGTTTTAGGACCTTCTTTGGCGGTGTTGAACTGGTTTGCTAGCTGTAGTTAGTGCCCAGCATAATTAGTAATGTGCCGGTCTGTACTAATTTTGAGTTTTTTATATTACGAACTTGAGTTGTGTTGTGGCCATTACCCAGGTTATCTTTGAATTTATGTGATTGTCCAGGCACTGGGAAGTCCTTTTTTGAGGACAGCCTTGGATGGAACTGATTTGATCGTGTTGAATTTATGACAGTCAAATGTCTTTATGCCTTTAATTCAATGTTATTCTAGTCCTTAAACTCTTTATTCTTTGGAATCTGCAAAATGAATATGAAGATGTCAACTGAGTCAATATAAATCAATTCGGAATCAGTAGATTTCAATTTGGAGTTGCAATGTCTTCTTTTGGATTTGTTCCTTTTGCCTCTTCTAATACTAGAATCATAGGCCGAAGCTCGGCAGCATCTTTTCCATTTGGAGTTGTATTTGGTTTACCTGTTGTGCCCGTTTGCTAACCCAGGCCTGCCCAGTGGAGGTGGGGACGTGGTTCTTGCATTCCCAAGTAGGGATAAGGGATGAGGACCACTTAGGCCCTTTTTTTGGGTTGTTGAGGAGGTTTAAATTAAGAAAGTCGGAACGATGAAATAAAATTGAGTTTTTAAATAATAAATATAGTAAAAATATTAAAAATTTTCTTTTTGATCAAATTAATTCAATTTCTAAACAATAATTACCTTATAGTTCTATAGAAGCTAGCTATAATAGTCTCAACTTCAACAACTTTAATTGGCTTCTTCTGTAGTGGGAAATATTAATCCCTAGTCCCGACCACGAGTTTGTCTTTTAATTTTATATGAAAATGTTACGGAAAAACAGATTTTAAAGTGTTTGTTTTTTTTTCTTATTTTATGTATTGGTGACATTTTAAATGACTTCATTTTTTATTGTTACTTGTAAATTAGTGTAAGTTTGAGATTAAGGTATTGTACTTTAAAAGTTAATAATATGTAGTAAATATAATTTTTAAATAATAATTTTAATAAAATTATTAAAATTATAATAATATTTTTATTATATAAATAAAAAATTATATTAACATAATTTTTAAATTATAACAATTAATATTTATTAAATATTTTAATATTATAATTTAAAAATTATGTTAATATAATTTTTTATTTATATAATAAAAATATTATAATTTAAAAATTATGTTAATATAATTTTTTATTTATATAATAAAAATATTATAATTTAAAAATTATAATTACCTAACCAACAATCTCAAAAGCAACGATTACCACTAACATGCTCCCGGTCCATTCGATTATGCCTATTTACAGGATTAAAGAAGTAAGAAGACGTGTCCATTGAAACCAATAATTGATAAAACGTCACCGTCGTGTTGATAATTTCATAAACTATGTCATTGCTGAATCATCATATAATTGAACTATCAGCTAAAGATTATCTTTTACCTTGGAAGTCTTTTGATCTGGTGCAAGTGGATGATACTGAACAAATCAAACTAAATAAATATAATAACGATAAGAAAAATGATATATATTCGTGAAGGTTCCAGAAACAGCAGCAGAAGCAAAATACTGCCTCCTTTGTGGCTAGGAAAAAAAATTGAAAAGTTGGCCAATGGCCACCAAAACGGCAGCAGGTGTTTTTTTTTTCTGTCAAATATCAGTACTTTAATATAAAAATATATTTAGTTATTATATTTTTAAAGTTAGTGTCAGATTAATTTTTAATTTTTTAAAAATTATCTTAAAATATTTATAGCATTAAACTAATAAAACTTATGCCGTTACTTTATAATTTTTTAATTTTTTTATAATTTTTTTTAGTGGCCAATTATGGAAGGGCTTCTATGTTAAATATCTGCATTTTAACAATAAGAAGTATGATAACTTGACTTGGCCTAATTGTCATCCTATCGCTTATGAGCCTGTTTTTTGGCGCACACTCACTTTTTGTAATTATTATTAAAATAATAATTAAAAAATAAATTTAGAAAATTAATCAATTAAGTTCTTCTTAATTCCTTTTTTTAATGGCTTGGGTTTTTGACTATTTGATCCCTGAGATTATTTTAACATAAGTTTAATTTAATTATTTTACCTTTATAAGGTAAAGGTAAAAATATCAAAAACACCCATAATTTCAGGATTTTTAACTTTAAAATATTTTTTATTTTATACAAAATTTAATATTTATGTATCTAAAATTATTGGTAATACTTTATTAATGTGATTATTAATCTTCAATTAAATTAATAAAATAATTCCGAGATATGATATCTCATAAAATTTATTATGTTGTTAAATTGATATTTCGGTGACATGAACATCTTAATGATACACTGTTCTAAATACACGTATGGTAGAGGATTGTATAAAAGTGAGCGTAACTTAGCTAATCACGGATCTAAATTCATTGACATTAGGGTTATCGTTCAGTGCCGATCCTGTGTCAGTTAATTAGTACCTCTTTCTAATTCAAATGAGAGGCAAAATCATAATTTTGCACCAAAAATCTCACATCAAATCACAGTACCTGCCAAACCAACCGTCGATTACTACTCGTTTATCGGCCGTCAACTGTCACGTGCCTTTGGTTTCTTCCTCTAGACCCAAAGACCCGATTTGGAAGGTCCACTTATGATACCAATCTGGAAGCACTTGACCACTTGCTATGTTGGAGAAAACATGTATATTATTGATGACGGATTTCGATCTAACGTTGAGTTAAATTGTAATTAATTTTAATAATTTTTTGTCACTGAATAATATATGGTTAAGATTTAATTAATTTTATATTTTTATATAATAATTATTAATTTTTTAAAATTAATAAAAGAAACTTAAAACGACACTAAATTTATAGACGATAATCTCTTACCGTAAATGTGGTTGTTATTGCATTTCAGGTTTTGATGTGATGATTGAGGTTGTTATTGCATTTCAGATTTTGATGTGATGAATGATGACCCACACTCTTTATCCTTATAATAATGAGCTTCTCGTGATTGCTTTGTGAGGACAAACTAAAACAACCTTTGCTGCTTCTTTAAGCTTTCTTTTTCATAATTAATTGGCATACAACTCGAAACCCTAACTGCTTTAACACTGGGTTAGTTAAACCCTATTTTAGCGAGATTACAAATTAGTTTTGACAAAACCATCGTATCATATCATTACATAATACAATCATTTCACAGAATTTAATTAAAATAAGCACAAGAATTACGTGTATAATGGTTATATTTCGATGAAACTTTTAAGAGAAATGAATAATCCAATAGCCTCTTGTTAAATCACTTTTTTTTTTTCCTTTCTACTCACCACATATGGTTCAAGTTCTCGTTTGTAATATTGGGAGTTGGGAGTAAATTTTCTTTCACAAGTATATAAAATTTATTGTGAGTCATGATATCTCGACTGCATTATCAGGTTGTTACATAATTTTTAATTTATTATATTTTCTAATTTTTAAAAAAAAAAATTACAGAAAATGAATATATCCCTTTTGAAACCCGTGCTTTATCAACTAAATTATAGCGTAAAGAAGAATTGAAGATAAGTACTTGTCCCACAAAAAGATGCCAAATGGAAGTGCTTCATGAATTCATAGACAAAAGAATCGATGCCAAAGCAAAGCAAAGGGCATAAAGTCTTTGAGAAATACAGAAAACTTATAAATGATTATTTTTGCAAATAGATCCTATCAAAGACTTGTAACAGTAGAATCTTGAATTGATATATTAAATTCTTAAATTTAGCATAATATTTTGAGAATGAATGAAGTAGAGAGGAAGAAAATAATAGGTCGGTGATAGTATCCAACTAACCGAAAGCTCTCACATGGGTTTGATGTTATTAATTCATTGCCATTATGAACACTGCAAATATGGTGGCTGTTGGTCAACAGTTTACACACACCGAAATAAATGTACATGGTCAACCAAAACTGCTAATTAGTTAATTTTTCTTTCAAAGTTTTGAGCACTTACATGTTTCTGGGAAATTATATTTTTATGTATATGAAGCTCATATATAATCCAGAAATTATGTTTAAAATTTATTGAGTTCTGACTGGAGATCTCAACCAAGAATAAATATGTATGCATAACGTATTAATTTGGTCTGGTTCTGTAAGTCTTGAGCATGTGATATTTTTGTGCATAGGACATGTATGTCGGCATGCATGTGGGTATCGTATCATGTCATTTTCACATTTATTGTTCCATGGACCTCAATGCCTATTTTGTCATATATATTTGGTTATATATATTATGTTTATTTTTTAAACAATTACTCTTTCAAATAATAGTGGCTCCATCGACATAAATGTTTACCAAACAAATTATAGGATCTTCGGTGGTGTTGGACCGATAGATTAATACACCTTCATTTAATTGTATGCCCCATTGTATACAAGGGAGATAATTTTTTTATGGTAGATAAAACTTTGAAGAAGTTTCATTGATGATGGCAATAGCATACAGTGATGTGGTGGTACCGGCATTACCAAATCTTAAAGACTTTCTCCATAGTATGTATATAGATTATGAAAAGGAAGAATCTTTATGGTAGTTTAAAAACTTCGAGGTAGCTTCATTTGATAATAATGGCATGCGGTGACACTTTGATGTCAGCATCACTTAAAGACTACTTTGTATAAAAATGCATATAAATATTGAAAAAAAAAAGAACCTTTTATGGTAAATTAAACTTTGGGAAAGCTTCATTCGATGAAAATTAATGATAATTGCATGTAGGTGACGTGGTGGTATGATATAGGATCACATATAAGTTATGAAAAGGTAAAACTTTTATGGCGGATTAAACTTCGAGTAACCTTCATTTGATGAGTTAATTCAATCTCCCTTTGTCTACCAATCTTCTTCAATTTCCACCATTAATGAAGATAATATTGTCAATACTAATGACATTTGTATTCTGGAAACGTATAGAGAGTTCAGTACCTTATCCAGTATCTATAGAAAATCAACATGTAATTAATGTATCTTTGTGACTAATTGCATGCCAAACCAGCACCATTGTTATAAATAAAATAAATGATTGAGAATCTGTTTAAAAAATGTAACTAACTAAGGACCTTCTTTTACACATTTGTTACCCATGTTATTGGAATTAAAAAAAAAAAAAAGAAGCACTTTTGCACTTTTAGTATTTCAGAAATAAATTTTTTTTGAAGCAGTGTTTTATCTTTTGAAAATCAGGCGATGGTATTTTTCTTTTTAGGATGATTTCTGTGTCATTAATTAATCCGTTGATGATAAAAAAAAAAAAAGGCAAAAGACAAAGTAATTACTTAATCCCAAAGCTAAAACGGTGACTTTCAATGATAAAAATGTATATTCAGGAGCTAATTTATCATAAAATGTGTGTAGGGATACGAAAAGTGAGAACCCATTTGATAGATTGAACTTGGAGGAAGCTTCACTGATGAAAAATTCCAATCCTTTTTAACCACTTTTCTCTTTTGATTTGAAAAACCGATAGTATTATACGTTAAAACGGAAGATAAGTCTAAATAATGTCGTTTCAGTAGTCTCCTTTTATTAATTATTGTTCGACTTTTTGAAAGGCGCATTACCACCGGAAAGCATAGCTACACAGTTATTGTAATTAATAGTCAATTAACGTTTTCTTAATCTCAAATCTATATCTTAAAATTAAAATATATGGACATTCGGTTCAGAGAACCTTCATTTGAGTCACTTCTCTATTTAAAAATGAGTTCAAACTCTTTTATCTATTTTTCGCGTACATTATTAAAATTTTCTTGAAGTTTTTTTTCTTTTTTCTTTTTAATGAAGTTTGGAACTAAAACTTTGATTTTATGGTTTTCAAGTTCTGTTTCTTAAGAACAATCCTAGTGCATTTCTTTTTATGTATAGGAAAATAGTTTTAATAACTAATACCGAAAGCTACTACTAGGAAAAATTTACAAACATCATAGGTCATATTGCGTGGGATAGATAATTAAAAATATATTCTTTAATTATTGAATATATGGAATTTATTCAAATTAGATAAAATATCTCTGATATTAAAAAAATGTTATCATAAAAAAACAACAACGATATGTTTGCGTAGTTGGAAAACATTTAATACATCTTATGTGTTTAATTGTGTTGTAAAATTATTATATGAATTGTTAATAGCGAATGATAAAAAAAATTAAAAATATTTGTAAAATCATTTTTCAACCTTTCTGCTTCAGATTCAATTCTAATTGACAATAAGACAAAGAGAAAAATTTGAGGATTTGTTTTCTAGAAGATAGGACAAAAGAAGAAAAAAATTAATAATATAATAAATGGTTTAAAATAAATTAAATAAATATGCAGCAGCAGGCTGTGAAATTCTTAATCAATCACGTAATCTTTCCCTTGATCCATAACCATTAAAATAAAAAAACTGAAAACATATTTAAATGTACGGAACATTAATTAGTCCTAATAACAGCAGTAGAAAAAATTATAGACAAAGATTCTCTTCTAATAATTTTTTTCTCATAATTTCTCCTAATAAAATTAGTGGCTAAGATTAAATTTTAAATTTTGATATTAACAATCAAATCAACTTTATTATTTTATTTATAATTAAATCAATTTTCTTATTAAATTTTAAAAATTATGAGAAAAAATTTAAAAAAAGAACATAATCCCAAATTATATAAAAAGTAAATAATAAAGGCATAAATACTTTATGCAAATAAGTGTTTACAAATTTACGTGGCATGAAAAGATTAAGATTAATTGTATAAAAATATTATGAGTCCATGTAATTTAAAAATAATAATTTTTAATATTTTTTAATTAATTTATTCATGTCATATCAATTTATACATAATAATTTATATAAAATAATTTATGACCTATTATGATTGTTGTTATATAAATGCACAATTTCTTGGAAGGCATATGAAGACAGAAACTAAGTTCTATAATTTAACATTAAAAAATATAAATATTAAGTGCAACGAAATCATTGGAACCTACCAATAAGATTCACCCCTTAAGTTGACTTTAATTTGTTGAAAATGGTTATGACCCCACAAGGGAGCAAATTAATAATCGGATCCAACAATCCACGTCGCGTCGTTTCTTAAAAATCATATTCCCCAAAAATAAAAATTTGGAGAAAATTGGAAAAAGGACCTACAAGTATGGTTTATTTACAAAAATAATTTAATTATCATTTCCTTATACTTTTGGTACCATTAAATTAAGGGTATGTTTGAGATTGAAGTGCTGTAGCTTTTAAGCTTACAATTCTATCAGAAAAAAAAAGCTGTAATTATAAAATGAAAGTTAATAATATGTAATAAATATAATTTTTAAATAATAATTTTAATAAAATTATTAAAAACATAATAGATTTTACATCATACAAGTAAAAAATTATATTAACATAGCTAATATAACTTAAAAGCTACAGCAGCTAGTGTTTACCAAACACTTTAGTGCTGCAGCTTAAAAACTACAGCTACCCAACCTCAATTCCAAACATATCCTAAGTATTTTATACCTATTGATAATATCGAAGCTATCTACGTGATTGATCAAACACTTTCTATTGGGTGGTTGTTAAGTTATTGTGATGAATAATATTGATAGCCATAGGTAGGCAAGGCACTGCTAATATTATTTACCATTTTCAATAAGTACTATCGATCACAATCAATAGCGTCGATAATAATAAATACGTAAACGAATATTAATAACCTACCATAAATATAAATATTGTCTATTGCGATCAACAATGTTGATAATAATAAATAGATGAAACAGTATCAATATTGCCTAATGCAATTAAAATCAATTCAACTATTTTGATAAGATCAAACTACCTATTCAAGAAAGTCTTATAAACTACTAAGCCTTTGATGAAAACAAATATAAACAATTGGCCTCAACGAGTGGAAAAACCAAATGAGAACCGAAAAATTACCAATTCGATTTAGTTTTTTTTTGAGGGGGGGGTGGTTTGGTTCGATACTTTAAAAATAAAAATTGAACATTCCGATTCGGTATACAACTGAACACTCTAACTTGTTATTCGATTTAAAATTTTAAATATGAAAATTGAATCAAAAAATCAAAAAATAATTTTTAAATTAAAGAAATACAAGGTGAAATTTAGGAGTGGGCAGAATCAAACCGGATCCCAAAAAAATTAGGTTCAATTCGATTTTTTCAATTTGATTTGGTGTTTTATAACAAAAAAAAATTAACATATTAATATCAAAACCGAACTGTGTGAAAATTTCCAAACTAGTGTTTTGAAATTCTTAAACCGAATGATGGAACGACGTAGCGGAAGCGGAATTGATAAGATAAGTAAAACTAAATATTATTCTAAAACTAGACTAAACTAACGAGATTAGCTTACGCTTTAATCGAAGTATAATTAAATCCGTTTTAATCTCAATGACTCAATGAGATTTTTAATAATGCATAGTACGAGATTAAATGATACTCTAATCCAAACGACTCTACTATAAAGATTTTTTATAAATAATTCTATAGAAATTATAAAAGAACAATTTTATTGAATAATTGAATTGAAGTTATGAATACAAAACTTCTCTATTTATAATAAAATAAACATATTTATCTAATTTAAATTAAAAAAAGAAAAATAAATTACAATTATAATAGAAATAAAATATTAATAATATTTTTTAATTGACTATAATTAAAATAAAAAATTAAATTTTTAGAATCCTAAAATAATTAAAATATCCTCCTACATCACCGAACCGATCCAAATCAACACCCACCCTTGCTAGTCTCTCGTCAAATGGCAACTTTGATTACGAAAGTAAGAAATGCAGTCTGTGGGTTATTTTGTAAGTTGACCTAGATTTTGATCATTTCTAAAATTTTGCCAACAATAATGAAACTACAACTAATTTTTTTTTTTAAAAAATAGTATTAATACATAAATAAATAGGTTAAAAAATTAATAATAATTTCGTCCATTAAAATGTATAAATGGGGGGTGCCGTTAATTACCGGCCCCGCGCAAAACTCTCAGTTTCCTTGATTTCAGCCAAGGCTTGCTTGTCTTTTTGTCTTCTTCATTTGTTATCTACTTTTTCCTTCTTTCTTTTGCTTGATTCATTCGAATACAACCACAAAAAATCTGTTCAATGCTTTTCAGTTTTCAGTTTTACAGAAACGAGGCCGCGAAGCTTTGAACCTTTCATTTTCTGGACTCTCTTTATACCCAACAAAAAACCTGTAGCTTTTCCTTCTTTTTTTTTTTTCCGTTTTTTCCCCCTGAAGTTTAAACTATATATCTTGGTAGGTATCTGTTACCTTTAAACCTTTGTTACCATTTTGTTGAATTATTTGATTTATTATTGTAATTGGGTTCTCATCATTTCTTGTTCTTGCCGCAGATTCCATGTCTTTGGAAGCAAGAACCGGCCGGCTCCGGCAACGTTATGATAACAATTTTCGGCTTGTTTCTGGGTATTTAATCTTTATTTTTTTTTCTTTTTCATTTGGGTTTAATTCTTCATCGGATTCCTGTGTTTGTACACAATTAATTGGGATGTTTCCCAAAAACGGTTTTAAGAAAACCAAATCCTGAAAACGAATTAGAAACCTTATTTAAATTGTTTGTGAAATTTTGGATCAATGAGGAATCTTTATCAGTAACTTGTATGGTTTCTGGACAAGGGGAAGAATATTTAGTTCAATGTGAAATTTGTCTTCTTTGTTGTGTTTAAAATATTACATTGCAATAGTTTAACTATATCTGTAGGCTTTGTCATTGACATTGACTTCATGTAAACATATAATTTTATCCGGTGATATATTTTGTCCTATATGTGAAATTGTCTTCCCTAAATCATTATAAAATTTTCTGGAATGATTATTTTGGGCTTTCCTTTGGTAGGCGGGGGGCCAGGTGTAGGTGGAAAAATGGGGAAGCACACGACCTTTGATTCGGTGTGAAACATGATGGTGCATATTGTGATTTTCAAGGCTTAGATGACCGTTCTCTTCTAGATTGTTTTAATCAACAATTGACCTAATTTCATTTCAATGATCTTTTTGTAATATGCACAAAGGTTTTGTAGATTGTCTTTGGATTCACCTCTATATGTTTGATGTGTGATTGTAATATGATAAGACAATTCGGAAAAACTAATGCCATATACAGGTATATTGAGTTAAGTAACCTGAAATATGATCATCTTTTGAGCTTGAAGTTCAATAATAAGTGTTCAAATGTCTGAAACATGATAATGATTAATGGGGAAATTTTTTAAAATCAACTTATTTCATTTTTCTGCATAAATTCAAACACCACATGCTCTATATTTGATGCTTGGTAGCACACCATGGATTGTGTATAGTCGCGTGGTATACTGATATTGTGCATACAACAGGTGTATTCCCTACAGGCTAACAAAGGGTGCTGAGGATGAAAATGAAGATATACAAACCAGAATAGAAGTCCTTATGGTTTCTTCACCTAATCGAAGTGATTTAGTGTTCCCAAAGGTACAAATTTTTCTCTTGATATGAGACTCGCCTGTAAGAAATTTCTGCTGTTCTTGCATATGAAAGTTTATCCTTAAATTTAAATTGTTACCATTGTTCTGATTGTTATTAGGGTGGATGGGAAAATGATGAAACTGTTATGGAAGCTGCTTGTCGTGAAGCCTTAGAGGAAGCAGGAGTCAGAGGAAAACTAAATGTAGTTTCTTAATTTCTGCTGCTTGGTAGTTCAATAAAGACTTCAGAGCTAGCTCTTCGTCTTATGATTACCGTTTTTCATCTTATGCTCACCTGTTGTCTTAATAGGCTAAATTTGATCTTTGTTTAGGAAAAGCCATTAGGAATTTGGGAGTTTAGAAGCAAGAGCAGACAGGACCTACATAGCCTGGAAGGAGGCTGCAGAGGATACATGTTTTCATTAGAAGTAACTGAGGAGCTTGAAATCTGGCCGGAGCAGGAAAACCGCTACAGGAAATGGGTCAGTTCTATAAATTGCTTAGAAACCATGCAAAAAATTGAAGTACATACTGTTTTTCTTTTTCTAATTATAGCATCTGAAAACTTCACAATTTTTTCATAAAGTTTCTGGCTCTTCATTTTTCATTCTTTAGGCGTGTCAATATTTCTGACAATCTTGATCTGCAGTTAAACATACAAGATGCCTTTCAACTATGCCGGTATGAATGGATGCGTGAGGCGCTGGAGGAGTTTGTGAGAGTTATGTCAGAGGAGCGAAAAGTTGAGATCACAGAAGAAATTGTGGAACCACTTCTCAAGCCAGTACCAGATGTTATAGCAGAATGTCAAATAGTGTCTTCAAATTGCTGTGTAACAACTACAAGTAGCCAACATCATGGCATTAGTGCTATAATCCCATTCCATTGGCAAATTCTTAAGAGGTTACCATTGACATGACAATTGATCTCTGTGCCGCAATCGTACAGTGTATGCAGTAGGCTCTAGATGTTATTCTTAGAGTCTGGTAATGCCTTCCAGTTTTGGAAACAAGAAATTGTGAAGTGTAATACTGGTTTCCATGTATTTTGCCTGTCAAAGATTTAGGGTATGTTTGAGATTGAAATGATGTGCATTTTAATTCACAAGTGCTGTGAAATGAAATCACTAGCTGTCAAATATAAGTGATGGGTAATTGATAAATATTAGGAGTTTGCTAAACATTTTAGCTGTTCAGTGCTTTCAAAATTAAAAATAGAAAGCACACCATTATAAACATACCCTTTAGTGAAATTCTCTTTATTTTGATTCTGCTGGCTGTATGAATTTCTTATTTTCTTTTTGTATCATCAATTCATTGCTTGCAATATGCATTGCTCAGCAAAGTATTTTCGAATCACAATTTCAGTAATGTAGCAAAATTATTAACTCAAGAACTGCAATACCATTGTTGAAATGACTCTGTGTGAATGCAAATGATATGAAAAATATGACATGTAAGATGGAATTATGGACTAAATGTTTACCATGGGCAAGCCTCAAACTGGCTAGTAAATTATAGGCTTGCCAGAGAATTCAATCAAGCACTCATATTTGCAGAAGAAACAAGCAGACAGAGCTACCGAATTCCCGGAAAAGGAAGATTCAAACACGTGCACGTTGCACACACACCATGCACAATCCTCTAGTTAATTTATTCAATGGAAAATTAAACACAAAGACCACTTTCAATGTTTGAATTTTCTTTCTTTATGGAAGATTAAACAGGCTAAGAACTTAGAGAATCGAGACAAGTACAGAGGTAAATTTAGGTTAAGGTAAAGTTGTATCTTGTGATGATCAGCAAACGAGAGTTATTTAGATTTATAAGTAGAATAAGTTAATCTATTTCATTAATTAGTTTTTTAAAATGAATATTCATAAATGTTAAGTTAAATTCTTTCAATAAATAGTATCAGAACTAAATCTTAGTAGTACAAGAGAGTTACTTAGATTTATAAATAAGATAAGTTATTTCATCCAATTAGCTAACCTTTCGAAATGAATACGTATAAATCTTAAGATAAGCTCTTTTAATAAATACTATCATAACCAAATTTTAATAATACATATTAATTAATAAAAAAAAATTACTTAAGTTAATAAGGATACGTCACTTCACCCAATTAACTAAACTTTTGGGATGCCTCCAACAAGACATGCTATATATACTATGTAAAATCTGCTGTCACCAGAAAAATTGAAAATAGAAAGAATCCGTTTAGGAGTTGTTTTATGGGACTTGAATTTAATCTTGAAATCACAGTGACTATCCCCAGAAAAGTTGAAAATTGAAAAGGGGCAGTCCAATTTGGTGAAACGTGGATGACAAATGAAGCTCTATTACATCACTCTCAAAAATAACTTAAAATGGAGAATCCGAAGGAAGCACTACATGAGATTGTGTAAAAATATATATCGTAATAGTGCTGCCCACTTTGGCTGCACATGGGAGAAAAGAAGTTTCATGTTTGAACAAACCCCACAAATGAGCACAGCCTCGTGTTCTTGCGGTTTGGTGTCTCAAAACAGCTTGATTTTTTTATTTTTTTTAACCTCTTTCTATTTTGTCTTTAGCGGATATGGTCATAATTTTTCTTCTCTTGTGTGTCAAATAATCTATGTGATTAAATTCCCTTTGCCCTGCAAGGTTCAACCAAAATTAAAGTTAAAAAAAAAAAATTATGTGAGGATTCTTAATAATATTTTCATCAGTTTTTCTCCATATTTTGAATTTGAGGAACCAAGGTAATTTCATGTATAATCAATCGATTTTTTTTTTTTGTATTTAATTTGACACAGTAGACCATACCATGTTGCTTTTAATAATTTTGATAATTTCATTACATTTTAGCATTATATGTGTAATAAAGTAGCATTAGCCTATAATTATTGTGTTAAGTTGCTACGTGCTTGTGTTAAATCTATGTTATGTCAAATAATTATATGCTACCCTCTTTGGAATCATTGACTAGGATGCATTTGGACACCAATATTAATAAACAAATATAATTAATAGTAATCGAAGAAGACAAATGTGTGAATAATCACAAATAAATGTTAAAAATTTGAAGAAAAAGGCATACTATCAAGCTCCCCAAATCCAAATCCCAATGAAACTTTCAGTAATCCTTTTTACCAAATTGAGCCCGCATTGCATGAAAAAGAAATTAGTATATGTCTCCTTGCACATCCCGTAGGTTTTTTGACCTACTGTGTTTGAATGAAATTTCTTACTAGATAATAGCACCCCTTTTTTGAGAAATATGAAACAAATTTCTCAATTTTAGGACATTTTTGTTTCTTCTATCTAGAATAATTACAAATAGAATGATTTCAAGATGCCGGTAAAATTTAAATCAATGTTTTTTAGATGATAATCAGTTTCCTAATATTGAGAATTTGCTTAGTAATCAGAAGTAATAGTATGATTTGTTCATTATTATACTATAATCCAAATACATAGTGGAGCATATTGTGGGACATTTGGTCAAAGGCCATTAGAGCTTTGCATTTTGGTCTCGATAATTAAGATAATGCCTAGCAATTGTTCTCTTCAAACAAAAGGCAGCCTATGTGTTTCTATCACATGCTCCCCAACAAAGTTTCCCTTCGTTTCAATTCCTTATATTGCCAATCATAACTGCTTCAAAATTTGCAAGAAGGCAAAAAAAATAAAGGAAAATACCCAGAAAGACAAGTAAATTAAAGAAAAGGGAGCTTGGGGTTTTGAAAAAGATGGAAGGCTGTGGAACTGATCATTGATTTTTATGGTTCAAATTGGGTGCACATGGCTGAGGCAATGATATTCCTTCAATACCCACTTTTAAAAAACCTAATAAAAATAGGATTAAATTACTTAATATAATATGAAAATCTATTAATTAACCAGCCCTTTTCAGAAAATCTACTCAATATTATAACTTTTGTTTTGTTTTGTTTTTTCATGACCATCCTTGCAAAATCACAAGATAATGAGTCCAAAATAAGTGCTTTTTAATTAAACACTATACTATTCACCCACATCATCTCTACGACCTCTTTCAACTTTAGAGGATTAAATCTAAGGGATAAAAAGACCACATAGATACTCTGACATGAGAAGGGAAAATGTATTTGCAGCCTTAATAGTATTATGAAATCATTATTGACAAGATTATCTTAAGTTAAAATGTACTTAATTTGCATCATAGATATTAGTGAACTGCATATGGGAAAATCTTGAGAGATTTTCTCAAACTAACAACCCACAAATGATTATTGTTTCATTAGTGTTGATAAAAATTAATGGTAATAGATGTTTGAATGGATTTGGTATCTGGTCAAAGTATGAATAATGCATGTATATGCGTTTAAGAAGCATCCAAAGATAAATTAAATTAAGTCTCTAGAGATATGATTAATTGTTTAGGATCATATGGTCATGACCCGAATTAGCAAAAAGAGATTGGTTAAAATCCGATGTTTAGATCAAACTAATTAGAGAGTTTGGAAGCTTAAAAAGATGCATCATAGGACAATCATGGGATCGTTTTTTTTTCCCTTCTCCCTGTGGTTGATGTAATTATATTGATATGATGGACCTCATTATCTAAAAATTAATTGAAAGGCAAGGAGGCCTCCAGCCATTAGCAATGATCATTGTGATGGGTATGCAATTGATGCTTTAAACCTTTGTGATTTGATGAAACTGAGATATATTATGTAATTAATTATTTGATTTCTTATTAGATTGTGTATGTGGAATCTATGATTAGCTCCCCATTCATGTAACTCTATGATTGATTGGAAAGCTCACATGTTAGATTTTTGGACTATGTACCATATCCACAAACGAACAATATATATGGTGAGTGGTTTTTTTTTTTTAATCAAATTATAAAAACCATATTTATTAAGAAAAGAAAAATTGATTGGACAATAATCATGGAGCAAAGTGAACATGCTGATCCAGTTATCATGGTTATTGACGGAGCTCTAATCATGCCAACCCACTTCTTATTTTATAGATCATATTTCTTTGAGATTTTACAAATTTCCCTTTTGTTATTGATGGGACCTAGCTTGAAGAGCGATTCATAAATAGATTCTTCTAGCTTTCATTGTTGTATTGCTGAAATTGATAACCAACATAATTTCATGAACAATGATGTGGTATAATTACAACAAATTAAAGATAATCTGAATCCCTTTTTTTTTTTTTATTTGCATATTTATTCTTTTAATAGTATCACATCCTGCAAAACATTTTTTAAGCCAAGAACATGGAAAGGCTTGAGATTTGATTGAAACCTCCGCATGAAATCATTAGAAAAAATATTTATAATTAAAGGGCAAACTGGTAAAAGAACATAGCAAACAGAACTACAGAAGACAAACTGCCGCTCTACTATATAAATGTGTGTGTAACGACTAACATTCGCCCATTCACATTCACATGCACCAACAACAACACAAACTAAGCAAAACGTTTCATTTCCTCTTAGTATTCATATCATTAATCAACATGAATTCATCGTCGTCGACGAAAATCAAGAAGAAGCAAACTCAACAAGGACAAGACAGTACAGGAGGAAGCAACGGCAACAGCAACAGCAGCAGGTTCTTGGGAGTAAGAAGAAGGCCGTGGGGGAGATACGCGGCTGAAATAAGAGACCCTTCAACGAAAGAGAGGCATTGGCTCGGAACTTTCGACACGGCGGAGGATGCAGCCTTGGCTTACGACAGAGCCGCACGTTCAATGCGCGGCCCTCGTGCCCGCACCAACTTTGTTTACTCTGACATGCCCCCTGGCTCCTCTGTCACCTCCATCATCTCCCCTGACGAGCCCCAGCAACAGCAGCAACAACAACAACAACATCAATATTCCTTCCATATCCCTGTCCCTAACTCTCACCCTCACTCAGAACCAATTCTTCAGCGCCAGCCCTTTCTCAACCAAGATTTCTCTTCTGGGTTCTCGTCAACATTTCCCAATGTTGATGATGATCACAACGGTCACAACAGTAATGCCGCCTTGTCTTACTCCTACACTTGCGATGACAACAATTCAAATTCAACTGAGCTACCTCCGTTGCCATGTGACATGTCAACTTATGCTGGGTACTCTACTGAACCAAATGTTATGTCGCATTCGAGTTATGATGATTTGGGTCAAGGAGCTTGGAGTACTAGCGAATCGTCAACGAATTTGATGGGATTCTGTGAACAGAGCTCAGTGACAAACAATAATGGGTTTGATACAATGGGGACCGGTAGTGGAGGCTCGTATTTTGGTTTTGATTCAAGCGATTATGTGCAGCACAGTCCACTATTTAGCAGCATGCCACCGGCTTCAGATGCAGTGCCTGATGGGTTTCATTTGGGTTCCTCTTCTTATTTCTTTTGATATATTAATGTTAATGTCTGTTATATCACGTATGTTATGTGTCTCTGCTTTTGGTTTCCTTTTTAACTAATGGCTTCCTCTGATGAGAGTGAAGACTACAAAATTTCGGTTTTAAGAGTATGTTTACAGTATGGAGATGTAATATTGAAATGAATCGACTTAATTACTAATGTTTCATCTTGGTTAAAATTTTTTTTTTTTTCTTGGATATACTTGAGGTATCCAATGGGCCTATTAAGAAGGCCCATTAGAGCTATTTTAAATTGAATCCAGTGATTTTGTTTTGGGCATTTTCATCCAGAGCTCTCATTCATTTAAGTTTAGGTTATAAATTGGCTAATCGGTCCAATTGAATCAAGCGAAGTGAGATTTTAGTATCTTGTCTTATTTTATCTATATTGACTTTATTATCTTAAGTCTTAAATCTTAGATTATGATGTTCCCATCTACTTCATCATAATCTAAGTATAATGAGAGTCTTAAATCTTAGATTTTGATGATCCCATCTACATCATCATAATCTAAGTGATTTGATAATAAAGTCAATATAGATAAAATAAGATAAGATACTAAGTGAAGTTATAAATTTAGAATAGTTATTATACAATGTATGAAGTAGTAACTTGTCATACCTGAGAGTCCGGTAAGACTTTTTCTTGATGGTGTCAGAATTATTTGTATTTGAAATTTAAAATTATAATTTTCGCCTCGATTAATAATAATTCATGAACTTAGAAATAAAGTTATTTGAGTTGTTTCCGTACAAGTATGTTATTAATGTAACTTCGTTTACTTTGCTAACATGGATAATGAGATCATGATAGTCGACATGAGGATTAAATACTCCCAATTGAAAATGACACGAGCAAGGACAAGCTTTGTTGTAAAGGAAGAGTCAAGGGTAATCGACTTGCTTACATTCGAGGACATAGGTTGTTTATCCTATAATATAAAATCTATCATCATCAACAATTAAAGATGGATTTTTATTAAAAATATTCTTTCAGAAAGGTCCAAATTAAATTTTCAACCTCTACCATTTTATGATTCGAATTCCAGTGGTTAGTTAAAAAAAAATTAATTGAAAATTACTTGTACAAAGTCTCGTGGTATTAAATGAGGTTAAATGTATATAGTTAAGAATGAATAATCAAATTGAAACTCCAACTGAAAAGAAAATAAAAAAAGTGACAGAAATGAAAGAAAATAAAAAACTATTCTCAAAGATAAAATTTTAATAATACTGCTGTTGTTGCTGTTGCTGTATAATAGTAATGCAATATTTTTCTTACAATGCGATTGAAATTTGATCTTCTGATATTTTATATTATAAAATGAGTAATGTTAAATATCATAACATATGAGTCTCAATTTGAGCCCCAACTGATATGTCATTCATTTATTAGATGATAATTAAATAATTTTATTAATATAAAGTTTATTCTTTAATAAATAAGTGGTACATAACAGTGAAACTTAAATATTGAGATTCTTATCATTATTATTATATAAGAATACCTTATGCATTTAGATTAATTTAGGTCTGAGTGACATAGTGGTTAGTTAAGTGATAATAAAATATAGGAATATTATTATTTTATCTTGCTTAATATTCTTTGGCTCACTTTACCTCTAAAATTTTATGAAAATTACTTTTTCTTATTTTATATTTTTATTTTTTATTTTACTATCAAATCATGAAAGTTAACAAAATTTTTAATAAAAGTTATAGTAAAAACCTATTTTACTACCCTAAATAATTTTTAATTAATTAATTATTTTATATATTTAAATAATTAATTGATAAAATTATAAATATTATACCTTATGAAATTCTTAAAAAATTAAATATATTAAAATAATTAAAATATCCTCATAATATTAGTAATTTATTAATAAAATAAATGATTTAGTGGTAAAGTAATAAAGTTAAAATAATAAGTAAAAAAATAATTATTAAAAAATTTTAATAATAAAATAATATATCAAAAATAATAAAATAATAATCTCACTAAAAGTTGTATTACGTCCTAACGAAAAAAAAAAAAAGGTTGTATCAGTCTTTTGAAATCAACATCCGACCCGAGGAAAGTGCCAGGAACTTGCACAACGAATCGCATTCGAGTTCGTTAGTTCGGGACATTGGGTTTGGACTTTCAGAATAAAAAATTATAATTTTCGTGATCAGCCCCATCACCAATCGACCCTGACTAGCCACACCGTCGCACACGTCAGCAATCTCACTGTATTTATGTGTTGCTGGCTCTTTGGTATTCGTAAACTGGGTCCCATGACACAGGATAAGCATCAAGTTGAGACCGATGTCCACGCTCTCACGTTGCCAGTGGCATTCACGCGCCTAATCATTACTTCACTTGCCTTGTCATCTCAGCCTCAGGCCCACAGCCACCAGTTTCCCGCGTCCAGAATGAGGGCAATATTAACGTTACACGGAATAATTAAAAAACTCATCTCCGTCTCATTAGGTGGAAGCAAATTAGATAAAGAATTTGTTTTTTGCACGTATTGAAGATGCCTACTAACAATAATCTTTTTAATATTAAAAAAAAAAAGAAAATGAAAATATGGTTGAATTTTATAGGAAAAAGAAAATTGTGATGACCCACGATATACTACTTGTCACTTCTAATTTACTTAGAGCTTTATGCTTTGCGCAAGAATAGAAAAAAAAAAATCTCATGCTCCTTTTGTAAATTTATTTATGTAGTCATTTTTATAAAATTATTATCAAAATTAATTATATAATAAAATTTTTTTACCAACATTGCCCACACCACCTCATCTCTTTTCATGTTTTTGCTAGTTTTGATAATGATTTCCTTTGATAACAACGACTTTCATCAATGATAAATTTGTTTCGCTCAACCGTTTAACTTAATTTTATTAAGATTAGTTGTGTCTCATATGATAAATTAAGTATTTGTTAAAATATCTCTAAGAAAATTATTTTAATAATATTGTTAAGTGTGACAATCGGTGTTGAGCTCCATCGTCGCCATTATTCATGAGTGATGGTCTCCATTGCCCATAAACAACACACGGATGATGGCTCTATCTCTCGTAACCAACTCGGGCAATGACTTTCATCTCAAAACAACCATGTTTTTTTTAGGATAATTTAATCTAAAATAGATTATAAGTGGTTATTATGGTAAAAATTTTATTACATTAATTAATTTTGATAACAATTTTATGAAAATGACTCGATAAATAAATTTTTCTTTTGATTTTTGAATGTACAATGCTCCCCATTTAAATAAGCATCAATAATTACTTACTTTCAATAGGATATATCGAGAAATTTTTATTACAAATAATATGTAATTTATTTATTAGATAATAAATCATCATAAAATATAAAATTATTTATTTAATTATGTCATTATCCAATAGATAATTGCTATATCACTTAGATTGATCATCATTACTCAAATTAACATATAAATCCAATACAACCACATTTTAAAATATCATGTGATAAACTTGATATCTTCATCTTCCCATTCAACATGTGATAATACAAGCCACTCCTTGAAAACGAGCCTTATCTTTTTTCATGCCAATCTAGCAAACAAATTAAGTGCGCGAACATTGAATCGCAAGGCACCCACTGAAAATGTTGAACAGTGGTGTCATAATTGACATTGTTGATAAATGGAATAGAATATCGAATTAGTCTTGGCGTAACATTATTATTGTCGGGCCACTATGAGTCTGAATTAATGCGATCATGTCCATTTTCCAAAGTATAGATAATCTTATCGCATCTTATAGTAATTTGATACTTATTACATGCAACACTGTATCGTATTCAGCACGTTTTATTAAAAATATTTTTTGATATTATTTTATTGGGAGAGCTATTGGTTACGTTGCTTGCAGCAACGCTCTCCTCACTCGATTAAAGCCCACATAATAAAAAATGATAAAAGAGAAAAGGTGCTAAATGTCAAACGCTAAGTATGAAATTTTAATAAGGTAAGACAGCTTATAAAATTTTGTGATTAAGAGAATAACAGAAAAAATAATAAAACTAATATTTCTAAATCTAGCGTTGCGAAAAGTGTAAACTCATTTTAAAATGAGTCCCATGCGCGTGAAGTCGCGTGAGTTTGAAAGGGGCGACGAGCAATAATGGATGATTTGGATTATATAAGGAGCTTGGGGTAACTCATGCAAGAGGTGCGTTGGAGAGAGGGAAGGCGGAGAGACGAGATGCCGGATTGTGAGTCGAACCGGTTGCTGTATAAATCGAACGGACTGATTTAGATTTTGCAGAGATAATTACGGAATTAATAATCATTTAATTAAAAACAGTAATCCGTTTTTAGTTTCTTGAGAGAGAGAGTGTGAGAACTTTTCTCTCCTTATGGAGCCGGAATCTGGCCTTTCTCCTCCTCGTAACCCCTCTCAGGTTAGCCCTTTCTTTCTTTATTTATATGCCTTTTATTTAGTTTAATTATTAATTAATTAGCTTTTTTCCTTTTGTTGTTTCATTTTCATTTCACGTTTTTGTTGGTATCTTTATTGATGAATTATGATTTGAGGTGGCATGATTGGATTTTTTTTTTTTTTTTTTGGTTCAGTAGTTTGTATTTCAGTTATACTACTTGATTGAGTTAGTGAAATTTGATTCATTACAGTAAATGCTTTATTGTTTGATATAATAATACTTGTATTTTTTTATAGTGATTCTCTTGTGTTACTCAACTTGTTGATTGTTTAGTATGAATACTTGAACTAACTCGGTATGATTTGAAGTGTGTGTCCGTGCACGTTTCAAATTCTTGGATATTTACTTTTGTTTTTTTCATAGAATCTGTGAGTGTATGTATATATATAAACAAGGGAAATGAGTTTCGTTGAATTTTTTTTTTTGTTTTCTGATAATGATTAGGACACAAAGCTTTGAGTTTGAATCCTCAGTTCATATTTGAGTTATAATTCAATCAAACTAATTGTATTGAATCATTTAGGGCATGTTGTTGTTTGCCAGTTTTCATTTTTATTTTATGCTTCGTGGGTTCTTGTAAGGTTATGCTCCGTACCATAATGTGGAATATATCTATTTGTTTTCGTGTATGTAGGGTGTAGAATTATTGTAGAGAACATATGGCTCTGGTGATACATGACTAAAGTGAAAAATAATATGGAAGCTTAGTCAGTCTTTGATGCTAAATCTTCTCGGAAACTGATCTATTCATATGCATTAAAGATGCCTCACAACCTGCAGGTTATTAGCTCCCATTAACAATGATGGCACGAGAGGCCATTCATGTGGAATCTGAAATGGAATAAGAAAAAATTAATGCAGACCCAATTCCATTCCTATATTCAGAATTTGAGGATATCCTAGTTAATAACTATGTTTGAATTCTCAGTTTTTCTTTTGCTGGACATCAATATCTCAAAATCTGAGGACTTAGGTGTAGTACTGTTTTTGTAATCTGTTTTTCGCTTTACAAATCTAGCAAAATTTTAAAAACACTTGGTATGAATTTAGGATACTATTACTTAGAAACACGAAATTCATTCTCCGGAAATTAGTTTTAAACTCGGAAGTCAGTTTTAATAATTTTATGTGTATTTGAAGAATGGCTTCCTAGTTTAGGTACTTTTCTTGCATCTAAATAAGGTTGACCCTGCTTTGTATGTGCTTTTCTTCAAATATTTTACATTGGGAAAAACATATTAACACGTGCTGTTGTTTCCACTTCTTTTTAGACAATATTACTGAATATTTTTAATTGTAAATTATTATATTTATTTTCTGTTAAATGTTTATAGCATTGGTGATCAGCTGCACTTCGAGATAATATGATTTGAACGTGAGGCATAGCATAGATTTTTTTTAATTATTATTATTATCAATATTATTACAATTTTCTTGGAAATTGTATTCTATTAAGTTCCTGATTAGTTGAAGCTTAACTGTGATTCCATTGCGTTGCAGCTTTCATGGCCGAATCTCTCGAGGAATCTACTATTAGCATACCAAAGTCTAGGAGTAGTTTATGGAGATCTGAGCACTTCACCTCTTTATGTTTATTCCAGTGCATTTTCAGGGAGGCTGGATGGAAAGGAGAGTGAGGAAACAATATTTGGTGCATTTTCCTTGATTTTTTGGACCCTTACGTTAATACCCTTGCTCAAGTATATCTTTATTGTACTGAGTGCAGATGATAACGGTGAAGGTGTGGTGAGATTTAGATTTTGTATTTGGATGGTTTATTCACTATGCCTCCAGAGCTTATGCATTTCTAATTCATGTCAGGTGGCACATTTGCTCTTTATTCACTGCTGTGTAGGCATGCAAAATTTAGCTTACTTCCAAATCAACAAGCAGCTGATGAGGAGCTCTCAACCTACAAATATGGCAATGCAGTGCATGCTGTTGGCTCTTCTCCTTTTAAGAGATTCTTGGAGAAGCATAAGAAGTTACGGACAGTCCTACTAGTTGTGGTTCTTTTTGGTGCTTGTATGGTCATAGGTGATGGTGTGCTTACTCCAGCAATATCAGGTAAGCTCCTAGTATGGGGTGTTTTTAGTATAGGGTTGTTAAAACATGGTGAGTCCAAGTTCTTATATATGGCTATCCGATGTCATTGCAATTATTGACTGTTGAACTGAATATATTTTGTTAATCTGTTACCTTTCTTTTTTTTTTTAATTTAATTGGAGTTGAGTAAGCAACTTAAACATTATAATACCCTCTTCACTTTCATTTATTTTGCATGCAAAACTTGCTATGAACTCGAAAGGCTCTCTTACAAGTTAAACAGTGTAATACCCTGTACTCGTTAAAATTATGGAGCATTCCACTAGCTTAGCCTGTTATGGGTAGATTATAGATAATTGAATCACCCTGTCAGACTATACTTTATCATATGATGTAGAAGATTTCTAATGATTTTACAATAATCCTATATTTGCAAAGTTGGTATGACTTCACATCCCATCTAACGTGGTACAACTGATGTGTTTATGAGTGCCATGTTATGTACCTAATTCAGTTGGGTTAGTAACTGTGTATCCTCATTTTGTATGTATTTCATTATACATGGTTTTATTACAGGGGCCAATTTTCAGTTATTTGCCAGTTGATGGTGGGGGAATCATGGGCTTTCAATTTGTTCATTGTTCTAACTTATACATACATATATATATACATATATATATATTTATTGTGGATGGATTTCGATGTATTCATTTATTATTCTAGAATCCAAGTCGAATAAGCTTGTCTGTAATGTCATTGACATTTTCTTAATATTAGTTGTTTCTCGGAGTTGTATACATTTAGTGTGCTCTAATCTGATAATTTATTCTTCACTAGGCTCTGTTTTTCTTCTTCTTTTTCTTTTCTTTCAACTCCTGTGAACTTGGGTGGCATTAATATACATATTTATGCATGTTTCCATTTCACTTGCAGTTCTATCGTCAGTGTCTGGGCTGCAAGTTACAGAAAACAAACTGACTAATGGTAATCCGATTTTCTCTTGCCCCCAGTCACTTAATATAAGTTTTTGTTTCAGGGCACAGATACATATTGATACTTTGATATTTCTCTAGGGCGTCAGAGTTGGTTTGCTTGTGACAAAGTATGCTACCTATTTTTGTAGGTGAACTGCTTATACTTGCTTGTGTTGTATTGGTGGGCCTTTTTGCTCTGCAGCACTTTGGCACTCACAAAGTGGCTGTTATGTTTGCACCAATTATAATCATCTGGCTGATTTCAATTTTTGCTGTTGGTTTGTACAACATCATACATTGGAATCCAAAGGTTGTTTCTGCCATTTCTCCACTTTACATCATCAAGTATTTTAAAGAGACTGGTAAAACTGGTTGGATTTCTCTAGGAGGGCTCCTTCTCTGCATAACTGGTAGGTTGGATCTGGTGGTTATACATTATCTTTACTAAGTTCTGCAACACGATGTTACCAAATTTCTGGATAAATGTTGGAACTCATCATATGAACTATTTTGTTGAAGGTTTTTTCCTTGGTTGGTTATAATTATCCAAGTCCATAAATATCAGATACTGATTCAATATTCTATGTTGCCAATTCTATCACAACTGAGCATTTTTGGGTGTCATCAGGTACTGAAGCTATGTTTGCAGACCTTGGTCATTTCACTGCCTCGTCAATCAGGGTGAGTTGGACTCTTGTTTCTGGTAACAAAAGCTATGTTGTAAATTTTTGTATTTGGTGGAAAACTGAATGACATTTTGCCTTTGCAGCTCGCATTCACATTTTTCGTATATCCTTGTTTGGTAGTGCAATACATGGGTCAGGCTGCTTACTTGTCAAAAAACCTTGACAAAATTCCAAACAGTTTTTATGACTCTATACCTGGTTAGTTGTATTGAGAAGAAGCGAAATTAATACTATATTCTGCTCCCAAGTTTTGAGTTAATTAATTTTACTTTATATACTTTTTCTGCAGAACCTGTGTTTTGGCCTGTCTTTGTGGTTGCCACTCTTTCAGCCATTGTTGGGAGTCAGGCTATTATTACTGCTACTTTCTCTATCGTCAAACAGTGTCATTCCCTTGGTTGCTTTCCACGAGTCAAGGTTGTTCATACTTCAAGACATATATATGGGCAGATTTATATCCCAGAAATAAACTGGATCCTGATGGTTCTTACACTTGCTATAACTATTGGGTTTCGGGACACAACTTTAATTGGAAATGCTTATGGTAAGTCTTTCTTCACTGTTAGTCTCCATCTCTTGGCACTAGTGGGTTGTCTAATATCATTATTTTAAACTTCACATTACCCGTGACTGCTCATCACCATAGTCTTTTGGATGGGACTTCATCAGACATAGCATCAGTTTTTTATGGATGTTTTGCTTAACATTATTTTTATTTTTGGGTACCCAGGACTTGCTTGCATGACAGTTATGTTCATCACAACGTTTCTTATGGCACTTATCATAATCTTTGTATGGTATAAAAGTATCTTTCTGGCTGGGGCATTCCTTTTATTCTTCTTGGCCATTGAAGGTGTTTACCTATCAGCAGCATTTATTAAAGTGCCTCAAGGAGGATGGGTCCCTCTTGTGCTCTCCTTCGTCTTTATGGTTGTTATGTACATCTGGCATTATGGAACTCGCAAGAAGTACAACTTTGACCTGCACAACAAAGTTTCCTTAAGATGGTTACTTGGTTTGGGCCCCAGCCTTGGTATCGTCCGTGTGCCTGGGATTGGCCTTATATACTCAGAATTGGCAACGGGGGTCCCTGCAATCTTCTCGCACTTTGTAACAAACCTTCCAGCATTTCATAAGGTGCTAGTCTTTGTTTGTATAAAATCAGTTCCAGTGCCATATGTTTCTCCTGAGGAACGGTTCCTTATTGGCCGTGTTTGCCCTCGGCCGTATCGTATGTATAGGTGCATAGTCAGGTATGGTTACAAAGATGTTCAGCGTGATGATGGCGATTTTGAGAACCAGCTCATACAAAGCATAGCAGAGTTCATCCAGATGGAAGCAGAAGAACCACAGTTCTCTAGTACTGAGTCTTCATTGGATGGAAGGATGGCTGTTATAAGCACCAGAAATGTCGAATCAAACACTAACGTGATAATATCTGTACAAGAAGAGGATATTGGTTTGAGCAGCTCCATCCAGAGCAGCAAATCTTTAACTCTTCAGAGTTTGCGATCTGTTTTTGATGAGGATAATCCAGTCAGGAGGCGGCAGGTTAGGTTTCAGTTACCATCAGATCCTGGAATGGATCCTGCAGTTAGAGAAGAGTTGATGGATTTGATCCAGGCCAAGGAAGCTGGAATTGCTTACATAATGGGGCACTCCTATGTGAAGGCTAGGAGATCATCCTCATTTGTGAAAAGGTTTGTGATTGATATCTTGTATTCGTTTCTTCGGAAGAACTGCAGGGGCCCTTCTGTGGCACTAAACATCCCTCACATCAGCCTCATTGAAGTTGGCATGATATACTATGTCTAGTTGGAAAAATTATAAAAAATGAAAAAGGGACTGTCATCCATAGTCGACGCCAGTCATAATTTTGAGAGGGTAGATATGGAGGTATCTTGTCTTTCAATGGGAGTGTATGTTGAACAAGTGTATGTTAAATAGATTCGCTTGTTGCAGGTAATTCATAAAGAAGCTTTCTTCCATGTTCAATTGTTCTTTTGATGTACAGATAATATTGTCATTTCATTTAGTGACTTGTTAGGCTTTTCTGTGAATGATGGATAAAATTTCAATGTTGAACACATGGCTGGCTTTCAACATAGGAATAATCTCAAAGAACTAGTTGATTTTCAGCGTTGCTGCTGAGTGTCATCTAATGTATGCAGCGCGTTTAGGTGTATCACTGGTTGGTTTGCTGTTACTTGCCACCAACAGTGGGATTGGATGTGAGAGACGGTGCTACAAATAAATTAGCTCCTAATAGGGAGTTTCTCCATTCATCGAGTTTTATTTACTTTTGCAGTATTTATGAAGAAAATTGAAAATGAGAATTTTTACGGTTACAAGTTCTGAAAATTGTGCTTGCCTTTTTGCCGGATGTTTCATTCGTGCAGATACAACATTGCTGGGATTCTTTTGGTATGTATTTAATTGAAGATCTTTTCGGTCATGTATAATTAGTATCACAAGAAGAAAGAAGAGTAGAGAGGGTCTGAAACAGAAAAAAAAAAAAAAATCCACAGAACTACAGATTCCACAAATTTCTGATTTATTTACGTACGGGAAAATATAAGCCATTGCTTACGTAAGAGTTTATGAAAAATGCAAAGAGAACATATATCGAATACAAATACAAACAGGTTTGGGAGTGATTTTGTAGAAAATGTCTTCATTTATCTCTCTCTCTCTCTCTCCTCTCTATCTTTATTATGTATCCCAAGCACTTGTATTGCTAGCGTTATTTGCTTATATTCCCACCTTTGAGCTAAGCCTGCCTTCGGTAACTTTTGCTACAGAAGATCGTTAGTTAGAATAGCAAGAAAAGTAAAGAAGAAAGGTTCCTATCATTAAGCACGTTTATCATTTGCAAATAAGAAACTTTTGGCCACCACAGCGTCACTGATCAAAGTCGGATTATTAACATCATCAAAGTTCAACATACGTCTTCGCTTGTTGGTGCTGGAAAATGAAACAAGAATGAAGATCATCAGCTTGTGTTCCGGAGTAACATCCTATGAAGAGGATGAAATCACGTGAAACGGGTCTTGTGTAGAAAAGGGTACCTCATCCTCGAAACGCTTAGAGATTAAGCATATAAACTAATGTGACAAGACATTAAATACTGTCGATTCCCAATTCAAGATTAACATACCTGTTTAAGCACTTGCTGATAGTATCAAGATCCTTTGAAGGGGTTTGGTAAGCGCAAGTACTCTCCCCAATGAAAGCATAGTAGCTTTTGCCCACGTGCGAGTTCAAAGCATCCTTCTGGTGAGCATTATGAACAAATTAGAGGAAATTGTGGGTGAAAAAGGAAGTTTAACTTCACAATGTTAAGCATTTTCAGGGCAGAACTTGCTTGCCTTTGATGGTGTCAGCGGAGAGAGATAGACATTCTGTGATGGAGACACCTTCCTTGGAGAGATATCAGGTATTCTTGGAAATTGGGATGGCTGTGGTGTGTTGGGGCAAATATCTACCAGCAGATACAAAAAATTGTATTTTGATTAATAGTTTTGTCAAAGAAAAGAAATATTGAAAATTAACAAGAGCAAAGAATAGAAAATATAGCAAGTATACCGTTGTTAGCCTCAGGAACTTGTTTCGATGCTCCAGTAGAGCCAATCTCTTTTACTAAAGAAACTACATTCAGAATGAATATTCTGTTGTAAAATGCAGCAATGCCGCCGTAATTCTCTCCATTTTTCTGTTTCAGCAGACACATAGATTGTATAAACTTCGCTGAAAAACTGATATGTAGAGAAAAGCAAAAAAAGGGGAAAAAAAACATACTCCATTCTGCTTAGATAACCAGCCAGCAAAAACACGGCAAAAATCTTGAGATCTGCATTGCGATTCCTTAATATAATTGGCAGTTATCTCTTTAAATGTCGGCTCTAACTTATAAATCTGCAAGCCACAAAATAAACTCAGAAGGAACGGAAGAAGAGTGAACAACAAAGCATTTATCATTTACTTGCCAAAATAACCCATTCGAACCTTAGCAACTCCATAGAAACAGCAGAGCATGATCAGGTCAATATGTCGGTTGAAGAAAAGGTAAGTTTTTTCAACCAGTATCTGTCTGAAAAGCAAATAAGTTTTCTCTCTGATTTGCGGTGACAGTTTCAGCCTCTCAGCCATACTATTTATTCGAACAGCACCTAACTTAGTCATCTGCAAAGAAAGATCTTTGATTAGCTGGTGGAAAGTCTTTAGAACGTACATGAAAGAATCTGCATCTTTATTTTTGATTTTTTTATTTTATTTTATTGTAACACTGATTGCAGCAGTTTGCATTACTATACCTTGTTAAAAAGGAAGGTGACTGCTGCGTCCATTTTGATACCCCCATCTTTGGGTGTTTTTGACTGATCAGGGCTGCTAATAAAAATGAACAATTCTGAGATTTTTAACAGATGAAACAATGTAGTAACATATAAACCGGACAATGATCCCTCACTAAACAAAAATCAATTCACAAAAGATCATGCCTGATAAATGCTGTTTGCAAAGATGTGGTTACTGGTAGCGGCTTTACTTGGTGACTGTACACATCTGGTGAATCAACCTTCATTGCTGTTGCACAGGATTTGTGTTTTGCTAGCTTACCACCATTCTCATCACACAGTCTCTTCATTCCGTTGTTACCTGAGATATGAAGCAAGTGATTGACTTCATTTAATTAAGTAGTTTCTTGGGATACAAGTTACCTATTAACTGTGAAATGCTGAATAACAAAGTCATTACCTGTCGATGACTTGTGCTTATGCAAATTATGTTGATGAGCCAAGAATACTCCAGAAGCAACATGATTATTCATGGAAATTTCATGTAGTGATGGCATAGGCTTAGCTAGCAACTTTAATCGCTTTATTTCCTCTCGAAGATCTGGTCTTGAAGCAATCAATGAATTGTACAACGAGGAACCTTTCTCCCACACCATGCTCTCTAGCATTGCTTCTTCCAAAGAGTTCAAGTGTCGCCTCAATTCTCTAGGAAGCGAATCTTCATGTTTAACGAAGCCCTCTATCACTTTGCACATATCAAATGCTGTTATGCCAGCTCTCTCCAAAATCAATGGGAACAGTATGCTGACTCTAGTACGTGCCATCGAAACCAGCTCAGCTGAACAAGCAAGCATGCATCTGTGGAACTTCTCATTAGTCAGCAAACCACTCAAATCTCTTGAGCTCGACTTTCCAGCTTCTGATGCACAAATTGATTCCAAAACCTTGTAGTACAATTTCAAAGCGTCAATTCGTTCATGTCCTGACCACAAGCTATCCATCAAATTAACATTTAAAAGACTCCAAGTAACAAGCCTCTCTCCCAATTCAATACTCGGAAATATGGCCTCCAGCACTATCTTTGCTCCGCTTTCTACCTCATTGGCTATGCTTATACCGCCCAATGAAAGGAAATTCTCCAATTCGTTGGATGGCTTCGAAGGAAGAGGAGCAATGACAGTTTTGAGCCAGTTTGAAGCTGTATTTTGTGCTGTTCTTACTGGCGTAGGTGTCATCTTTGCCATGCTACTACCATTTGATTGTGACGCAGGAAAGCATGGGGGAGACATTGAATTGGTAGCTTCCACTGAACGGCTCATCTCGCAATTTTTCCTCTGCACAATTCAATATAACATATTATACCAACACTAAAAGGTAGCTTAGCGAAAATTTAGCGGACGAGAAATCTTGTTTCCTTCTTGCTAATACAAACCTTCAAGTCACCACCATCTAAATTCATCATTTAAGCAAACGCAGTCCTTCTGTAAAGAAAATTTAGATCAAGTACCGACGTTTGAAAAAAGAAATCACTGAAAACCAAATCCTCTCCATGCCCATGGAAAATCAAGCAAGAATGATATTCTTTTTTTTTTTTTTAATGGAAAATCGAATATTTATGAGAGTAAAGGTTTGCTTGATTTTCCAACAAAGAATATAAATATTTTTTTTTATCTTAAATTATTTTCAAAATTACATTAGAAAAGAAAATCTGAAAATAACATGCACGATCATCATTAAAACAATCAATCCAATTGGGTGAACAGATGAATGATACGTCGAACCTCGTAAGCGATGCTGGTCAAAAGCAAACGGTGGCCGGCTTTGAAGCCAAATTCCCGTTGGTGTTGGGATCGATCAAGTAGTTTATTTGTTTGTTTCTTTTTTGTTTTTTGGGGTGCGTGGGTATTGAATTTTCTCTCGTTTTCTCGCACTTTCTATCAAAACGTTAGTTCTACCTTAGCGGAGGGGTAAAGGAGATGATCGATCTTTTCGCGCGGGAAAGTGTAACGAACAATGAAGTCCGTCCGCCTTTATTTATTTATTTATTGTTTGTTTGTTTGTTTCTGTTTCCGTAACTGTAAAGTAATCGGTTTCACGATTCCCTCTATTACTTTTAGAAATACGATTCGTTTTAGGAATTTTTTTTTTTCAGATGCTTTTACGACTAGCTTTTATTATTGGATTTATTTTTTGAGTAATAGTTGTCGTTTGAAAGTGTTCCTAATATTCACTTGTTAATGTCATATTTCCTTAATTTTTTGTAGGTGATTAAAAGTTTTTTTTTTCTTTTTTTAACTAAGAGGCTGTTTGTTTTTTCTTTTATTATTATTATTATTATTTTAAGTGATGTTTTTATCTGGTAAAATTTCTTACTAACCCTCCTAATCCAATTTTGATAACACTGTTAACTTTCCCTTCATAGGAAGTGAAGGAGATAAAGAATATCACATTCTATATGTTAGTAGCTCTCTGTTGGCTACAAATTTTAGCTTGGGATATGTACTAGTACCACACAAATACAAAATCAATTATGGTGTAACGTAGTGGTATAAAATAAAAGTATTAGTCAAATTATTGAATTTTATTTCGAAATTAACAATAGTCAGTCGAGTCATATCCTTGTTCTAATTTGTATAATCATTTATATAGTAATACAGTGTTTTATCACCTATTTTATTTATTTTTTTAAAACTCATATTGCAACATAACTCGACACCTGGACCTAAAAGATTTAAGATATTAAAATCTTTTTTTTTTTTTTTATAAGCGTAACGATTTATTGAGTGATGGTCATCTTATAGTAAGTGATAGTACAACATGCTGTTGTCCAGTTTATTCACAACTTAAACAACATTCACAAGGTGTCAAAGAATTCTAGCTCATATTTAGGCACTCACTATTGGATGAGCACAGGTGTTCACTAATTAGATCATATTCATTATTATGATATGAACATAAAATAATAAAGTTATTTAAAAAAAAAATAAAAACTGTTCATAATAAACAGCCGTATCTTTTAAAAATGCCATGCAAGTAAAGTACCAAACTCGATGTAGGCTATGTATGACTAAAAATGAATATGAACATAAAATAATAAAGTTATTTAAAAAAAAAAATAAAAAATGTTCATAATAGACAACCGTATCTTTTAATTTTCATTTTTGGTCATACGTAGCCTACATCAAATTTGGTACTTTACTTGCATGGCATTTTTAAATTTTTTCATGGTGACGAGTAGTAGCTTCACCTATCCAACGACCATTACCTTCCTCTTTCGGCTGTTACTATTTTGGTCCCTAAATAAAATCACTTTCTAGAGATAATATTGAAAAGTCAACCAATAAGCACTTGTTGGCTTACCAACTCAAAGCCCTTTTACTTAAAAATCATCAATACTCTACAGATATATATTATTCTTGTGACGCACAAATGAAGCATATACATCAAAGGAAAAAAAAAAGAAAGAAAGAAAAAGAAAGAAAGAAATGGAGATGAAGTTGATTTCAAGCTGGGGGATTGCATTAGTGGTGTTGTTGGCAATGTTGAGTGTAGATGGAACATGGGCTCAAAGCACTTATTGCCTGAACCGGCTCGCTCCTTGCATGAGGTACCTGAACGGAAGCCGAGACGTGCCGGATAGTTGCTGTGATCCTCTTAAATCGGTGATCAAGGACAATCCTGAATGTTTGTGTAGCATGATTAGCAACAAAGGCAGCAGAAGAGCTGAGGAGGCTGGCATTAACGTGGCTGCAGCACAGGAATTGCCCGGAAAATGTGGACAACGTGTCAATCCACTTGGCTGCCTCAAAGGTTCAGACGTTTACAAAATTTGATTTTGATTTTTATATATCCTTTACTAATGATGCTGACAAATAAATGAACTTTGCTATAGGTTCTCCAGGTTCCGAAAATTCAGCTCAGGATTCCTCGGCCAGTGCCTTGTTGTTCAAGTCACAGAGCTTTATGGTGGCCTTGGTTTTGTCCATGACTGTTCAGATTTTGTGTGTGTCAAATCTAATATAATTTTATTGGCAACAAAAGAATATACATTTGTTTCTGAAACATTAATAGCTGTTGTATTTTGAGAGTTATTGTTTTTGTCATAAAACTCTTTTTTTCTCCTTTGAATTCTTCAATTTGAAGTTATTTTGCTGAATGAAAATTGTGTATCTCTTTTATTTGATGATAATTAAAAGTAAAAAAAAAAAATTTAGCTTCATGGAAATTGTGTATCTCTAGTTATTTGGTGATAATTAAAAGTAAATAAAAAGTTTAGCTTCATGGAAATTGTGTATCTCTTTTTATTTGATGCTAATTAAAGGTATTATTACCATATTTGTCTAATTAAGCTTGTTTAAGAGTGAATAATCCATAGAAGTATCTAATAGTTTAGAGGTAAATCACACTCCTTTCTGTCTATGGTAAAAAAAAAAAAAGTTAAGAGTTGATAGACATGGGACAAAGTTTAAATTATTATTATTATTTTTATTTTTCCTTTATTTTTTCTAAGAATTGAGCTGGAGTAGCTAACAACTTTTGGTGAATTACGCTTTCATTCTGCCTTTGGGTTTGTATGTCTTTTCTGATTTCCCACCTAATGTTAATGGTTTTTTAACTAATAATTTATATAGAGTGTCATACCCTCGTTGTATTTTACCTTAGCTCTGTTTAGAAGTCAATTTAATTGAAAAAAGATGAAGAATTATTTAAATATTAGTAAGAGTTGTTTTTTTTTTTGGCTAAATATTTAAAAATAGATTCAGACAATTAATTCTTGAATCTTGACACACATATCCTGAAAAGAAGAATTCAAGGATGTTATTTAGCAGAAATAGACAAACTACAACCCTATGTAAGAAAATATGAAAAAGAAGGGAGCTAAATGATAATTTCTCGAAAATAAAATATCTACATCATTATCGTTCACAAACATATGTGCCGCAGGCTCCGTGTCTAAAACCCCTCCAAACCCCTCCATTGATATTATCCATTACAGCCCCTCACTCTCAGCTCCACCACCACCACCAACAATCAATGCCACGAATGCTACAGTTCTTCAAACTCTCAATACCCTTTTGAGTTTTTGAACTCATTCATTGTAAAACCAATGGCTTCTTTCTCACCAAACCCTCTTCACTTAAAGCTCACTTCAACTTCTGCAGCTCCTCCTAGGCTTTGGGCTTGGACTTCACTCTTCAATGCCCACAAACAGGCCGAAAAGAAACAATCTTTCCAATTCAAAGCAGTGTATACGCCTGGCCTCTCACTTTCCTCACCAACCCAAAGAGGGGAAAATAATGAGAATGAGACAGATGACATTTCCATTCTCAATGAGAGAATTCGAAGGGATTTTGGGAAAAGAGAGGCTACAAGGCCTGTGATGGATTCGGAAGAGGCTGATAAGTACATTCAGTTGGTTAAAGAGCAGCAGCAGAAGGGGTTGCAGAAGCTGAAAGGGAAGAGAGCTGGGGGTGATGGTGCTGGTGCTGGTGATAGTGGTTATAATGGGCCTGGTGGGTTTACTTATAAAGTTGATCCCTACAGTTTGAGGTCTGGTGATTATGTTGTGCATAAGAAAGTTGGTATTGGGAAATTTGTTGGGATTAAGTTTGATGTGTCGAAAGATTCTTCTGTGCCTATTGAGTTTGTCTTTATTGAGTATGCTGATGGGATGGCTAAACTTCCTGTTAAGCAGGCATCTCGTATGCTCTATCGATATAACTTGTAAGGTTTCTCTTTTCTTTGTAAACATTGTACAATTTCTTTTTGGATTGTATTGCTTAAAGCAAAATGCTTGCTTTTGCTGTTTAAGATTAATTTGTAAAGGCTGGTTTATATTATTGTCTACAAGATGATTGTTTTACATCCCAGACAGCAAATTTGGTAGTTGTTTATCATTCCTACACTTATGTTGATGATTATCCTTTTGTTGGTGCTTGATTGGAACCTCAGTTCTGCTTTTTATTGTAATTGTGCTAATTGGATTCTTAAATTTGTTATTCATTGCAATCTTTGCTTCTCTCATGTAAATGGTTTCATGGAAAGAGTAGCATAATATAGTTTGTACTAGATTTATTGAAGAACCACTAGAGTTTCGGTTAGTTATTTCCTAACTAACTGAGAAGATGCATGAATGAACTTAAGCTTTTTGAAACTGTGAAATTTCATACAAGTAAGACTGAGACAGCATTCTACAATGATAATGTATGGATTATTTGAATAAACAAAATTGATAACTTTCGAAGATGATTGGGTATCTGTTCAATGCTCTATTTCATGCATATGTATTTATGTCAATTATACATTGTTATGATCTCAGGCCAAATGAGACAAAAAAGCCTCGTACATTGAGCAAATTGAGTGACACTACTGTGTGGAAGAGAAGAAAGACAAAAGGAAAGGTTGCCATCCAGAAAATGGTTGTGGATTTAATGGAGTTATATTTACATAGGCTCAAACAAAAGAGGCCTCCTTATCCTAAGAATCCTGCAATTGCTGAATTTGCAGCCCAATTTCCTTATGAACCCACACCGGATCAAAAACAGGTATGATACCAAATACACCACTAATTCTCTTGACTTTTAAAGTTTGCTAGATGTCATGTGAACTCTGGGATATCCATTATGATGTAACAGAGTGATAACTGTGCTTATATGATTTTAAAATAATGGGTGGAAGTTTTTCTTCTCATATATTTGATCCTCGTTACAGGCTTTTATTGATGCTGAGAGGGATTTGACTGAGAGGGAAACTCCAATGGACCGATTAATTTGTGGAGATGTTGGATTTGGTAAAACTGAAGTTGCATTACGTGCCATCTTCTGTGTAGTCTCAGCAGGGAAGCAAGCTATGGTTCTAGCACCAACTATTGTCTTAGCCAAGCAACATTTTGATGTTGTTTCAGAGCGGTTTTCCAAGTATCCCGATATCAAGGTTGGACTTCTCAGTCGGTTTCAGGTATGCAAATATATCTGTTTGATTAACCTCTTCTTTCTTAAAATCATATTCTTACTTCCTTATTCTACAGTCCAAACTGGACACCTTTGCCTATGCCTATCCAGTTCTTGTCAGGGTTCCTCTGTTCATTCTGTAATTTAACAATCTTGCATAAATTACAGAGTAAAGCAGAGAAAGAGGAGTATTTGGACATGATAAAACATGGTCACCTGAACATCATTGTGGGAACTCATTCACTTCTTGGAAGTCGTGTTGTGTACAATAATCTAGGCCTTCTTGTCGTTGATGAGGAACAGGTTTGTCTCCACCCAAGTTCTACTGCTGTTATCATATAAGGGAAGTTTCCATTTTCTGTATAGAAAAGAATTCTACCTCCATGGATTGTGGGAATTTAGTAAATGATAGAGGAAAACTACATCTTAGTACTGCAGTTCCCTGGTCTTTCCTTGATATTCTTAGTTGTACTGAAGTGGCTTTTTAGTTGTCATTCCTGCTTATGTGCAATGTTTCCTTGGTTTTCAGAGGTTTGGCGTCAAACAGAAGGAGAAGATTGCTTCATTTAAAACTTCAGTTGATGTTCTTACTCTCTCTGCAACACCTATACCACGAACACTTTATTTAGCATTGACTGGATTTCGTGATGCTAGGTAATTTTTGTGTTGACGGTCTTGAGTTTTTTGCATTGCGGAATTTTCAATTAGAGCAGTAACCACACCATGTCATTCATCTGTGCTGCTTTGAAAATAAAAACCATCTGGTTAAAGGGAATAAATTTCATTTTTAGTAAAAAATATTTGCCTTATGCTGCATCGTTACAAAATACGTTAGGAGCATTCTGATGTTACTTCAGTGAATTAAGAATTTTGGGTTATATGATTGTGGAAGGCAGTTACTTTTATTATATGATTTTGTGGAAGATGGTTACTTTTATCTATTATTTGAAGTAAACAATTTCAGTCTTTGATATTTAATCATTGCTCTTCAGTTCAATTCGGTTTCTTGGATTTCATATGAAAGTTGAAATAGAATTCCAGAGCTTTTGTTAAGTTGTAGGTATTATTAAGCAAGCAATCATTTGACTGTAAGCACAAGAAAAGGCAGATTGGCATATTTAACTTATCGTAGTAGTTACCTTACATGCTTATGTAAGGTACATAATTGCTTCACAGACATTCAATGAAAATCTAACGGGTTGTGAAAATATAAGGTAAAAAAATCCTGTTGTTTTCACAGCTGTTGGATTTTCAACAAACGGTTGTAGACCAGTTATGTACTTTACATAATTATGTAAGGTAACATTCTTCTTAACTTATTCTTTTGGCTAAAATACCTTTTTGAGATGCTCATGCAGATAAGCTGCATTATGTGGCTTGATAATCGGCTGCCATCAAAGAATGAGCTCTCTATGAGTATTTAAGGACCTCAGTATACAAAAAATCCATTCAGACTAGCAACTTTCTGGACCTTCATTCTTTTAGTGTTATGATATGTATCCCTTTCTCTTTTCAGTTTAATTGCAACTCCTCCTCCAGAAAGGGTTCCTATAAAAACACATCTTTCTGCCTTCAGTAAAGAGAAGGTAATATCAGCTATCAAGTATGAGCTTGATCGAGGTGGCCAGGTTTTTTATGTCTTGCCTCGCATAAAAGGTGAGCCCTATTCTTAGTATATCTTATATACCATTTTTCATGTATGAAATAGTTTGGCTCAAATTTTTTTCCATATCATATCAGTAATTGGTGTGTAGAATAAATTTTTTATCTCCTTGTTCCTAATTTTCTACCAATGATCATGCTTATTGTCTTGTGAACACTGTAGAATCAGATTTGGATTTTCTTATGTGAATGAGATATAGTAATGTGGGGAAAAAAGGTTGCTACTACTAAATATTAAACTCCTTTCATTTATCTGCAATTAGGTTTGTCTGTGGTTTTCCCAAAATTTTGATCTGCACTTCATGTTTGGCTGTTTTGATATTAATACCATCACCATTCTTGTTTAACAGGACTTGAAGAACCATTGGATTTTCTTCAACAAGAATTTCTGGGTATTGATATAGCTATTGCACATGGGCAGGTAATTCCACCTTGTCATAATGTGCTATATACTCTAGTATGCTAGAGTAAGGCCCGGATATACAAAACTTTTTTCTCAATATTATGAGCATGCTACTGAAAATTGAATGGAATAGTACCCTGAATGCAAATAGAAAATGCCTGTTGCAATGAGTTTATATTGTATTCTCCTATAGTTGTACATGCTACTTATTCCTTGTTAGGCAATTGAGATATACACCACACCCATCTTATGTGCTATGCTTATTCATGCAGCAATATTCCAAGCAGCTTGAGGAAACCATGGAGAAATTTGCACAAGGTGCTATCAAAATTCTTATATGCACAAACATAGTAGAAAGTGGGCTTGACATTCAAAATGCAAATACCATCATAGTTCAGGATGTTCAACAATTTGGGCTAGCACAGTTGTATCAGGTCCTCCACTTTGCAGTTTTCTCTTATCTTCTGTTTATTCCTAAATTTCTTACGTTCCTGTTTGGAGGAGCAAGACTAGAAATCTCTGTCTTGGACATGCACATGGAAGAGAGGATTTGCTCTCTGTTTTCCGAAAAGCTCATACAAAAATCATAATATCTTTAGTTAGTTATTGAAGTTTAAGTGTCTGCATTTATTGAGGCAACCCTTGTGTTTTTCCAAATGATATTTTTCTGTCTTTATTTGCAATTGTGTCAATTTATTTTAAAGAATGTTAATATTATTTTCATATATGTTTTGAGTGACTGATGGCTATTTGCAAACAGCGCATCTACTTTGCCCCAATGCTCCATCTTCTTTCCTGTCCCTTCTTCCTCTCCATCTCTTTCTTACTTGATTTATGCATATATTTTCACATATATACATCAAAATTTGTGCATGAACTGTAGATGATTCTTTTTCTTTTGTCATTGAATTTTCTAGTTAGCTTGTGTTTAGGTTTTTTTTTTTTTTTTTTTTGGGAGGGGGTGGGGGTGGTTACATATGCCTTTGACATGCTGCAGTGATATTAATGCTCAACTTTAGTAGTCTTGGATGCTCATCATCTACTTTTATATATCTTCACCTCACGATTTTTCTATTTATTTATTTATGTTTTTAAATTACGATAGTTGCGTGGAAGGGTGGGGCGGGCAGATAAGGAAGCTCATGCCTACTTATTTTATCCTGATAAGTCACTGCTTTCCGACCAAGCGCTAGTGAGTATTTTGATGTCAACATTAACCTGTATTTCTTAATATATAATTAGCTGACTCTTAAAACTCTGCTAAAACGTGACATATAAAAGTAACTTTCACTATTATGATTGTTCTTCTAGGAAAGGCTTGCAGCTCTTGAAGAATGCCGTGAACTTGGCCAAGGTTTCCAACTTGCGGAGAAAGACATGGGCATAAGAGGCTTTGGCACCATCTTTGGTGAGCAACAGACTGGCGATGTTGGAAATGTTGGTGTTGATCTGTTCTTTGAAATGCTTTTTGAGAGTTTATCCAAGGTATTTCTAGCTCATAATACATTTCTTCATCTGTTTTCGAGAAAGAAGCATCTCAGTCAAATTTGTTGTCTGGATCCAGATTTTGTCAGTCCACTTGGATGCTTTTTGTGTTATTGTCTCCATTGCGCTTTCTTCTTTTAAGTGATTGAAGAACATGATGTATACACTTTCCTTAATTTCTTCCATGCCTTAACGGTAAAATGCTGACCAAATAGCTACTTTAACAAAAACTGGGATATACCTGTGCCAGTTCTGCCTTTGGTGTAATTTTTTTGTACTTTTCATACCTCTTCTTTTTTATTTTAATTAGTTTGTATCGTTTCCTTTTTCCATTTCCAGGTTGACGAACACTGTGTAACTTCAGTTCCTTACCAGTCCGTGCAGGTAATGTTCTACTCTCTGGACTTTCAATCGTCTGATGCTATTGCATGCTTGGTTAAATCTTCATAGATCACATTTAAAGAATGAAATTTGAGAAATTTTTCTTGGTTATTTCATTGGGATTTACTGAAAAAATGAATTTTGATAAGATTTTTTGACATTAGAATATCTCCTCTTTCTTTATTCTTGAAAATTAAGAGCTTAAGTCTTTGAAATGGAATAATTTGATGATTCATGAAATACTGCCAAAGGACTGTGTTTGTTAGTGGCACTTATAAAGGACCCTTATAAGTGCCACTAACAAACACAGTCCTTTGGCAGTATTTCATGAAGTCATTATGTCATGATAGCTACGATTAGAGGAATCCCCATTACACCGAGTTTCAAGTTTCTAATGTTATATCATATGTTTTTAAAAGGGATTAGTCTGAAAAGCATTGCTGGCAATTGAAGTTTAGTTATATGAATACTACAACCTGTTGGGGCATTGTCAATGATAGACATGAATCATATCATATATTGAGCCTCGTATCAAAAAAGAGAAAAAAATATGATGTTCTGACTACTGAGCTGCTGGATCAGTGAATGTGCTTTCCTTAGGTTTTGGTCTTAATCTATGTGGTATTGCAGTTTACAAAACTCATGTTATATTCTTAAAATAGATCATCTTGTGCATATGGTTAAAACATATACATATTCAGACTTCACGAAGAATCTCATCTTAATTGCGTATTTTAATAAAAATCCAGCCTAACTGTGGCCTGGTTTAGCATTAAGTGTATGACTGTAAATAGTTTCCTAATGTTCTCTTTGATTTCTTCTAATCCCAGATTGATATAAATATAAACCCTCGTCTTCCTTCTGAGTACATTAACCATTTGGATAACCCAATGGAAATTGTGAATGAAGCTGAGAAAGCTGCTGAACAAGATATCTGGTGCTTAATGCAATTAACAGAGAGTCTGCGCCGCCAATATGGAAAAGAGCCATACTCCATGGAAATTCTACTGAAGAAGCTTTATGTGAGGAGAATGGCAGCCGATATTGGAATTACTAAAATCTATGCTTCGGGAAAGATGGTTGGTATGAAAACAAATATGAAGAAGAAGGTTTTCAAGATGATGACAGATTCTATGACATCTGAGGTTCATCGAAACTCTCTGACCTTTGAGGAAGATCAAATAAAGGTAACTTTATAACATATCTTACATACATGTATGGTTCTCTTTGTGTTTGTCTTTCCTGTTTCTTCATGCACTTATGCTACAATAAGAAGATAGTAATCTTAACCAAATACCCTTTTCTTCATTCTATTGTCAAAGGGGATTCTGGAAAGAGTAAATCCGATAGTTGGTGTTGTTAAGTGTGGACCTTTCAGAACTATGCAGTCCATTTAGCTAAATATCATAAAACCATGAGATTCATAGACTTATGAATTCAAGGGCGATAGCAGTGCTGATTTACCCTTTCATGAGCTTATTTTTCTCTAAATTTGAAGGGATATTTGAAAGTCATCCCTGGAAGTTAGAATTTATTTATTTATTTATTTTTTGTGAGGCCATTCTTATCTGATACTTTGTATTTCTCTTTTAATTTTCTTTTTCTACCAGGCTGAACTTCTTCTGGAACTTCCAAGAGAACAATTACTCAATTGGATCTTTCAATGTTTGGCTGAGCTTTATGCTTCGCTCCCAGCTCTTATAAGATATTAGTTCTCATTACAAAATAAGTACATGACTTGTGACTAATTTTGGACATTTCATCATTACATACATCAAGATTGCCAGGTTGCACTGGGTGGGTTCAACTGAAGGGAAACCAAGAATTCGTCTTTGGTTTGCGATGCTGATGGGTTGTTACCCCTCTAATATTCAAAACCCAAGACATCATTGTTTGAATCACAAAAAAGTTGTTCAAAATCAAAAGTTGTTCAAAATCAAAGCATAGCAATTCAAGCAATACAAATATATTTCTTACACCTTGGCTGGATCTGACAGACTATACTGGCTTACGTCTCAAGGTAAACCACAGAGCATTCCTTCTGTCCAAGCAATGATGAGTTCTGACTGGATCTCTCTTTGTTGCAGGATTTGTGTAGATACAAAGTGGCCTGTTGATTTCTGCTTCAAACTTCAGAGATAGAGTGCTTCGCTATGAGAAGCATTAGCTCTGACAAGTCTGATACCACATGCTTAGCATCTCTGCAGGATACCCCGCTGATTTTGGAAAGTGCATTGTTATTTGCATAACCTTGTTGCCAAAAGTTCTGGTATGCAAATCCTCTAATAATGTGACCTCCTCTAATATATATATATATACACACACTCTGTAGCAGTTAGGTTACTTGGATAATTTATGTGATCGAGTATATATTGCATTGATTAAATGTTGCAAAAAATTTTAGCTGAAGGCTATAAAAGAGAGAAAAAGGGTTAGTGAAATGAAATATAGATTATGTCCACTGCAATGTTTCCTTATTTATTACACTAATAATTCTGGCAATCGACAATGCTATTTATCATTGGTCAGACCCATATACTCTCCTCCAAGTGAGATAGATCTCCTCAATCCTTTGGGGTGTCCTATTTTTCATTTTGTTTCATAAGTTCTTTTCAGCCTTTGGTCAACTTTTTTGACACTTTTAATCTCACGTTGATAATTGTTTTTTTACTTCGAGGGCTTGCTCTTGTAGTTTGTTAAGAAATAAAAAATTCATTCAAGAATTATTTAATTATTCAAGCTTAGCATAACTAGTATCTAAATCTCCTTTCTATTTATGTGAACAGAGTTCAAAATCCTGGACCTCTAGTATCTGGTACATACTTTACCATTAACCAAGTGTTTGTCTGAGTGATAACCAATGCTCACTTTTCGATGGAGTCGCCACTAGGATACTCAATTTAATTCACTCCCACATGTATCTTTTAACATTGAAAAGCACTCTCCTTTGCTAACGTTTTTCAGCTGCGAACACACATGTATCATTGAGAAGGTATCCATTCATAGCATCTTTAAAAGCTTTAAGAAGGATAAATTGATCAAAACCCCATTGAATCTTCAATCTATGGAGCCGTCTTTCTTGATTTCAAGTGCTTTTTTGGATACCACATACAGATCTTGAAGGGTATAACTTCTATGTTTCCACATGAGTATATTGTTGAGACCTTGAGTCTTAATAAGATTGGCATCTTATGGTAATTAAGGAAAAGTTTTCACTAATTGCATTTCCCATATAATTTAGTATTATGAATAACTTCTTATTAAGATATGCATTAGGATTTCATATGAACAGTTGAACCATGTGTATGTCGACCTCGAGCAATTGGAGGTAGCACAAAAACGAATTTACTTTAATGCACTTAAAATGTTCTTATCATCTTGCAACTTGCATTTGCTCAAGTCACCCATCTTCTATATATGCTGGTGAGCATGAGGGCTTTTGCCTTGTTTCAATTCAAGGAAAGCCTTATCATCATTGATCAGACTGCTTCTTATGATCCATATGCTTAATTAATTATCCAAATGTTGCACCGTGGGATGGCGTAAAATGCGACGAGAACAATGGTCGTGCTCAGGCTTGCTTAACCTCACTGTCAGTTGCCACTGGTGTTTTATCAACTCTAGTAGCGTTCTCTTTCAGTCATGTCCATCTTGAACAGAATAACCACTTCAGTTCTCTGAAATCATGAACCTTCCAAGACTGAAACGTCTAAATCGATCTCATCATTCAGTAATTAACAGCCGGTCATCTGAAGCTCCATAACTCCGGTCTAGCAAATCTGTCTGAGAAGTTAACCAACCCGAAAGTGCTTGAGGTGAATGTGCTTGGAATCTCTTAATTTTTAACTGAAGTTATATAACAAATAGACCTAACCCGTAGAACTATCAAGAACTTGTCTTGGTCTGATGGATAAACAGGCCAAAGTGGAGATCTCCAAACCAAAAGCGAATAAACTTGTTTATGTATAATTGCTAAGTTTAGACTAGAGAGAGATGTGGTCTTTCACATCCTTTCCTTATTTCCATTTGGGTAGACAGCCAATTTCATTAGATGATATGATTAATAAAAGTTAAACATGGCTCGAGTTTCATGTTTCATTGTTTCCCAAATCTTTCGAGAAGCTAATGCAGTTGCTAGTTACACTTTTTATCAAAATGGGATGACATTTTCATCTCTCATTCTCTCCTACAGATCAAATATGAAGAGCTCTCCTCAATTCTTGGAGAGTACGTACCCATTTTTCATAAATAAGTTCTATTTAGCCTTTGGGCAACTCTTTTTTGGCACTTTTAGTTATCTCATATTAATAATTTTTTCCTATTGAGGGTTTACCTTGGTGTTAGTTAAAAATAAATAATTTTTTTCCTTAAAGAGTTATTTATTTATTTGAACATGGGATAACTAGTATTTAAACCGCGAACTCAAACTACATTTGCCACTTAACCGATCCCAAAATAATTAATTTCCATTAACAATTATCAAGCACATAGTTTACCATTAATCAAGTCTGCCAATAATGAACAAGCAAATGGTCATGCAACTTCAAGGTGAAGTTCACTCAAGGTAACTAGCTTCTTCGATGAGAAAACATTAAGAAAACGAAACAGACCAAATACTTGTTACAGTGCTTTGGAAATTCCAAGCACATTCACCTCAGCTTCCACCACACACACATCATTCACTACATAACCATTGCCTGGCTCGTTAAAGTAACTGAGTTCAACAAATCTCCTCCAACCCCAACTGTTGGCTGCTTGATCATATAAAGTAAACCGGGTTTTACCTGCAAGAGAACAAGAATTCTTGCTGTATAATTTGGATTTTGACTACCATAAATCAATAATAATAGTTGACATTAATTAATTCATAGTTATTATTACATGTTGAAGCTTTGTGTTTCGCCTTCACTTGATCCAAGATGCGCAATTATGCACTCTGCGTATATTTTAACATTCGGATCTAACAAAGTCAAGTACAGAGAAATATGAGTGCCAGTATCTGGGATTCGTCCTTTAGGATAGATCTGTATCTTCCTGAAACAACCAACATGTAGAGTTAGATGATGGTAAGAACATTAATTATCTCAGGAATCTGTAATATAAAAAGATCGTTTGGTGTAAACTTGTAATCAATCGATTGTCCAAGTAATTGACTGAAATTTGATACCATTTGTGATTTGCAACACTGAACACATCCGAATCCTTGAAACATGCATTCGACTTTGGGAACTTTCCAATCTTCCAAACATACTTAAAGCTAGTGGCATTCATCACCGAAAAGCACTCTCCGTTGCCTATGTTTTGTAATTTAACAAATACTTCAACTCCGAACACACACGTATCATCCACATGGCATCCGTTCTAAGCATCCTTAAAAGCTTTAAGTGGGATAAATTCATCAAAACCCCATTCAAGCTTCAATCTATGGAACCGTCTTTCTTTTCCTATGGCATCTGTCTAGCCCATGAAAATTGAAATTAATACCCAACTAATTGTTAAAATATATATCTCAAATAAAAGAAGATTACTACAATTGTTCTTAAATAAGAAAGTAATAGTAATTGTTGACCTTGAAGTATCAGGAACTTGTCTCTCTTCTGATCAAGTAAAAACAGGCGAAAATTGCATAGACCTCCCAACCAAAACTAGGTGAACTTGTGTCTGCAGCTGATAAGTAGGGAGATATGTGATCTTTCACATTCTCTCTTTTGTTTCCATTTGGGTATAGTATAAGTTTCCCGCATGCAATAATATAAGAGCTCATATTCACAATATATATATATGTGTGTGTGTGTGTGTGTGTGTGTTTAGCTTAACAGCAACTCAATCCCCCTTCTATTATTTATTGTAATAGCAACTCGATTCTCTCCTCATTTCTCTCCGTAGGATTCGGACCTCAGACCTTTGATTTTTAACCCAAAAATAAAAAGTTTTACCAACTCACAGCCGATTCATATGTCTCCCCAACGATTTCCACAAGCGATGAAAATGACTGTATTTTGAGTATGTAATGAGCCGGTGGTACTTGTGAAATGGATCTTGCAATGGCTGTTAAAAGCTGTTTTAAAATCAACAAGAACCCCAAAAAAAGAAAAAAAAATCTGAAACTGTCAACAAACAAAGAGAGATTAAAGAAGAGAAAGAGATTCCCTACCATCTTGGTCAACACACACGCTATCCATGCTTGGCAGCATTTTCCTCCAAGCTACGGTAGAAAAGATTATGAATAGAGCAACAGTTACAGAGGGTTATGATAGATAATTATAAACATTAATTTTTCAATGAGTATCTATGACTATTTATATTCACCAATTTCTAAAAATTGAGTAATTGAATTACAATTAAAATTGGCATCCCAATTTTACTGTATCAAAAATTGCTTGCTACAGAGCTTCAGGAAAATTTCAAGCACTGTTGTTACTCAACGAAACAAATATCGGCCAACTCTAGCTTTTACTTGTAAAAAGAAAGCGGAAAAAAAAAGGTATTTCTGAGAGACTGAACTAATTACGTATGTTACAATTTTATGTAAACTCCCAAATAAATTAGCAAAGATTGAATTTTATCTTAAAAATTCTGTGTGATTCTCTAACTTGATCCAGGATTAGCAATGTGTGTTAGCTTAATGATAATTTATATAGGAATATATTATAAATTATAAACTTAAATAAGTTACGCATACCTCCACTTTCCAAGAAAGTGAGTATTTAAATTATCCTTCTTTTAATCTTTTAGAAATATGGAACAACTATTCTCATCATTATCACATTAATTAAGAACATGCATGCGCGCAACACATTTTGAGCTCAGTGCGCATTTATTAGTTTAATGATAATACATGCAACATTAATTTAATGACAATGCATGTAACAATGTGAATTCTGCATTTGTATATGAATTTGAACCGAGTTAAATATAGTTTATATAGGTTAACTTATTTTAGTTGTATTTTTTTACTTGTTTCAATCATATCCATCGGTAGTTTTTCTAATCTAGTTAGGGTAAGAAACATTGAAATTACCTGTGTAAAGAAGTCGCATCTATTGGAACAATTTCAACAGTTTTGAATAATGTTTTGTTTATTCCAATGGAAAAAAGTCACCAACACCCCAAATTTGTTTAAATAATCACACAGACTCTTTTAATTTTATAAATAGATATGCAGATCTCTTTTGACTATAAAATAACTTTTTACCCTTAATTGTAGTAGTTTAATTATTAACTTTAAATAAACTTTGAATAAATATAAATTAAAATTAAAATAATATAATATATAAAATATTTTGAATATTAAAAATTAATTTCAACATTATTAATCTTTCATATTTTTTTAATAATAATAAAATGACTATTTTATAATAATTTAATATTTTCATATCAATTGTTTTATTAATTCAAAAATTGTCTTTAAAATTTATATTGATATAGAGATAATAAAAAAAGATATTGTAAATAAAATAACTTAATTTTTATAAACTACTATGAATTTAGGCTTAATGATTTTAATATTATTAATATTTCAAATATATTTTATTATTATTAAAAATATGAAATATTAATAATATTATTTTTAATTTAAATAAAATATTATATAAATTTGATATTATTTTATATTTATTAGAAGTTTATTTAAAGTTAATAATTGAGTTATTACAAGTAAAGATAAAATAGTCATTTTATAATCAAAATGGGTCTGTGTGTTCATTTATAAAACTAATGGAGTCTGTGTGATAATTTAAGTAAACATTGAGGGTGGGGTTGTGATAATTTAAGTAAAACATTAAGGGTGTGGATGACTTTTTCCCTATTCTAAACGAGGAAGATTATTAGTTAATTAAAATCAACATATATAATTTATTTTCTTACTATTTTTATAATGTCCAATAATTCCTTTGGCACAAAAGAAATTTAAAAGAAATGAGGGGTAATTATGTTATTTATTTGATATTTGATCTTAGGAATATAAAATATACATTTATTAGCTACAAGCAAAAATGTTTAAAACATAACAAAAAGTACAAAAAAAATCTCGTTATTAATTTTTTATTCACTTTGATTTTTTTAATTTTTAGTAGTATTTTTTTATTTTAGTTTTAGTTTATATGATTTATTTAATTTATAATAAAATGTAAAATAAAATAAGATCATGCCTTCAATTATAATAGTTCAAGCTCTAAGTGTTCTCTACATTTACTAAATTTGATAAAGGTATCTTCTAGTTTATTCTACTTTATACCTTTTCTTTTATGGTGGAAAACAAGTTCTTAGCAAGAATAGATTTGCCTAGGCTAAAGATCATTTTTATAGTAGTATTTCATAATTTAAAAGACTTTATACTTCCTTTTCCTTCCATAAAAAAAGTAAAATTAATAACATTTTATCACTCTCATTATGAAAATGGTTAATAATTCTAACATTATCTCTTAATAAAATTAAGTTGGTTATTAATATGAGTTTATGGACCATATAATGAAAGTTCTTACATAAAAATATATTTAAAAATAAAAATAATACTATAAAAGAGAGGTTAAGGCTTGTAGATATTATCTTTTTAGATGCTCAAACCCCTCTTATCAATTTTTTTTAATATTTTTACTTTTAGAAACTTTTTATTATTTGTCCACTTCTTTGTGATATCAAAGAGAAGGGCGTCCATTCTCTATATACATGGGATTTTATTCTCACTTTATAGACAAAGAATTTTGTTACTTATAAGATTCATAATTTGGTTGTACCCGATTCTCTTTCGATTGATAATTGATATAAATTTAGGAGCTAATGGTCCTATCGTAAGGGAACTTCATGGTAAGTGAAGGCAAATTCAAGGCTACCTTCAGCTTTAACTTTAACTTAATGGAATTGTTACTTTAAAATAAAAATACTTGCTGACAAGCAATTCCCTTATTGTTATAAAAGAGAAAGAGCACAGCTTACTGCTATTGGAACAAAAACCAAGGTAGGCTTTGGGAAAAGTAGGTATAAATAAGGTTCCTTCTATGCTTGGAAGAGTATGATGTGTGAATGATAAAGCAAATATAGTTATATCACTTATTGAAATTTAGGTGGGTAACGAGTGATCCCTTCTTTTTTAAAAAATATTAGGTACACATAGAATGGTAATTAATAACAATAATAGTCATATGAAAAGAGGAATCAAATGGTAGGGCAAGTTAGTAGATAAGATAGAATAAGAGGTCAAGCTCTTGGTGAAGAAAATGAGATAGTTAGGATAATGAACTTGAATGGCAAAGCCCGAATGGCCTGTGAGTGAGTAGTTAGTGCCCAATAGCGCCCTAATTGATGACATTCCTTTCTGCAACTAGTACTCAAAGAACTATAAGGCACTCCATACAGGGCAAGTAAGTCTTCGAGATGAGGGCAAAGATCTCAATTCTCATTAAGAGATCGAACCAAGGACATAAAAGTCAGGGCTACCCTATCCCTCTAAGCAAGGCAATGGTGAACTAAGGGAGGAGTTTAGAAGCCTAGTTAGAAACCCTTAAAGCCAGTAACCAGATGGTCTCAGTCTTTCTTTCACTTGAAAAGTAGAAATAAAGACTGAACGCAATAAGTGAGAGAAAGTAGTTTGATCTATTAAAAATATATTGGGAATAAACCAATCTAGTCATGCACTTTAACTTTACTAATGAGATAAGAGAACGTGTCATAGTTAGTTAACTCTTATTACTCTCATGTATATATATAATTAATCATTCTCAGGTTTCAGATATCCTCATTTAAAAAAACATATATAGTTCTACTCTAATGCATGCATCTATATTTTTTCAAATAGAGTTTAAGATTTCATAATGGTGTCAAATGTTTTACACCATTACAAATTGATTTTTTAGTAGTTTATAATAATATTTTGACACTATTGTGAAATCTCAGATAATAATAATATTTTACTGAGGGATCATTGTTTTATTAAAGTTAGAAACAAGATAAACGATAAGAAAAATATATACTTTAATATATTACATGACAAAATACAATAAATTGGAGTGTGTGTGTGTGTGTGTTTTTTAGCTTATCTCTTTACTTTAATAACTTAAGAAATTCTTTATGAGATAATGACTCATATATATAGTCCTTCTCTAATGTAGATATTTGCATTTTTTTTAAAATGTGAATTCAAGGTAATATCATATGTTGTCAAGTTAAAACCATATGATGTTACCCCAAATCTGCATTTTAAAAAAATGCAGACATTCGCACATGAGAATAATTATATATATAATCATTATCTTGTAAGGGTTAAGTTAAAAGACAAAAAAAAATATAAATTTCAAAATAGTGCAAGACAAATACACTATTATTTTGGCCTCTTTTTAGTTCAATCCAAAAACATTATGAGAGCCTTATAGAAAGGATATGAGTTGTTCATTTCAGAATAAGTTCTATTATGAATAGAGTATAGTCGAACCTAAAATTAAGAAGAGAAATACATTATAGATGATACTGATGTTGGCCAACGACAACATACTGATTGACAAGTTAGATAAGTTTTTTCTATGAGATGGGTTTTTGAGAAACCATAAAATCAGTAAAAACTTAAGAGAGTTCTCGAGTTTAAACAAGAAAAAGAATTTGTCTTTTTGTGGCTAACCTGACATTATATATGGAGTGCTCTTGAGGACATTTTATTGTCCTTTTAGCAGTGAAATAGTTTCATTGCTAAAATAACTTTGCAGCAAAATAGTTATGTTGCTAAAATATATTCTCTACATTTCGAAAAGTTTTAGCGATGAAATATTTTCGTCCTTAAAACATATTCTCTACATGTGTTTTAGTGATGAAACTATATCGTCACTAAAGATAGTTTCAATGAAGAAACATGATTTTGTTGTTAAAACAATTATTTTGTCACTAAAACATATTCTTTACATGTCAAAGAGTTTTAATGACGAAATAGTTTCGTTGCTAAAATCATTTTTTACAATGAAATAAATTTTGTCCTTATATATGTCTAAATCACTAAAACTATTTTTAGCGATCAATAAAACTATTTTTTTTTTTGTATTTCGTTGCTAATGTTTTTGCAACGAAACTGTATTTTGTGGCTAAATGTCATTGCTAAAGACTTAAAATAATTATTAATTTTTTTCTTATATATTTGGATATGAAATACTTTTTTCGTCCCTGTAACATACCTAAAGCGACAAAAAAAATTTATTAGCTAAAATTTTGGTCACTAAAGCTCTGAATTATTATCGTCACCACGATGACGATGATGAAGGTCAAAAAAGGAAAAGAAAATACAAACCAAAAAATATATCTCCACTTAATCTGATATCCATAGTGTATTTTAATTTGCTTTTATCAATCTATAGATAGTATTAATAGTTAGACTACTGAAGCTCAAGCTCGTGAAAATAGGTTTGAAAAAAGAATCAAGTAATTTGTCGTTGTACTTTTGTGGGTAAGATTTGAAAGAAAGTCTAAAGTACAAGTGCAGGAATGAAATGCCATAAAGAATGGCCACACGTGACGTTGGGCCTACCTTTTTTTCCGTTTGCTTTTAATCGAATGGTCGCCCCACCACTAAGTGAAAAATAAATTCGGGAATATAGTTATAGGCCTTATTGAATATTGATGAGTAAATTTTGAATAAGAATTGAATGAAATTAAGCAATCTCTCGATATTAGATATTTGAAAAGAGTGATGATATTTCTATTCCAAAATATTTGTAAACCCAACTTATTTTTAGGAAATAATTATGTTTATTATTTTTAAAATATTTAAATAAAGAAGAAGTTTAGAAATATATTAAAATAAATAAAATACTTAAATTATGAGATACAAGAACTTATTTTTTTTAGACAATTTGGTTTATATTATGAGAGTAAATTAGCTAAATAAAATTTATTTTAAAGCAACTTTAATAGTCCAAAATACTTAAATAAAAAAAATAAAACTAAGGTATAATTGATTAGTTGTAAGTTTTAAAAATAATGTGCACTTGCTATAATTATTTTATGAAAGTCGGGTGGATTTACAAGAATAATGGGGTAGAAATATCTCCCACCCATTTGAAAAATAAGTATAAATAACGCTGATGCCCTTAATTTAAAGGTATTTGATATTATTTTGGAAAAATTATATTTGGCATGATATTTCATTAAACCAAATGTATCAAATTTTTTTCGTTGGATGGGTGATGAAGACAATTGACAAGTGATGGGTCATCTCTTAATTTTAGTTTAATTTTAATAGAAAATATTAATTTTAAATATTTCGGTAGACAAAATTTCGAGCCAAATATCAATTATTTTGATGGGTGAAGATATTTCTAGCCCACTACTTGCATGATATGATAACACCCCGTTTTCATTCCGTTAATCCCAAACTTACAACTTACCCAACAAATTTTTTCACTGATTGCATTTTTCATATTATAAACTCACATATACACGTGAAAGGGAAATTTGCACTGGACCATGTGCATTTCTCGATTGATTTGGTAGCTGTGGTTCTAGCAAATAGGCAGTGTGATAAAGTGAAGGAGGAGAATTGATTCCATAACCAAGCTAAATACTTAAAATTAAGAATGGTTCTCAAACTTTTATTATGGATCACCACAAAAATGAATTAAAGTTGTTTTTCATTTTCCCTTGGTAAAAATTACAAATAGACAATTTATGTTTCTTTGTTGAATTATACTATTTCTACTAAATGTATCCTCTGTGTTTTTATTTTCAGATACAGTAATTCAAAGTTTAACTTTAATTTATAAAGAAAAAAAGCCACCAACACCCCCATGTTTTGAAAAAATAGTCACGTAAACCCCCTTAATTTTAAGAATATACATCCACACTCACTTTTTTAATTTCTCTATTAGATTAGATGGGTTAAAGGGTATTTTAATATTTTTCCTTTTGTTGACTAATGACTTGTGAATAATTACAGCTCAACATCACACTTTAATCCACTTTTTGACTTTCTTCTTCTAGATTCTAACAAACACAAATACTTAACTAAACATTTTTTACTTCATTCGAAATGCCTAAGGATTATCCATTTACCGCACAAAATACAGGAACACAATCTTGGCAAAAAGATCCAAATAGAGACAATGAGGGAACAAATTTGGGGAAAAAAAGAGACCCAAAAGATTCGTCATTAATTCAAGATTCAATAAAGATAAGCACATCATAAAATTATTATTATTTCTTTTCTTAGGCGCTTGTAATTCATGGATGAACGATGAATGCAATTGATTTGTGGTTAAACTGAAAAGAATTAAAAAAAGGCTTAGTTTAGTTATAGTTTATAATTTATTTTTTTTAATTTTTTCAAAATTTATACATTGAGACACGACAATAATTTCTTAAACATATAAAAAAATAAGGATGTGTTATTGATATTTACTTGATTTTGAGTAGTTTTATGTTACCATTTTTTAAAATGTGTTATGAATGGTATATAAGGGAAACATTGTTGACAAGTAGTTCATGTTAGTCCAAGTTTTGTCAAGATAAGTCCAATGGCCAGCCCTCAATAGCACTTGCTTGAGCTCAACTCCACATCTCAAATAGAATAGCCACAACATTTTTTGCTAAATGAAATTGTTGAGTTTGAAGATGAAGTATTTTGGTCAGATGATAATGATATTGGTGCCCAGATTGTTCATGTTGATGGACAGAACATTGATGAAGCAGATCAGTTAGATGGTACAGATAATGTGGTTGAGTTCAGAGCTAAACTAAGAACTTATTTAATTGAGTAGGGGTTTGAAATTAAAAGGATTAAGAATGAAAAGATGAGATTTAAGGCTAGGTGTGCAGGTGAGGCTGATGGGATTCCTTGCACTTGGTTCATCTCTGCTGCTAGAGTTAAGTCTGGCATTGTTTTTAGAATACAACAGCTTAATGACACACACACATGTGATAAGAATTCTCAATCTAAAGAGGCTTCCATGTACTGGATTGCTGATCATTTTCAAACCTCTTTGAAGAATGACCCTAGCAAAGCGACCAAGTATAATGCACAAAGAGTTGAGACAGAAATATAGATTGCACTGTAATATCAAGAAGATTAATAGGGCCAATAAGATTGCTAAAATAAGAAATAGTGGTTCTCATTTTGTGTCTTACCAACTACTAAGGAACTATGAAACCATTCTCAATCAAACAAATCCAGGAGTACTTGTTAAGTTACAATGTATTGATGAGGGAAAAGCTTGTAAGTTAAGATTCTTGAGGTTCATGTTTAGTTTTCCAGCTTTAAAGCATGGGTTCATCAAGGGTTGTAGGTGGTTCATTGGTGTTGATGGGTGTCACTCGAAAGACCCTTATGGTGGAGTATTATTGTCAGCAGTTATCTTGGATGCAAATAGTGGTATTTTCCTTATCGCTATTTGCATCTGTAAGACAGAGAGTGCAGAAACTTGGAAGTGATTTTTCAGTATTTTGAGAGAGTGGCTTGATATTGAAGATGATAGCCTTGTTACGTTCATGATAGACAGGCAAAAAGGCATATTAGCAGCTTTAGCAGAATTTTGGACTAAGTCAACTATTAGGTACTGTGCTAGGCATATATTTGCCAATGTGAGAGGCAAATGGCTAAAACAAGTGTTTAAGACATTATTTTGGTCAGCAGCAAGAGCAACAAATGAAAATGATTTCAATACCTACATGAAAAAAATTAAAGAGGAAAAAGAGGAAGCAGATTTGTGGTTGTGGGGCATACCAAATTAGTGGGATTCCTTACAAACATGTCATGCCATATATTGTAATGAGACATGAACGATCTGCTGATTATGTGGATCCACGTCTCACAATTCGAGCATATATTGACACATACTCTAAATCTATAAAGCCTTTGCCTGATAAAAAAATATGGTCTATTATTGAAGGCCCCGAGATTGAGCCACCAAAAATGCTAGTTCAAGTTGGTAGACCCAAAACATTTGCAAGAAAGAAAGAACCAAATGAGTTGCTCGGGAAAAGAAAGAAAAAGGCAACCGTTAGATGCACTAACTGTGACATCTTAGGTCACAATAAAAGGTCTTGTAAGAATCCTTCAAGCTTATCTCAGGTAATAATTTACATATATTAACTTTATTTTTAAGTTTAAAATTAATGTCTTTGAACAAATGTAATTCTGAACACTTGCAATTTGGTTTTCTATAGGCAGCAAACCAAGTGAATGAAATCCAGTCTCAAACGCAATCACAACTAAAAATCTCAGGTAAACTCTTATTGAAATAGAAACAACATCTTAAAAACTAAAGAATTGTAAGAGAGCTGAAGAAGACAGAAGCACAGGAAGGCAAATGGATTAGCTTTAAGATCTTCAACATCATTCATGATAGATCTTCACCAGTTATAATTTTATTTTTGTTTCTTTTTTCTGAATTTGATTTTTTTGTCATGAGAAATTTTGTTTGGATAATTTTGTGCTTATTGGATTGGTTATGTTCTAATGGCAAGCTTTGTTCTTAAATTTAATCATTTTGTCTGGAATATTTTTTTGATAGGAATATTAAAAGTTGATGAATTAATATATAAAAGATGAAGAAAAAAGAAAATGAAATCAATTTATTTTGCATAATACTGAAAAGAAAATGAAATTAATTTAAGCCTCAGCATTTCGAATGAAGGAAAAAATGTTTGGTGAAGTATTTGTGTTTGTTAGAATCGAGAAGAAGAAAGCCAAAAGGTGAATTAAAGTGTGATGTTGAGCTGTAATTGTCCACCAATCATTAGTCAACAAAAGGAAAAGTATCAAAATACCCTTTAACCCATCTAATCTAATGGAGAAATTAACGAAAGGGGGTGTGGGTGTATATTTTTAAAATTAAGGGAGTTAACGTGACCATTTCATCAAAACATGGGGGTGTTGGTGGCTTTTTCTCATTTTTAAATTATCAAATAAAAAAATCTTTACAGATTCACTCTTAGAAAATACAATTTTAAAAATAATACAAAATATAAGTTTTATTTTGCTAAAAGTTATGTATAATTCTTTGTAAAATAAAGACCGTCAATATGTGAAGATTGGTTATATGTTTGTACTTAGAGCTTGCAACATTATTTCAAAGAATAATGATACTTTCATCTCTTATTGATTTTTTTTCACCAACTTGGATATTTTATGAACTTTTAACAACTTATTTTGTTTCTATTGTTACAGTGTTAAATGCTACTCTTTTTTACTCTTTTATGTTTTTACCATTTTTATTTGTTGGAAATTTGATTCGATATTATTTTTGTAAAGTCAAAAACCAACCTAATCAATAATTTCAACAAAAGAGTAGAACTACATAAATAGTAACTGTTGGTCTGTTCATAGTACTATTCATCTAGCTATAATCATAAGTTTGTCAAGGCGTGCACAATGCACTATCCTTAAGATTAATTTTCACTCCTCTATGAGGATCTTTCGATGCAAAAAGACACAAATAATGTTAATTAATCTCTAAGATTCAATGACACTACTGTTGTGAAGTTGCACTCCAAACAAAACTACAAAATAATAAAAGATTGAGAGAGTTTAATGTGAGATTCTAGTTTTGTGCCTTACACAAAAGGAATATTGGTTCATAGAGTCTATAAGTTTCACTATATTCCTAGAAGACACAATTAATTGTTCAATGGATAATTCATAACCCAAAATGCACTAATTCATATGCATTAAAACTCTATGATGAAAGAAATTGAAGAATTTTTAAATATGTGAGGGATTGTTGAAATTTTATTGATATTTCAAAATATTAATTTTCATATTGGAAGAAAATAAGAGCAAAAACTTTTGTGTTTGATTTGATTTACTTATATATTAGAACTGAATAAGTCAAATCTAGATGTGATTAGAATTATTTAAATTGAATTAAATTGTGAGATATATGGATGACTAATTCAAATTAAATAAGGAAAGTGAGTGACAAACTCAAATTGAATTAGGAAAAGAAGAATTATTAAGGGTCTCTTTATACAAAAGAGTTGCAATTAAACAAAAGTTTTTAGTATCATAGGCTTGGAAATTGGATTGATTAACATAGAAAAAAATTTCACATTTGTGACATTGAAAAGTCACACTCACGCAAGTCACACTCACGCTTATGAACAATACATTAACATTAAATCAATGAATTCGTGATAACATAAATCTTCTATTAGAAGTCACAATTTCTTTATTAGGGTAAGAGATGTTAGTCTATTTTCAAAATAATTTTAAGTCCTAAAGTTCACTAAATGAAGGCTTATTTGATCTATACTACCATTAATAAAAAAACAAAATGAAAATCTATCTGGTTCTCTAATGAATAGTAGTGTGGGAGCTTTTAATAAGTTTGCTTAACTTACCCTTTTCACTCCTTCAGTGGGTGGAGGAAGAATGCATTTTTTTTTCATGAGTTAAAATTCAGAGTGCTGAAGAAGTTGAGTGGCTAGATTGGGTCTTGATTTTCCTACGGAGGAATGGAGGTGTTGAATAAGAGTTGTAGCTCAAGCGATACCATTTTATGGTATAAGTGTGAACCAATTTCCTATAGGATTTTGTGCGGAGGTTACTGTGTTTTTTTACTACTTTTTGGTGGGGTCTGTAGAACACAAGCGACGGATCCATTGGTTGGGTTGGAGTCAAATGAGTTACTCAAGGAAACTCGGTGCGGCTGGGTTTTCATGATTTTCGAAGTTTTAACCAAGCACTATCGGCTAAACAAGGGTGGAGACTTTTACTGTATGATAATTCTCTTGTGGTTCGTGCACTAAAGGCAAAGTATTTCTGTCGTTGTAATTTTATAGAGGCTGCATTGGGATCTAACCCTTCCTATATATGGTAGGGTATTCTTTGGGGCTGGGAGTTGTTACAAAGACATGTTAAATGGCGAGTGGGTCGAGATGTCGTAGTTTACACTAGTAATTGTTTGCCACATCCTCATACCTTACGACCCATTTCACATATTATCCTTGCCAATAATTTCTACTGTCGATAGTTTAATTTTCTATGGCAACTGTTGGAATATTGATTTGTTGCAACAACGTTTTCTTGATATTAATTTTCAAAAGATAATGAAAATTCTTCTGGATTGTGTGCTGTGACATTTTGATGGGAATGTTTTTTTTACCCGTCAAATTAGCATATAACTTAACTGTGCAAATTCTTGACTCTCAAAACGTTGTGACTTCAAGAGAGGATGTACATGAAAAGTGTCATTTATATTTTAAATTTATGTAATTTTTATGTTGTATCAAGACTATTTGACATTTTTATAAAACTAACAAATAAAAGAGGTCAAATGTTAGATTTTTTTTTTCTTGTAGTGTGATTTCTTATATAGTATGTTTATATTTAGGATTAGGGAATAAGAATCTGAAATTAGAATGATCGAAGATATTTACTTGTTAAATAAAAGTTAGAATGAGAATAAAACATATGCAACCCACGTGTTTTTAAAATTAAGAAATGAAAACTTGGTTCCTAATAGGAGATTGAGAATTAAGTTCTCATTCTTTGAAGTCTCCCTTATAATTTACCTAAATTTTATAATTCTAATTTTGTCATTAATTAAAATATTATTATATTATTGATATTGATGTTATTCTTATTTCTGTAATATTAATAATAATAACAGCAACAAAAACAATAATTATTAAATAATAATAATAATAATCACAATTATTATAATAAATCATGATAATAATGAACTAAAGTCATTTTACTAACTTACAATAATTCATTTCGATTCAAAGAAAAAGTAAATATATTAATGGCAATATAGTTATTTCGATTTTGATTCCTACAACTAAAGTAAATAATTTATTTTAATTCTCATTCTCTATTCTGATTTCATTTCATACCGATTATAGTCAATTCTGATTCTATCCCATTACAATTGCTACTTGGCAAAAGTAATGTTTAAAGTTTCTACGAGAAGAATAGTTTCATAAAGTTAAAGATAAGAAAATAATAAGCGTAAAGTGTACATGTTGGTATAAGGTTTTGGTTTGCGAGTGTGTGCCTATTCTAATTCCAGTCTATTCTATGCTAATTATCGATTGATAAAGACACCATTAAACTTACCATCTGAAGAGTAATTTTGTAAAGTTAAAGATAACAAAATAATGGGTAGCAAATATACCAGTTGATATACTTTTGCTTTTAGTTTGCACTTGTTTGCTTTTACTTAAAATGTGTAAAAGATAAAATCTAGAGCCAAATATCATTTTGTTAGCAACCTCGGTCAGCGAAGTTGGTCTCTATATTATATTAGTACTCATTTTATATTACGTAATGACAAATGTGTTGATTCTACTAACTTCTTAAACACTAGTGTGACTAATCCTTTAGTAAGCACGTTTGCAGTTTGCTCTGATATAGGTATATAAGTCATAAAAAATTCAAAATTACTCTTATTTTCTCACTGATGAAATGCCAGTTATATCATGATGCAGTGGTATATGACAAATATTTGTAGGTGCATTATTGTCACAGTAGATTTTTTATTCTTTTTAAATAACAGAACATATATTCCATCAGACATATATTTTACACTAAAGACTCATTAACAACTTACTGAAATCTTTTCTTTGAATCTTTTTTTACTAATTTCCATGTTCTCATCTCTTTCGGATCCCGCATCTCCTCCTTAACAACTTGTCTCCATCTAAAACCACCCAAACCTCATGACAAGCCAATTTGTATTATTTTCTTTTTTTTTTAAACTTTTGATTTTGTTGAATTTCATGACTTATTTATCTAAACTATGCAGAAGGAAAAATAGAGCAAAAATGGAACATATGATTATAGAGGTACATTTAATATGCTCAACATGAAGTTGGGATTATAGTGTCATTTCACTTTATGTATAATAACAAATAAATTGGATTACTAGAAATGAAAATATTTAAATTGTCGTGAAATTATTGTGTTTATTTACCTATGGTATTCATTTGTGTACAATGTGTCATAGAAGTGCAACTGTAAGAATGCCACCTTAATATAGCATACTACTAGTGCTTGTTTCTAGGTTCACTTTGAATTTGAATCTTCACAAAGTCTATTAGAGTGCTCAGTCCAACAATCAATAAAGTGGCACCTAAAAATAAAAAGAATAAATAAAATACCAAATATAAGAAATTTAATATGGTAGCTTCTAAGAACAAATAAAATACCAAATATAAGAAAATTTATATTGAAGTATACTTTGCTATAACAAACATAACTATAGGATATTTACCAAGCAATTCAAAAACAAGCAATTTGTTGTGGAAATTTTGTACTCCAGCCCGTGCTGAAATATGGTATTAGAAACTCCATAATCAATAACCTCAACCTTGATCCTCTCTTAAGAAGCAAGTTTGTGCGTGCTGCCATGGCCTTGGCAATATTGAGACTAACACCTTTTTCACACTCTTAATCTATCTTTAGCTGTTATACGGAATACAGCATGCAAGCCATCTTATAATGTCAATGCTAAGCAAGTGGAAGAACTAAAGAGGCTATACAGAAAGGCTCTAACAGCCGAGGTAATCAGGTTCTCCATAACTGTCTAATAGAAAAGATTATTGATGGAATCCAATACTTTCTTCACCACCCTAAAACAAAATAAATCAATAAACAAGCAGCTAAAAAACAAAAATTCATTATTACAAAATTAAGGCAATTTGCTACTCACCCTGTTGATACATGTTGTTGTGAAGTTGGGAAAATCCACTTCAACATTGAATGTGTAAACCCCAACACCATTTATGTTGATGCATATAATCAATACATTCCTTTCAATTTTATACAAGGGATTACATTTTTAATGATATTGCGCAATATTAGTGTAATGAAGTCATATTTTAGAATTTAAAACTAGACTTTATTATTCACAAATAAACAGGAACTTTATTTAGCTAAATTCTTAGATTTCCACTTTATGATAACCATATTCGACAGTTTCATCCAATATTTTAAATTGTCACCTTAATAGAATTAAGAGTAAGGGAATAACTAAACTTAACAATTAAAATTTGGATATTCATCATATTTGTCAAAATTGGCTGGAGATTAAATAGTTGTACCTCAAAGATCTCAAACTAGAAAACCCTCACCCTCCAAACCAGAAAATAGGAGGTCACAAAACCTCAGATCTCGAACCAAAAGACTTCATTCTTTTTTAATGGCAAAATTGAAAATGTCCTTTGTTGCCTTTTGTTTTTAGAATTTCACTTTTACAATTTGATGATGTGATAAGGGTAAATTACATTTTGTATTTTGATTGGTATTAAATTTATAACATTTTTATCTCCCTCTTCTTTAATGGCAAAATTGAAAATGCTCATATATGTCTTTTCTAGTGCCTTTGTATTTTTAGAATTTCACTTTTATAATATGCTGATGAGATAAGGGTAAATTACATTTTGTATTTTAATTGATATTAAATTTAGGATTTTTTTTGTACATTGACGGTATTTGTGTTTTTAGGTTAGAACACTATTAGGGTTAGGTCAACTGTGAAAAGTTGATCAATTGATTCGTGTCTCTCCGATAAGATCATCTCAACGAGCTAAATCCCCAACTTGGAACACATTTTTTCACTCTCTTTGGTTGAGGCGACTCGCATGCATGTGTACATTGATATTGATTCATCCTTGGATGTCTCTGACCTTTATCGAGATAAAGTCAATGATATCTATAAAAAAGGCTAGGGACACTCTTAGCATACTGGTAGCCATACGATGAGATGAGACAGACGGTCAGAGGCTGCAGCGGGACTACTATAGGAAAGCCTGCCCCCGCTAGTTAACATGGAAAGATAGCAATAGTCTCTATGTGAATCTCTTCCCGACCAGGCCAGTCTTCTTCTTTCTATAAGGGAGATCCAAAGCTCTAATCAATGACATCGCAACCAGGTTGGTCTCATAGTTGTGCCTTCGCGCGGGACATTTTGATTACGATTTAATTAATGCGAAGTATGGATCATCTAGTGGTTCGCTCGCTCCGCTAAAGAGAAGAAAACGTAAAATGAGTAAGACATGAACGCGCATTGACAGAGAAGAGAATTTCATTTATAATTTTGAGAGTCCACAAATTTGAAAGAAATCCTTAAGTGGAATACTTAGTTGTGTTGTGAAACAGGAAAGCCCTCTTACTATCCAATCCTGTACTTATTCATTTCAATTAGTAGGAGATCGAACTAACCAATAGCAAAGCAAAGTATGGGTTTAGCAACCGCAGGAAAGGAATGTTGTTACCATAATGAGGTGGAATACTTTTTAACCCAGTCAAAAGTGATCTACTTTTCCTCGATCGAGTCTAGTAGAGGAAAGGAGATATAAAATAGGAATGAAGCGAAGCCACTTTTTATCTGTGTTTTCACAATATTTGAAAAATGATGATTTGCACGTTGTAGGATTTCTAGTTGCAAGTTGCATTAATGAGAATTAAAAATTACGTAGATAAACAACGAGTCCCAATGAGATAGTTATTTCGTATAGTAGTGATGAAAGCAACGAAACAGATCTGTCTCTATTATAGTTTAGTTCAGAAGTGAAGTCGAAGTCCATTATATGTTTTTTTCTAAACTTTCAAGCCCGTGAACGACATTTCTCTATCTGCTCAGGGGAGGGGAGCTAGGCAGAAGAGAAGGGTTTGAAGATGAATCAGAGTCCCGATGTTGATGCTTTCTATCCCGCAGCTCAGTAAAAAATGAAATCAATCCAATCAAAGCGAATCAATCCATCAATAGCTATTGCACTAGCCCCCCTTCTCAACCTGGTCTTAACATCTGGGATACATTTATTTTATTAATATAAACAAAAAGATTTGGTATTCCCAGAGGATAGAGAAAAGTCGGTCCATTGCGGTGTCAATGTCTCTCGATCAACCTTCCGTATCGAACAATAAATTAAGTATTGAAAACAAGATAAAGAGGGTTGGATGTCATTCAATGATTGCATTTAGTAAATCTAAAAGCATCTACCTAGATGATATGAGAGAAGAGTTTATTCATCATTTATGTATGTATACCAGATAAGATCCAGGATGAATTTACTTTATATAAATACAATTTGATACGAAATTCTACAATAATAGGTGAGTTGGTACCAACGAGTGCTCCTCTGCTAAATAAGATAAAAAAAGGTAACATATATAATTGTGAAATAATCGATTTTTTGTTCAGTTGGGCTTGGGCATAGGGAAAGGTCCATCCATATTCAAAGTAAAAAAGAGCGGCTAAGAATAAGAAGCAAGTGTTTCTGTTAGGCACCTTTTCTCTTTATTTCTTTTAGTAAAGATTGGGTTGGTATTCCGTTAACTATCCTAAGAGTATATTGTAGTGGTTGGGCCTACCCATAGAGGAAGGAGTTGGTAGCAGACAAGTAATTCAGCAATGAAACTTCCATGGCGTAGATTGACTGTTCATAAATCTGTCTTAAAGAGCGAGATCGTTATTGCAAAGATAAGGTGCCTAGCAGTATTTCCACAATGAGATTAGAAAAGCAAAGAAGGGGCTTTCCATCCTTGCTCAATCATCCTATCAATCATGGTAACAGAATTACTTTCTATCTTTCGGTAGCTGGTTTGACTGTTTGTGATCGAACAAAAGAGGAACAAGTTATATCATAGTGAAAGTAAAATTGACGTAAGAAAATAAAGTGAAATTCATTAACAAATCTTGTATGTCATAGTTAAGCATTTTCCTACAGGGCATGGAGATTGAAATCTCGAGGGAGCTATGTTTTCCCGCTAGGAAGAATCAGATAAATGGAAAGTTCTCATTCTCCATTGTAAGAGTTGAGGTGGCAGGTTCATGGTAAAAAAAGGCTTGGTTCAATCGGGCGAGACCATACCACTAAGGTTGGGCGAGGCCTCATCAAGAAAGATGGATGTGAAAGAACTCTTTTCTTCATTGACTTCTTTGAATGACTCATGTTAACGAAAGGAACCGAACGGTTATTCCATGCAGAAAAGTGGAGTCTACTACACTACACGAGCCCCCACATGCGAATCTTTTATGCCTATTCTTTCTGGACCTGTCTCTCATATGAGTCTCCGAGCTGAGTGATGGGAAGGACCTAGCCTGAACTAACGCCGACGGTACTTGACTACACTATATTGGAGTCTCCGTAGGCCAACAAGCAATTCAAGGAGCGCTCATCTACACCTTGTGTTATGTTAACAAAAAATCGATTTTCTTGCTGGATAAAAGCAACTTGACCGATGTTCAAGGAGTAGGATCTTTTAGATATGAGAGAACATGACTAAACTCACAAACAATGAGCCAATTCCAATACCTGCCTTTATCAACTAAGTTGATATAGGACTGCCCTTTCTAATCCTGCTTCTACGGAACTCTTGGGACTAAGATTCCGTACTTAGTACAGTAAATCAAATGATTAGACTATGTATGGATGTAGCTTACCCGAGATAGGTAGAGGAAGAAGAGGCAAGAACTTGCTCAGCATGTAACTTCTATGGCAATCCCATATTTTCAGGCAAGGTAGCGTTAACTATCCTAGGTTGTGAATTGAAGTTTTTTCTTTGCCGGGTATGAACAAGATGGAAGAGCTGATGTAAGATAAATAGACTTGATTCCAGTATGAAGTATTTCCCTTACGAGTGAAGGAAAAAAATGTTTTTTTTTCAAGCAAGTTAGGGAAGGAAGAAACTTCACTGCAGGGTAAGGCTAGCAGGACAGTTCACTGCTAAGTAATATGCTCACGAATTGGATTTGAACCTATATCCTCCTATTTGGGGAGACTTTCCTTTTAGTCGATCGTGATGTAAGTCTATTATTCCTTTCATCATAGGTAAGGCAAAGCGCTTTGCTTTCTTTTAAGAATGCATATGGTTTCGTCGTTCTTTCTTTAGTTAAGCCACCTTTTTTCTAAAAGTGCTTATAGTAATTGTGGGAAAAAGTCCTTATTCATTATTCTATTAGCATAGCATTAAGTAGTAAACATTTTACACTAGGGGTTTTACCATACCATACTATACATGCAAACATAACAAATAAAACAAAACAAAGATAGTTAGCATAGATAGGAGTCTATCTCCAATAAGCACCATAGTAGATCTACACTAAAAAAAGACAAAGAACACCAGACATGAAAACAAATGTCTTTAGACACTTATTTAATTTAAACCTTCTAAAACTAAAAAGAGTCGACGGACTCTTCTTTAGACACTTATTTAATTTCTTATTGACTGAATTTGCATCTTCAAAAGTAGATATCTTGCTTTAGATTGTGATTGAAGAAAGTAAATTACCTCCAATAGCCAAACTATTAACAATTTTCTTCATGTTATTAAATTAATCACTTACTGAAAGTAAACCGTTTCTTGTTGATCAAATTTGCATCATCAAAGGTATATATCTTGCTTTAGATTATGTCATGAAGAGCTCAAGACACATCTCTTAAAGCTCAAGAGAAGTTTCACAGTAGATCACCATGACTAACACATTATCCACCATTGATGAGAGCATCCAGCTCTGTAGAAGTTTGTCAGTCTTTATTAATGAGATATAATCTGGATTTTCTTGTCTTTGTGAAGCTTGAGTGCCAGATCTGCTAAATCCTTCAATAAGCTTAGTGAGATAGCGACTTGGACACACATTCTCATCATTAATAAAGCCTTTAAGTCCATTCGCTATAATTAAAGCTCGAACTTAAGTTTTCCTCATGAGGTAGCTAGATCAATCAAGCTTGACAGGTTGAACAAAGTTAAACAAGACTCATAAAGAAGCTTTATTATTAGATCTTGACATATGTGCAAACTCTAATACCATATATGATTTAGTAAGATGTTTGGAATGCGAGAAAGTGAAAGAAAATGATTGAGAAACTTTTGGAGAAATCTAGATCTTATTGAATTTTCTAATTAATTACATTATAAGAGATCTAAGCACTATTTATAGTTACATAAACTAATAACAAACTGCTAACTTTATAACTATAATATTAGCTAGCTAATTGACCTTCAATCACATTATGCTAGCTGTACAATTTGTTATAATACAACACTACATATAACAACCTCAGCCAACTTGGCATCAAGTAAATTGATTAATCAATAGCTCAGTGATAACAATACACTGATACTCTTACCACTAGCTCAACATCATGCATACTCTTAACTCATGTGGATCAAGAAAAGCCTGATAAGGTAATAAGATATGGTATTTTCTTGGTGTATGTTTTGGCTCTGTGGTTTTATTTTCTTGAAAATTATTTACTTAATTATGCTCTTAATAATAACTCTTCATTGTTCTATTCATTTGCTTTATTGAAGTTTTGGGTTGATATGTCATATTTGGATGAGTAGAAAATATTACCTAGAATGTGTTGTCATGTTAGTTATTATTTATATTTTTGGTAAAATTTAATTAATCTTTGAGTGAGTTTTTGGATTAAAACTTAGATTTTACTTAAAAGACTTTTATTCGGACTCATGATACCTTACCCATGGTTTTGTCCTACGGACCGAGCTTAAAATCCATGGGCCCGGCGAGACTGAACTTTTTTACCAAGTTTATAAAATGCAAATACGTATACATTCATAAGCCGAAGCCACGCTGCAACAGTAGAGCAAGCAGCTGCTACTTACCTCCCCTTGCCTTTGGCCAATTGGCCCTCTCCCAGCTTTACACCTGTAAAAGCAATAAATTACATCACTTTCCCAATTAATTTAATTTATCCACTTTATTTTTATAGTTTCTATTCCCTTTTCTTTTAGTTTTTTTGGTAGACTTTCCCAAACTCTCTGCTTCGTTGTTGTTGTTATTGTTGTTGTTCGGTTTGGTGATGACATAAGTGGGACTTTGCTCCTCTCATTTGCATTTTGTTTTTTATTTTGCTTTTCTTTTGAAACTCAAAAAAAGCAAAACAAAAAATAGAGAAAAAAAATGAGCTTTCAAGATCTACAGAATGGGTCGCGATCATCTCCATCATCATCGTCAAAGAGCCCATCACAAGCCGTGGCAGCCGGGATTTTCCAGATCAACACTGCCGTTGCGGCTTTTCGTCGACTTGTTGACGCCATCGGAACTTCCAAGGACACTCTTGATCACCGCCAGAAACTGTCTCTGTTTCTTCCACTTTTTTATTTCATATGAAAAAATATATATATATGTATTTTAGTTTAATACAATTCTATGTATTTACTAATTCTCAAATATGGGGGTTGCATCTTGCATGGCATGGGCAGGCACAACACAAGGCAAAGAATTTTGCAGTTAGTGAAAGATACTTCTGCTAAGCTCAAATCTCTCAGCGAGTCCGATCGGGACACTCATGTTAATGTAATGTATCTCTCTCTCCCCCCCTTTTGCCAACTGAACTTCTCTTTTGTTGAAAATTTTTTGTTTCTTTAATATGTGAATTTCGGTGGGTTCTTTAAATTTTCAGCAAAATAAGAAGCTTGAAGATGCTAAGCTTGCCAGAGATTTTCAAACGGTATTGCAAGAATTTCAGAAAATCCAACAACTTGCCTCTGAACGGGAGTCTACTTACTCCCCTTCTGTTCCTCCTTCTTCAGCTCCACCAACAACAACGTATAATTTTGCTTACTTGTAAATCAAGTTGTTTTGTTTTGTCATTTATCTTATTATGATGCTGGTGTTTTTGTGATTTCAGAGACAGTTCTGGCTCGGGTGAATATCTGGTGTCTGAGAACCAGCCGTTTCTTATGGAGCAGAAGAGGTAAGTGCTTAATTCTCACACCCTTTTGCTCTGAATTTTTCGCTACCTCAGTTGGGATTTAGTTGTCAGTGCTAGTATTGGTCCATATGCTATTTGTCGTTTCATATGATGTCAATGTAGATATACCGTTGCTACAAAATTTACTTTATTTAGTTCATGACTCTGGTGTTTCAACTCGATTGGTTGTATTGTTGGACATTTTAAACATTAATAGTTGTGTTTTTCGTAATAATTTTGGCAGATAGTGAAGGCACCTTTTCTCTTTACGGCAGTAGAATGTTCCAAAAATTTGTATTAAGTAGCTTATGGCAGAAACATGCTTGGCTTTCATTTAATTTCAATTGAAGCTAACTGAGATACATTTTTATTAGAGATCACTCCCTTAAAGACTCTTCCATTGCTTTTGTTGGAAAGCCAAGCATTTCTTTCCCTTTTCTTTTTCTTTGTCGTCAAATTTGTCGAACATATATATGCAGGCAGGAGTTATTTCTACTGGATAATGAAATTGCCTTCAATGAGGCCATTATTGAAGAGAGGGAGCATGGTCTTAGAGAAATTGAAGAGCAAATTGGGCAAGCAAATGAAATATTCAAGGACCTTGCTGTTCTAGTTCACGAACAGGGTGTGGTTATTGGTAAGATGCCAAATACCAAGTAGATAAGTTATTTCCCTCTCTATTGCTCCCTTTTTCTTGCCATCCATAGGATGTTATTAGTATAATTGGTCATTGGTTCTGCTAAAACAGATGACATTTCATCAAATATCGAGTCTTCGGCAGCTACAACAACTCATGCAAGAGTTCAGCTAGCTAAGGCTTCAAAGAATGTGAAATCCAGATCATCATGTGTAAGTAATAATCGCCTTCACATCCTATTAAGCTTAAGTGCAGATTTGGTTTGTCACACTGTTGGCAAGTTGGTTTTCAGTATTTGAGATGTCTACATATATGTTTAGATCGTTGATTCAGGAAGAAACATGTTCCTGCATGTATGAAAAAGCACAACAATTTCAACGGACTTACATGTATGAATGAACAAGGAAATAAAGAAAAGAAAAATAATATTCCAATCCTCCCAGTTTTCATGTTCACATTTTCTCCCTGTGTATACTGCCTATGCTCTTTTTGATGGAACTGCCATACCTGTTGTAAAGTTCGGACATAAAGTTGTAACGAAGAGATGAAAAAGAGGATTGCATCTGGTACAGCAAGAAATGGATGTTCCAAAGATACAGGGATAAAAATATTTCTGTTTTAGGTTACAGATGGTTTTGACAGAACCTATACACTATATGCTGCTTGATTAATTTCACAATGTTGAGGTCAGTGTAGAGTAATAATCATCTAAAACTTTGGATTTTAAGAACTTGAATGTTAACTTTGAAGTGGTACCAATTTAGAGAGAGATGGAGCAGATCAATCAAAGAATAGAGAGTGGAGGCCAGCTTGCGAGGAACCGGTTATGTTCATCATATGGAACAGGAAGAAATTGTCTGAAATTATTATCTAGGCATTCGGTCTTTTAGTAGTCCAATCCCCATTTTCCCCTCAGTTTCCTTGTTACATATGTATTTTTTTTTTCACTGTAGTTTGTCCAAGGAACTGTATCTATAAAAATGCTGTTTCTCTGGGTTGTTTTGCAGTGGTGGTGGGTGCTGGCAATCATTGTAGTGGCACTGGTCATCCTTCTCCTGGTGTTCATTCTATAATTTGCAAGATATTGGTGTGCCTTTCCTGGATCGAACTTTTTTTTATATTCATTTATTTATCTCTGTAACTTACTGGGCTTCCGCAGATCTCCACATTTTTTTTTTCCTTCTGGTGTTATTAGGGTGCTGTGCTAGCTCTTTCCTTTTGCTTCCTGATCGGTTTTTTGGTTTGGTTTTGTGTGCAACTTTATCTTGCACCTAACAAAAATATTTGTAATCGAGCAAGATATTTAGCAGATGGTCTGGCTTTTGTCTTCTACATCTTCTGCGCATAGAGGAAATATAAAAAGTCTCTCGTTGTGCAATTTATTTGTTTGACAGAATGATTTAATTAAGGACTGATAGCACCACTTCGATTACAGGGCAGGGTTTATACAAGTTTGATCACAAATACATGAACCTTTAAACAGATTCAAATGTGACTGAATGATGATTGTATTTAACTTTGTTAATACTGAGGAAAGATAAGAGTTATGAAATGATGACATGTCATTATTCTTGAAGTAATTCACCTAAATTGAATATTTTATGGAATGTTCTAATAGAACATCAAGATCATCAGTGTTGAATAAAAACAGCAAAGTAATGTATCACCATTGATGTGTTTACCTTCTGTAATTTATTGATGTTTGTAATTAGGAATCAACCATCGACGAATATTTATAGTTATGAATCTAATGAGATTAACTTAGATTAATTCAATTGTTACACATTTAGTGGGAGTAAGATAGATAAATTCAATTGTGGACCAGCCTAATTTTGTATTTCTAGAAGACATATGAACCTCTAAGGGGGGATATTTATCACTCAATTGTGGGAGAAAAGCAGGAGTTGGAGTTCTTGTGGCTGCAGAATAATTAACCTCAAATAAAAATTAATGTAAAGAATAGATATTTTTCAAATGATTGTCTCACATAAGAATTAATATAAATTAATTTTAATTATATTAATCTGAATTAATTTTTAATTATAATTTAATTTATAAATATCACTTATAATTTTATATAATCTATATATCTATATAAAGTTGGGACTAGGAGAGTTGATGTGACATCACTATTTCTCATCTTTTTATCTCTGTATTATGAATTAACAAGAGAGAATTATGAATTGATAAGGAAATTAAATAATTAATAGAGGTCGACAATAATTTATACTTTACCGAAATGTCTAATTATAGCATCAACGCATTAAAGTTATATAGAGATTTTAAATTTGGCTTTTCATCATCTCTTAAGATCTCATAATTAATTTAACCGTTATTACACAATCAATATGTAACAGTTCATCAAAAGATTTATCGTTTTCTTTAATTAAAACTTTTTTGCTCATAAATTAAGCAATAACTTATAAAAAATTTTAAATAGCCACCAAAAAATATGATATCCCACATAAATATAAACACAACACAATCTATATATCTATATAAAGGTGAGATTAGGAGAGTTGATGTGGCATCACTATCCTCATCTTTTTATATTCTCTATATTATGAATTAATAAGAGAGAATTATGAATTGATGAGTAAATTAAATAATTAATAGGGGTCGACAATAATTTATACTTTATTGAAATGCCTAATTATAGCATCAACGTATTAAAGTTATATATATATTTTAAATTTGGCTTTTCATCATCTCTTAAGATCTCATAATTAATTTAACCGTTATTACACAATCAATATGTAACGGTTCATCAAAAGATTCATCGTCTTCTCTAATTAAAACTTTTTTATCATAAAATAAACAATAACTTATAAAAATTTTTAAATAGCCACAAAAAAATATGGTATCCCACATAAACATAAACACAACACAATATAATAGAAAATAAAAATAGCTCTTAAAAATGTGTTACTCATTTTGGCCCTGACTTACTTGATGATGGCAAATATTGTAAATGCAACCAGCAAGAATGATCACCTCGATAACAACATGAAGCCATAATACAATCTTGCATCAAGACTCTGAAGTCAGTAGAGACCTAATGGAGTGCTAGAACGCGTTAATGGAGCTGAAATTATGCTCAAATGAGATTGTTATTTTCTTCCTTAATGGCCAGGCTAATATTGGCCCTGTCTGTTGCCACGCCATTGACATTATCATGCGTAATTGCTGACCTACCATGCTTATCTCCCTTAGTTTCACTACCAAAGAAGGGAACATACTAAGAGGCTATTGTGATGCATCTTTTGCTTCTTCTGCAGGTGGCTCCACCGTGATATTTTAGCTCAGGTTTCCAAGATTTTGGCCCAAACAAGGTACATCTATGGCACAGCTTTATATGTCCATAGTGTTAAAAAGTAAAAATTTTAAAAAGTAAGAATATTTCTGTATTTATTTAGTTGATTTATTAATTCTATCAATACATAAACAACATCAATATATGAAAAATTTTATTATTTATTATTTATTTTTATTTTTAAGAAACTTCAAGATGGCATAGGTTCTGTGAATCTCGGTTTATCTTCATTTCTAGGCTTATAGGGGTGTATTGTGAATTTTATTGTATTTGATAAATAAAATTTACATTTCTATTGAATGTAATTATTTTTATTCAGATTATCCTCTTAACATGTGTTTCAAAACCCCAAGTCATATAGATGTTGATAATTGTAAATAAAATAAATGAATTTATTTGAGTGATTTCTTAATTTCAATCAGAAAATAAAATCGGGATAAAATTTATGATCGACATAAAATACAAATAAAGAAAAAATAAAGTATTGAAATTTAATTATTATAAATATATGTATTTGTGTAAATATTTGTTTGATTTTTAAAATAAATAAAATTATAAAAATATATTATCTACTAAATATTTTCATTACTGTTATTTTTCCTTCTCTCCAAACTCTATGGCAATTTCTGGATATCTTCAACTATTTATAGAGCGGTCTAACTCTATGCATTTTATTACTTAATAGTAATAGATTTTGAAATATTTATATTTAAAAAAATTCACATTACAAATGTAAAAGAGAGTTAAAAAGTAAATTTTAAATAAAATTAAACATTGAAACCTTCATTTCTTTCTTATGCAAGTAATTTGAGAAATTAAAACTATTACAGCACTTACATTATTGTACATACCTCTTCCACTTTCTTTTTAAATTCAATAATATGTAACTATTAAAAATAATTAATTATAAGCCTTGAAACATTCATTTCTTTTATTATGCCAGCAATTAAAATGAATGCAACCTTTTGTTTAGTGCTACTACCAGAGCCAAATTTTAACATTATAATCTCATATTTAATTATGCAACCTTTTGTTTAGTGCCTTTTGGCTTCTTCAAACTCTCTAAATATTTACAATTTGTTACGTTTAGTTTTTTTTATTATTATTATTATTTAACCAACATCCTATTTATAAAGATTTTTTGTTTTTATTATTTGACTTATTTGAATTTTTAGTATTATGTGCTTCATCTTCATGGAGTACTTTTTTCTTCATGAGTTGAACAATGATGGAGGTAGTTAGATGATAAGAGTTAGACTTTGTAGAATGTAATGACTGTTAATACTAAAAAGAGTGGAGAATTGATTAGTACAGACATGATTTTTATTGATGAAAATGTTATATAAAAAATTATTTATCCATTGCTTTCTTTAATTATCTTTTTTTTTCTTAATTATTTTACATTTAATATAGTATTTTTTTCTATAGGAAAATCTAATATATATAACAATCAGAAAAAAAATTTAATAGTAAGATTTAGGCACATATTGAGTGATGGTTCTTTATATAGACTATACACATCTTTAAAAAAAAATAACAAAAAAAATAATTAACTTTTATAAATAACATTAATTTTATAAGGATATCTCATCTTTAAAAAAAATTTATATTTTTTATTAATTTCATCAAATGCAGAGTAAGAAAAAAAGATAATACAAAATTCTCTTTTCAAAACCACGCGAAGAGAGGTTCTATTTCCTAGTATAAGTAATAACTTTAAATAATAACATCACGCAATAAAAAATAAAATAAACGTTGGGCAGTCCGAATTTAAATCTGAGCAAAACCCGAAATGATTAAAGATGGGCCCTACGAATAAAAGGCGGGCCGGCCATCATTTGAGATGGACTGCAAGGTGGAAACACAGACAAATACAAACGTTGTGTCGTTTTGGTGTTCTTCGCCTCGACCTCGATTCGGACTGAAGAGAGAAGAAGAAAGAGAAAGAAGCGAGTGTCATCAACATCAATCATCAGCATCACTATCATCAGCACCTGCACCTGGATGTGAGTTGAGTTGGATGATCATCTCCACCATATCATCAACAAGAAATCAGTAGGAATGGCAGGACTAATATACGAAATGTTCACATCGTCATCGTTACTATCACTAGGCCTCTACCACACGATCTGCACGACACGTAACTACCTGAAATCACCACAATCGTACAGCGCCAAACCCTACCACCCACTCCCACTCCATCACAGCCACCACCGCCTCAAACACCTCCAGCTGTACCTGATAATCGCCTGCCTCCTCATCTCCTTCGTCCACCAAGTCCTAACCGCATCCGACTCCGACCCGCTCGTTAAGGGCCGGACCCCCGTCCACCTCTTCGCCTCCCTCCAGTCCGCGCTCGTCCTTTTCCTCTTCCTCTTCCTCTCCCTCTCCATCCTCCTCTCCGAATCCACCTCCTTCCTCCCTTTTCCCTCCGATCTCTTCTTCGCCCTCGCCGCCTCCCTCTTCTACCTCCACTACTCCGTCTCCTCCGCCGCTGCCTCCGTCCAGACCTCCGATCTCCAGGCCAAATGCGACACCCTCTCCGGCCGCATCTCCGCCCTCGCCTCCTTCCTCTGCCTTGCCCTCGCTTGCAACTCCAGGCTCTTCGTCGCCGACGTCGCCCTCGGCGGAGCCCTCTGCCTCCAGGGCCTCTGGGAGCTCCAGACTGGTCTCTCCCTTTACGTCGAGGCGTTCATCCCCGAGGGGTGTCATAAACTGCTTGATGTGGTCAAGGGCGTCGAGGGGTCCACCAAGTGTGATTTGGAAGAGTCTAAGCTGAGGGCCATGGCGATTTTGGATCTCTTGTTTTTGGTTCATGTTTTCTTTGTTTTTGTTATTGTTATGGTTACTTATGCTGCTATTGCTAAGACTGTTGCTATCAGGAGATTGGGCTCTTATGAGGCCTTGCCTATTGCTGCTGCTTCCGATGCTAACAATCACATTCAGATGAAGGCTTTGGCCGGTACTCAGGCCTGATACTCTCAATTTTATCAACTTAATTTATTCAAACCAGAAAAAAAAATTGTGAGATTTTCATTTTTGTATACTGAGTAATGTACTTTTATTTCATTGTTTTGAGGAATCATTTGCCTTTCCCGTGGTTGGGTTATCTCGTGTTAACCTGCTCTGCTGCAATGTTTGTAGTTCTACGTGTTAAATATTAGCAGATTTCTTGTTATGTCTAGTAGATATTAGCTTGAAATGAGCTTGTGCATTAGGATCAACAATTGTGTTGATAGGTTCTTGCGTTATATGTACAAATACTGTTCTTGATGAATGGACTTTTCATTACATCTTGACAATCTAGGTTTGATTATGAGATTTCGTTTTTGTTTATGTATACAAAGTATGCTCTTTAATTTCATTCTTTATGCTTTTGGTTATGTAATTGCTCTTTTGAGGAATTATTTGCATTTGTTTTTTCATTATGACTGATTTTGATGCACTCTTTGCTTTTGGTTATATAATTGCTCTTTTGAGGAATCATTTGCATTTGCTTTTCATTATGACTGATTTTGATGCATTCTTTAAGTTTAGCCTCCACCTCTTATTGTAGTGCAGTGGCTTAGACGATGAGCTGACTTGTTGGTATGTCTACTGGGTATCAGCTTGAAATGAGCTTGTGTACTGAGAGATCAACAATGTGATTTTTGATTCTTGTGTCATATATATGAAGACTCTTCTTGATGAGTGGACTTTTTAACCATCTAGGTTATCTCAGTTTGATATGTGCCATTGAAAATGCTGTGAATCGTTAGATCAGAGTGTTATTTTTAGGGTATCTATCTAATGTATCTAATGTTGTGTATGCAGTATTCAACCCAGTTGTCTCCTCCGGTACATTGGTTGAAATTTCTGGATAGTTAAATGTTCATCTTGATAGAATAGACAAGTTTTCTAAGTGGTTCAGTGAGTTCTGTTTCCTGCTCAAATTTATTCTTTTAGATGATATACTATCGCCAATGTGCTAATGGAAGGGAGCATGAATCTGGCATTATTAACTATTAAGCTTTTTAGTAAACATATTTGATTTCTTTGATCTTTTAGGATGGTGACAGTTGTTGAAAGCGTTTTGTCATCATAGAGTAGCATGAGCGGCTGTTGTGTATTGTTGCTTTATACATGATTGTTTATTTTTTTCATATAATATAGAATTGATCTCCTTCATTTGCTTTCATGGATTGTGCATTGTTGAAATCCCGTTTTCTTCGTTACCCTCAATTCCATGCATTTCTTTCATTTCGTGATGGTAACATTTGGATCAATGCTGCTATTGATCTTTGCTGCCATTTGTCCTAGTCTTGAATGATTATTCATTTCCCTTATGGTCGTTTGACCTTTACTTTTACTAAATATATTCTATTTTGATTCAAACATTTTCTTTGTTTTATGATAATCACTCGATTGCAGCTTAGTGTTGTAGAGTGTTTGTTGTTTTGACATGCTGTTTCTTTCTGGGAACAAAGAGTACACCATCCAGAAAACAACAAAGGAAGAACATGCTTGCCGTGAGTTCTTTGCTAGAATGTGTGATTATTAATCTCGTAAAAAATGGTGTTATTAGTGAAAACGAAAAGACTTAATTGTCCTACATTTAGTTGCAGTGCACTAAATGTTGTGTCCACATGGAAGCCAAACTAGATCCTCTTTTTCAATCCATTATTTATGGAACACCTAATCTTTTCGTAGGCGAAACAAGTCATAGGTGTGGTTGTGTGGACAGTAGATGTTATCATATCACAAGAGTTGAACTAATAGATTTGGAACTGGATAACCTAGATGTGTCTAACATAGCAGATGCATTCTTCTCTGTGGATGGTGGTTGAGTCTAGGTGATTTCCTCTTCCCAGGTCTTGACTCCATTTCGATTTTTTTCTCTGCTTGAGCTTGGGATATAAATTGTTATTGCAAGTATCGTAAGTTTAGTGGTGGAGCTCTGGCTCAAAAATGCTCGTGCATCTATGTTGATGATTGTCCGGATACTCCTTTTGACTGAAATTTTTGTGATCCTGGAGTGTTTAAAAATAAGTCTAAAAGTGAGCCCCTGTTGATAGAAACTGGCGATTGGGATATTCTGGTGCAGTAGCTTTGATAATTATAATCCTTTGATAGTTCTAGTTTGATGTTGTAACCATATGTTTTGTTTTGTAGTAAACCTGTCCGTCTGTGTGTATGTATTCTTATAAGATGAACTTTGATGTTATACAACATAGATCCTTCTATAAGTTTAAGCTTGGGATAAGCTGCTAATTTTCTACCCAACTTCGGGTATGTTTGGAATTGAAGTTAAGCAATAGTAGCTTTTAAGCTGCAATGATTAAAGATTTAGTAAACACTAGCTGTTAGTAAACTTTTAAGTTATATTAGTTATGTTGATATGATTTTTCACTTGTATGATGTAAAATCTATTATGTTTTGAATAATTTTGTTAAAATTATTATTTTAAAAATTATATTTATTATATAATATTAATTTTTATTTTATAATTACAGTTTTTTTTTTTTACAACAGCTGTAGTTTAAAAGATACAGGACTTTAATTTCAAACATACTCTTCATTTGATTGAACTTGTTCGTGTTACGTCGTTGAAGACAGCAAAAATGGATTAGGTAGGTAATTATATCCTGGCGAAGATTTTACCGTGGAAAGGAAAAGATGTACAAAATAATCACCCGAAGCGATTTTCAGGAGGGTTCTCCAGAAGATATTGTGCCGACCGAATTGTAATTTAAGTAACCAAACTGAATTCAAAGTAGCATGAACAACGTGATACAATGTGCCAAATCAATCAATCAGGCAGCGGAGACCACAATATGATGGAGCGACAATGAGAAGTTGCAAAAATAGCTTTTACTATTTTGAAGCTTTTTATATCTTCTTGTTCATTGTTCAACAACAACAGACCGCTGTGGGAGTGACCATTTTAGCCCAGATTTGGAGCATAGTATTTTGAATAGCTACAGTAGCTTTGTTATTGGTGATTACATTGAAGTTGTTGGGTAATTTTGCGTCAAGGGAGAGAATACAACAAATTAATGGTACGTTTTGCTAAATAATAATTGAAATGAGAAAGAATTAAAATGAAGAATTAAAATTAAAATAAATTCTTTACTTCAACTATGTGAATTGAAATTAAAATAAATTGTATTATTGATATGTTTTCTTTATTTTGAAATCAAAATTTCATTGTTGTAAGTTACTAAAATGACTTTAATTGATTATTGTCATTATTTATTATAATAATCGTAATTATTATTATTAAAAATAATAATAATAATTTTTACAATAATAGGAATAATGATTATTATTGTTAAAATTATTATTACTATTATTATTAATTAATTAATATTAATATTATTATTTAAAATTATCATCATTATTGTTGTTGTTTTGTTGCTGCTATTCTTCTTATTCTTCTTCTTCTTCTTCTTATTATTATTATAAATTAATAGTATTATTATTATTATTAATTTTATTATCATTAATTAAAATTATTATTTATTATTAATTTTATCTGGTCTTCCCGTTAGCTCGTTCCTTAAGTTCTTGACCCAATGCCAGGCGAATGGCTAACTGCACCCCTACCTCAGAAGGTAAGGGACCTTGGAAGATGATTATTTGCGGCAAAGGGGGCGAGGGCGTGGAAAATCCAGCAGCCTCTTGCAATAGGCCCCGAAATGACACATTCCGAAGAATTCGTATATGAATCTACAGCTTCAACGCCTATGACAGACAGAGTATACTGTATCGGTGGGGATTTGTGGTCAAGAGACGCCCCTTTTCATTATCATCTACTGCCCTTTCTTTCCTCCTGGCTATTCACACATGTCAGGCAAAACCTATTTACCCCTAGTTATGTGTCGATATAGTATTCATGGAGAGATTAGAAGACTATTCATAATCGAACCCTTGTCGCCAAATCGAGGGGGCTTGACTTTTATTATTATTATTATTAATTTATTTAGGATAAAAGTAAAATTATAAAATTTAGGTGGAGTAAAATAAAAAAATTCAAAGAATGGTGAACTTGATTTTCTACCGTTCCGAAAATTAAGTTCTCATTTCTTATTTCTAAAACATATGGGTTCTGTAAATTTTATTCTCATCTCTATTTTAAGTTTTAACAAGTAAATACTATCAATTATTTTTATTTTAAATTTTAATTTTCAATTCAACAACTAAGTGCAATATAAATATAAATCTTAACTATATTTTTTTTAACTATTCAATCAAATTAGTGTTCTCTTAATTCTTTTATTAATGTAAGTAGAGTAAGTACTCTTAAAAAATATTAATAAAAGTTAAAATATAAATTTTTTTAAATATTAATAAAAATTAAAATTTGAGCCAATTAATTATAATATCTCTTTAAATCTAAAAAAAAAACAAAAACTAGATCTTTTTGTTCCATTTTCAACAACTGGTAAAGATATGCACACGTGTGTGCTACATTTGGGCTCCGCAACTTCTTGTTCTTGGCCTTACTAGTTACCAGCTGGCATATCCCTTCAGAAATTAAAAGGCAATTTCCACGCGATAAAAATTGTGTGACTCGAGTTTTGTTGTTAGGCGATGAAAACAGAAAGGTGGAATACTTGGTGCACAAGTTTCTACTCATTTACCATGAAGTTACTACTTTTGGCCTCATATGATCGCTTGACAACTATTTATACCTTTCAAAAACAGAAGAACATGCTACTGCAAGTACCCAACTGCTGTGGAGACTCAACTTCTTCTAAACTCTCTCCCTCATAGGCTATTCTGCACTTTGTTAGAACCAGAGTTCAAAGAAGATGATAGGATAGCCTATGAGAGAAGGGCTTAGAAGGAGTTGGGTTCTCTCCCCCAACAATCTTATCATGGTACGAACTGGGCAACCTTTGCAATCAAGCAGGTCTATAAAATGCTTCGTGTAACGGATAGCAGACAAGTCTGTGGAGTCTTGACTGCCATGGCAAAACTGTTCTCATTAATCTTCAGTCACTTTATGTTGTTAATGTTCCATAAGCTCCCCTTCTTTGTATATATTAAACTTATAAAGATTTTGTGGCCGTCCGTAAGATCACTGTAATTCTAATTAATATATTCTTGAAGGCTTTGTCGTCATGCTTAATAGGTGTTGTATTAAACCTTTTGTACTTTTTCTTTTTCCAGATATGTGACAAAGCTCTATGGTGACAAGTCAAGAGAAACTTAACAGATTATACAAAGCAGTTCTCTGTGTGCTCTTCATCGAAGACGAACTCCCAGTAGAAGTAATTTCCTATTCTAAGCAGCAAGAGACCATTATAATTCAAAGGATAAACCTTTTCTCAATGACAGCATTCCACAAATTTGAAGCACAAGGTACCCATCTTAGCAACCTAAACAACCAACACTAGATGAGGCTTGTTCTAGTAACTCAAATTGATTGTTATGGTTCATGAGGTAAAATTAGATACTAAATCTTAACCATATGCATTCTGTACTGTCTAGTGTCTATGGTTCTATAAATTAGTATTTTTTTTTTCTTTTGTTATTTTGCTTTTCAATCTTCCGAGCTCTGCAGGCAGGACCAGAACTTGGTTTGGATCATGGACTGTCTACAAATTCTTTTGTTCAAAGTGACCGTGAATCTCTTGGAATTTAGTTCAGCTCCATATAAACAATGAACCTTTCTGCTTCATCATACCCGACATGTGAGAGCTGATAGATGTGGGGAGCATGAAGAGGGCTCTAATCCTTTATCTAATTCTCAAGAAATAGCAAACTCTGATAACTTACTATTTTTATCTGTTTTTTATTGTTTCAAAACATTATGAAATAGATGGAAAAATAAAAATAAGTTAAGTCCAAGATTCTATGAAAAGTTCCCTGTATACGTCACTCAACAAGTTATTAAAGGTTTATCACAAACCAAAGTATGAAATTTTACATCACTGCATGTCAATGGAGATTTACAACAATTCTGTCAAATGGTATGGAGTATGTTGATTGTTTCAGCCTTGTTCTTTGTGAGATTTTTTGTATAACTGAGACAATCAGCAGAAACATAATGTCAATGATCATCTATCCTATACCACTGATTATGTATTTATGTGCCAATGAGAACTCACCCGAGAAGTAGTGAAAATTGAACATCAGATCAGTTTCTTTATACAGATAGGAGGCATTAAGTGTTATTTTGTTTTGAGTGTTGACTTTTGATTCCAATATTGGGTTTGAGGATTTCCCAAGATCTGAGATTAGATCCATAACAACAAACTTAAATCATCTACTTTTTGCAAGAAAGCCATTCCCGGAAAAAGGACTGCATCTTGTCTCTACTTGCAGCATTCCAAACATTCACGGTAGGAATTATCTTGCCAGGCCTTAAAAACTGGGAAATGTTAAAGATTAAATAACCCATACAACCCATACACAAGGTAAGTAGTATGATGAGTCCCATGAAGAAATGGTGTAATATCCAAAATCATACCTGAACAAACTCTCGTAATTCCATGAAGCTTGAGTGCTCACTATATGGAACCCCTGAAAAGACGTTAGTTCTAGCTTTAGAAATCTTCCCTGCCAACAAATCTGCATGTAACAACTAAGAAGTGCAGATGGTACTTCCTGACTATGATCATAGTAAATTCGGGTATCTAGTTTCCTCCAGGTCTACTATATTTATGCATTAACTGAAACTGTACATCCATTATCATCTCACCATAAATTGTGATATTGGCTCTGGAATGGGGTCTAATGAGATCCAGTTGGTTGCCCACAGTCTCAGAGTAAGTCCAACCTAAATAAATCAATTGTTAAATAAATGATTTAAAGATCTATAACTTCCGGCTTCTGTAGGGAAAAAGGAAAAAAGGAACTTCAGTAGGTTGCAACAGCACATGCGATTCACCTGTTGGCCGAAATGCCAATACTGCTTCATACTGATTTGTGTAAGGCTTCAAGTAGTCCTTCAGGGTCTTGAGAAAAAGAAAAGGAATAAATCTTGATTGCAAGTTAACATGACAAAAATGTATTATTAAAATAATAAGGGAAAGGTTCAGAATTAAACCTCAAATTTCAGTGATGACATAGGGAGCACATGCAGAAGAGTGTCATTTCCCTGGATACAAAGATTCCCAGAAAGTTCAGGCCAATCAAAAGATTGCAGAACCTTCCTCCTTGAAGCATTTGCATATATCTTGACCTAAAACAGTCATAAAACGGAGGTGACATAAAATTTTAACCAATTACATTAGCAATAGGATGATAAAAATTATGAAAACCAGATGCAACAATCATAACCAAAGGTCCTCCCTCATGAGTAGCAGTACAGTACAATGAGCACGGAATTAAGTAAATTTTATAAACTCGGGACTTATAACTACCAATTAGAAAACAGTGATAAGCATCAGTTCTTCCAAAATAATAATAAATAAGGAACTGCAATAGAAGGTGAGCATACCCCTAAGGCCTTGGCAATAGCAAGAAAAACACGTTCTTTTCCAATGCTATACGCCCCAACAACAACAAGGGTTTTAGGTTGCTTTTTGAGACAATTTTTAGTAACTCTGACCACATAATTTAATACATCTTCTTTGGAGGGGAACCTGAAACACCAAATGTCACACTAGAATTATTTTCCTTTTAATATATTTTTAAGAGCAGCAGGTTGTTTGAACAGTGCACCTTTTAGGCAAGTTCTGATAGAGAAAATCCTTACTTGTATTTTGGGTTGCAATAAGTTGTATCCAAGTAGAGCACATTAACTCGGTGGTTTACAAGAAGGGGGTAAGCTTGCATAAACCTAGAGGCCCTGAAATCTCCGGTATGCAAATAACACTGTCCATCTCGAAGACGAAAGTGAATCAGAGCTGCACCTGGGCAGTGATTAGCCTCTAGCAATGTTACTGTGACTCCATCAATAACATGTTCGGTATTTAACTCTAAAGGATGGATATATCTGCATACACAAAACCAAACAAAGCATGCCTCAACCACCAGTTTACCCAAATCACATACACTATACAGATTCAGATACCAGGTCCTTACGATGGATTGACCAAGAGACACATCCTAACAAGGCGAGCAGTGAGCGGGCTGCAATAGATAGGACCATGCGACCACTGTTTTCTTAGACCACCATAGTGATCATAGTGAAAGTGAGTAAGAAAATATGCAGAGCATCCTTTGATGCTACCATAGCGAAATGCATCAACAGTGAAAGGTGTTCCTGTATGACCAAAAACAATACATTATCACAATAAGCATAGCTACTTTACCTTAAACTAGCAAGGACCACCTTTCGCGCTCCCAAACACACTCATACGTATATGAAGCACTAATTCATATCAATTCAAGAAGAGCATTTAAAGAATTCAACACTTAAAAGGGCAACCGCAATTAGAGTCATTTTACTGATAATGTAATGAATAATAAAATGAACGATCCAATGGATAAAAACATAAAAGGTCTGAGAGCAAATGCGAAGAGTGTAGTAATGAAATGAAACCTGGAATCTTTTTATAAAAGGGGCAACTGCGATCGACATTCTTCTTCAAATGGGTAGCCTTAGATTTTCGATTGGAAGTCTTGAGCTTTTTCATTGGAGGTGAAAACGAGCAATTGGCCTCCGATTCCGAATTTGACTTCAACCCCCACATATCAAACAGATTAGCTTGTTTCAGCTTCCTTTCCGTTTGCAATAAACAAGACCAATCGGTGCCGCATCGGTAGAAATCGTCGGCAAAGCTCTCCTCTTCTTCTTCTTCGTCATCATCGTCATCATTATCTTGGAATGGTGGAAAGCCGCTCTCGTCATGGAGGACGTCGGATGATTCACAGTCATCATATTCGCATTCATATAATCCTGCATCTGTCATATCCTCTTCTAGCCTTCAATTTCTCCTACTGTTGAGGATCAAACTGATATTTTTCGAAATGTATCGGCGCGCCCGCCCTTCGACTTAAAGCGTGTCCTTTTGGGTTTGGATGGAGGGAAATGGCACACAGTGCAACAACTCTATTTGGGTCCCGCGTGGGACGTGGCTAAGTTAAAGGCTTTGATATTGGGCTCATAAAATCGGGCCGGACTCAAGATTTGACAGTACATAAAATCGTGAGAGGGGAAGAAAAAAATGATGAGGGGGGAGAAATGTAAATGGTGGAGTGAGGAAATTTAAATAGATGGTTTTTTAAGGGTATTTTTTACTTTTTATTAAGGTTGGTAATTTGCGAGTCTCAACTAGGCTTTTATAGATAGTCCATGTATTCATAAATAAATCCAATCCTTTGAAAGCCCATCCAATCTTGAGCTAATAAAATTTAACACGACTCGATTATTCAACACGAATAAATAGGTATAGATCATTAAATTTAATATGATTATTAAATAATTATATTTGGGTTAATATATTTTTTTTGGTGTCGAGTTAGGGTTAAAGTTTTTTTCTTATTTATCTGATCAATGACACAATTACATTTTTTTGTTATAAATCTATTTCAATGTTCTTGTCATCAAAATTTAAATATTGCACATAATTTTTTTAATATTTGGATGAATATATACACATGTTTTTATTTATAAAATTTTATACATATTTAGAACTGCAATAGTGTAAATAAGTAAAATATTAATAGATATGTATATTTTATGATATTGATGCATAATATTATTTACATATATATAATTAAAACTTTAATAGTGTAAATGTATAATATTTTGATAAATATGTATAATTTATAATGTATATAGATATATAAAACAATGTATAAATATTTTATGTAAATTTTGTTATAAGCTATAAGTTATATATATTAAGCGGTTTATTGAGTAACTTATTTATTTTTCGTGTCGAATTAAGTCTTAATATTTTGAAATTATTATTAAATAGATCGTGTTTAGTTTGACCTAAATTTGACACGAAACAAAGTTAATATGATACGAATACAATCCCATAACCTATTTTACCAACTCTAAAATTAGGGCTAAATTAAAAAATTTAACATTTCATAATTATAATAAAAAGTTTGATGATTTTTTAAAAATACTTTTAAAATATTTTTGCAAATATAAGGGAGGACAACAAAAGTCTCGTAGCCTTATCTCGGAGAATTTGCACTCAAAATATAAGCATAAGAAACACTATAAAGTCATATCAAAACACAATTGAACTAATACCATTCCGGCTATAAAGGATAAATTTCATTGATTATGGAATCTAAATCCATGGTATATTGAATTAATTAAAAAAATTCATTTGTTTATATATTGGGTGACCATTTTGTAATTACAAATATGTTTTCATTAGCGACAATTTCTTAGTATAAAGTAACAAATATTAATTTGGGCTAATTTATCCCAATAATGCCAATTTTGTAATGAGATATAACAAAATTTTTGGGAGAAGGCTGGTTTATAGCCTGATCTAGCTACTAGCTCTTAGATAGTTTTACCTCTATTTGTAAATATTTGGGTGCTTTCATCTTATAATCTGTGTTTTAACTTTTAAGAATGATAAGTTATAATCAATGTATGCCTAATAATTGAAGTTAAAACATATCTTTATTGGTGAATATCTTTGTTATTGGTTATAAGAAGTTGGATTCGCTTAATAATAATGTTATATATTTCAAATTTTTTGTCTTAAATAATCATTTTAAATGATGTGGTATTCATCAATTGGTTAGTAAAATTAAAGTGAATTAATTATATTATATTATCAACTAATTGATAAATGTTACATTATTTGAGATAAAAAATTTGAGATATGTGATATTACTCTTCTTAATATGTGTGCTTATAAAAACTTGGATTTGCTCTCCGTATAATGATTTTTAAAATTTGTTTCTACTCAATGTGTGTGTAACACTAAATAATAAAATGATGGGAAAAATAGTTATAGAACTTTAAGTGAAGTGGGAATATAAAAGCAAGTAAAAAGATTTACATTGAAAACTACTAAGAGAGTTATATATATATATATATATTAAGGGTTTTTTTTAGGTCTTAATTTGACTTAATTTAAGATGTTTTAATATTTTAATTTGTTTGTTTTTGCATCTAAAGTCTTATTGTAAGACATTTTCATCTGAATGGAAAAAGTAAAATTTCTTAACTTTTATCTGAATGATAAAATGTCCGAATGGAAGATTATTATTTTTTCTCACAAATAACCTCGTATTTATTTTCTATGTAGTTATTAGATATTATATTAAAATTTCATTTGATCTTAAATTATATTTGGTATTAAATGCTTAACACACATTGAATTTGAATTTTAAACAAATTATTTTATTATTAAATAATAATTTTTTATGTATAAATATTATGTTAAATTGTAAAAAATAATGTTATCAAAATTATTTTTCATAAATTATATATCAAATGCTTATTTTTTAAATATTTATAACATATAAAAACTATTATACCATAAAATATTGTAAATATATAGTTATTTAAATTTAAAAAATATATAACATTTTTAAGGTCATGAGTGTAAAAATATTAGAATTAAGATGTTTTGAGTTTATTAAAATAAATAACTTATCACTTATATTCAAACGTCAAATAATAAAAAAAAATATGTTTTAAACATATACATTTAGATTCATTTATATTTCAGTAATATTTAGAACTATTTAAATTTTAGATAAAAAAATATTAACTAAGAAAAAATGAAATTTAAAAAAAAATTAGAAGAGAAAACAATGATAGCTATAAATATATATTATTAAAGTATATATTATTTATATAAAGTATTTGTAATTGGATCATTATTTAAAAATAAATAAATAAATAATGCTTTAACATGACATGGGAACAATGATTAAGCTTTTTGTAATACAAAGTTATTTAAATAATATTTTTAATTGTTTTTGGGCCTTCCAAACAAAGAGGGAGTTGCCTTCGGTTGCGCCGTCACTGCCAGGTGTGTGCGACAGTCTAAGTTTTCAACCGCTGAAGAGTCCCATATTCAACAAGTGGAAATTCATGAACAGGGAATCCATTTTTGTATTTTTTAAAAAGAATTTTCACATGAAAAAATAATTATTTTTCCGTCCTTAGGTCAGTGTTGGAAAACAATGTACCCGTTGACCTTTGACTTCTATTTTGACACAAAAGTAATTAGATTGTCCCTTTTAAATAGTAAAGACAATCAAAGTAAAATAGTTAGAACTTTTTAAACAAAATTATATACTACAATTATTATTATTATTGTTAATAAATCTAATTAAAAAAAAAAGGTGATATGAGGCTTTAACATTTACTCCAATAGACACATAGACTCGCAACTTCAACAAAAAAAAAAGAAGTTAAATTTTACCATTTCAAAATTTGATAAAATGTTCAAATTCATTATCTTAGATAACAGTAAAACTCACTACTAGTATGAAACGCTAGATTTAAAAATAGATAAGATATTATTATTATTCTATATTATTTATACAACGTGACAAACCTCAAGGCCTTAATTTTCACTGCCAAAATAACAATTAATGAACTATTAATAATAATGGCATAGCCATGAATTGAATAGGTAAAAATGATGATGAATCATTAAATCAGTCTGTGTATATTTAAAATTGGGGTACTATAATTTAAAAATAATAATTATTGTAAAAAAATTATAATTATAAAATAAAAGTTAATAATATATAGTAAATATAATTTTAAATAATAATTTAATAAAATTATTAAAAATATAATAAATTTTATATTATATAAATAAAAAATTATATTAATAAAATTTATAAAATACAACAATTAATATTTATCATATAGTCTAATACTACAGCTCTAACCTTAATTCTAAATGTGTCATCTGGCCATCACGGCCAAAGCCACTAATTCAGTAGATGGAATATTAAAGAGACGACACGTGGAGACAGACAAGTCATAGGACTCATGTCTTCGAGAAGACCACAGTGGTTCTTAAATTAGACCCAGCTGTATAGGATCATTGCTCTCCCCGCGCTGCGGTTGAGTACGGAGGTAATAGCGGTCGGTAAAGTATCACGCCTTCGTTATTGACCAGACAACTCCTCTCTTTCCTTCTTTCTTCCATTTTTTCTCTTCATTTTCCTTCAAATTCCGAACCTTACATTATAATAAAAGCCTATACATTTGAAAAAAATAAAATCTCAAATTTGAAAGACTATTCATCTTTGGATCCTCTGTAGGCGTTCAACTTTCCATCTTTACAAGCTTCACTGGGTAAAGCTTTGATTTTTATCTTCTTTTTGACCAGCATTAAACCCTCTTGTGTGATTTGATCTGACTTTAACGAGTAAAGCTTGATTCTTTCCTTCTTTTTGGGGTTCATTAATTAGTTCCTGAATCTGGGTTTTTTAGATCCACTGTTTGTTTATAGGATTTTGACTTATTTTTTTACTTTCCTTATATAAGGTATGACCAATTTGTGATCAATTTGTGCCGGTGAAATTCATCAGGTGGGGTTTTGTGACCCTTTATCCTGCATTGCGCATCTGGGTGGTTTGGGAATTGGTGAATAATTGAAGGACAGCTCTAGAAGATTTCAGCTGCATGTGGGATCTCTTTCACGGATTCGCAGTTGTTAAGCCATGGGAGAGTGGGTCATTGGAGCGTTCATCAACCTCATTGGTAGCATTGCCATCAACTTTGGAACTAACCTTCTTAAATTGGGTCACGTTGAGGTGTGTGGATGCCGGGAATGTTCTTACATTTTTTTTTTCCTTTTAAGCTTGGTCAATCATTTTGTTAGGGAATCATAAACATTCCTTACATGTCTGATATTAAATGTATGCCTTTTGTGGCAATGGTATTTATTGCTGCTTGAGGGGCATGTTTGTAGAGTAAAACCAAAGTATGAGCTTCTATCTTGAATAAAAAATTCTCAATTCCCTTGATTGGATAAAGGCATCAATTATACAGGACATATTACTTGTTTGAATTCTGATACTACCCTGCCACATGCCCTGTGTTTTAGATTTGTGTAAAGATTAACATATTTTAGCATTATTCCTCACTCTGGAGTAATTTGTTACTGGTTTATGTTTTTGGTTCAGGCACGGGGAATCTAGAGATGCTAGTTATTTTACAATGGCACTATCTTTACATATTTACACCATGTTGCCAGTTTTGTTGAGTCTGGCTGAATTGTTTGCAGAGAGAAAGGCATTCTATGCTGGATAGTGATGGAACAAATGGAAAACAGTCACTGAAGCCTATTGTGCACTATCATTCTTGGAGAGTTGGTAAATTCGGGTCTCATGTGATTAATTCCTAATGGGGTTTTGATCTGGCGTGACTCCTCATGCTTTACATTTGTTATTAATGCAGGTATTCTAGTTTTCCTTCTTGGTAATTGCCTTAATTTTATTTCCTTCGGATATGCTGCTCAGGTCAGTAAGAGTGAACCTTTCATTCTTTTTTTCATCACTTTAATCTGAATAGAGGGTTTTTCAAATTTTATTTATTTCTAATCCGTATAACATTTTTTCTACAGATGAACAATGCTTATTTCCTAACGCGATCAATTTGGTCTTTCTCTTTCTTCTTTGCAGTCTCTTCTTGCGGCCCTTGGCTCTGTTCAATTTGTCTCCAACATTGCATTTTCTTACTTTGTGTTCAACAAAATGGTTTCTGTCAAGTATGTTAATATCTAATTTTCAGAACTAAATTGGAGATCCTATTTTTGATTTTCACATTGTTTTGTCAAAGTAAGGATGAAAATTGAAAGTAATGTTGCTGTTGCAGGGTACTGGTTGCAACAGCCTTTATTGTTCTTGGGAACATTTTTCTAGTTTCCTTTGGAAATCACCAGTCACCTGGTACCTTACTTGCTTCTGATACTTTTCATGTTCAAAATATGACTAGCTTGCTGATTTGTGACTGGTCTTGTTTATGGTTAATTAGTTTTAATCTCTTTCCTTCCAGTTTACACACCGGAACAGTTGGCAGAAAAATACAGCAGCATCCCATTCCTTGTTTACTGTCTAATTTTGATCTTCATCGTTGCTCTATATCACTACATCTATAGGTGAGCTACATGATTCTGTTTATTTAACCAAGTATTTGGAGCTAGCTATTCATTCAGATAATGTATCTTTCTTATAATCAACATGTATTATATGCAGGAGAGGAGAGAATCTAATTGTTGTTTCTGGACAAGACAATAGATATTGGCATATGCTGCTTCCTTTTTCATATGCTATAGTTTCAGGTGCTGTGGGATCATTCTCAGTGTTGTTTGCAAAATCTCTGTAAGTTGTAGCTCTCTAGATGTTGTTGTCCTTTGAAGATGCAACTGGATGTTCTGCTGTTGTAATCTGGTTTGAACATCAATTCTCTCATTCTTGCAGCTCTAACCTGCTGAGGTTGGCCATGTCTAACGGGTATCAGTTGCACAGTTGGTTCACATACTCGATGCTCCTGTTATTTTTTAGCACAGCTGGGTTTTGGGTAAAGATTATAAAAGAACTCTAAACATGGTTTTTTGCATGGTTTGCTATATGTTCCAATGACACTATTTTGTAGTTGTGTTGAGTTTATCAAACATCTATTGAATTCACTCTTTCTGCTTTTGCAGATGGCAAGGTTGAACGAAGGATTATCACTGTTTGATGCAATCCTTATAGTGCCTATGTTTCAGATCGCTTGGACTTCTTTCTCTATCTGTACAGGATTTGTATACTTTCAAGAGTATCAGGTCCTCTATCTATCTCCCTCTTAAATTTGGTGCAACATTGAGCCCTATATTCAATAATTTTAGATATAATGTGTTACATGTACATGTATTTGGCATTGGCTCAACGGAGAAATACCTAAGTCTATTTTGCTAAGATTTTGGATTGAGGGTGAGCCGGGCAGAATTGGTTTACAATTACCTCTGTTAACTTAGCAAATAATGTGAGTCAAATTAGTGTGAAGCCAGTTTCAGCTCAGTTATATCTTGTATTATATAATTCAATAGGAAAGTCATTTATCTTGGTTTTGTTATAACATGTTATGTGTCCTGGATACTCGCAGCCTTATTGGAATTCTTCAATTGGTTGCTTCAAGCCTGGTATGAACAATGAATTTAGATTGTATGGAGTGCTGATTCATTGCTCCTAAAAACAGGTATTTGATGCATTGAGGGCAACGATGTTCATACTAGGAACGGCGTCTGTATTCATAGGGATTTCTTTGCTTGCGCCTGATGAGTCTAAAGGTATTTTGTTGTCATCTCCTTTGAGATCAATTGTACAGGAGACATGGACGGGAACTTATTCTTTAAATTTTCAGGTGGTGAGGTTAAAGACGATTCATCTTTAGTTTCGGTAATGTCTTCAAATATTTCAACTGAAGTGGACAGGTACAGTGCATTCGATCATATTGTTAAAACTTCTTAAGATTGATTGTTGCTATAATACCTTCTAACCATGCTATTTTTTCGTCTTTCTGTGAATTATGTATCTTATAACAGATTGATCCTGTCATCTGAGAATGAACAAAATAAAGAACCAAGACCATTTGTGCAAGGAATGTCGGTGAAGATTTCAGATATGATGGCCAAGGCAAAGGTGCTTCTTCAATGGACAAAGTCCTTGAGAATGATTAGTTTTGTAGAATCAAATAGCTAACAGTGCAGGCTTTTGTTTTCTTGCAGACGGCTTGTTCAATGTCATTAGGCCTCGGAGAAGACTCAATCAATGCATCTGCAGTTCTTGTTATGCCTATGGTATCGTCAAAGATAAATGGTTTTAGAGGAAACAAGTTTGACAGGACTAAGCTTTTCAACATGAAAAGTTCTGGTTCTGATTGGAGTGGCATTTCAATAGATGAAGAGGGGGCAAAGTTATTAGAAACAAGTGCAGGGCTTCCCCCAAGCCCTTGATAGGGGTTATCACTGAGCTGGAAATATTTGCAGGCATGATTTTTTTTGTATTTTTTTTAATTGTTTGTTCATCATTCTGTTGTAGATTCAAAAAATTATCACACGCTATACACCATTGTATATATATATATATATTCTTGTTCACCTGATTCTAAGTAAAGGAATTTTTTTTTTGTTTTTAATTTTTTGCTGATTTATTTTGAATTTAAAAAAAAAAAAAAAATCTTTCCACACCAACACTCACTCGGGCCTCGAAAATGAGAAAGAAAAATTGCATTTCATACATTTAAATTTAATACGATGGCGCGTGATGTGGTGACCCGTATGGTCATGCAGCAGAAGCTAAGCAAGTTCTGCCCTTTGCGCCAGCAGTGGCGTCTCTTCTTTTCAGCATCATCACCGCAGCAGCCGACGGAATTCTTCAACCCAGAGACATGCATTTCATCAATCAAGCAATGCCAAACCCTCAAATCCTTGAAGACCCTTCACGCATTCACGTTAAGATCTCACTTTCACCATCACCACGACCTCTTTTTCACCACCAACCTCGTCTCCCAGTACGCCTCTCTCGGCTCCATCTCCTACGCTTTCTCGCTCTTCTCTTCCGTCTCCGACTCCTGCGATCTCTTCCTCTGGAACGTCATGATCCGGGCCTTTGTCGATAGCCGCCAGTTTGATCGTTCTTTGCAATTATACACCCGACTGCGTGAACTAGATATTAATCCTGATAACTTCACTTTCCCTTTTGTTCTCAAGGCTTGTGGATACTTACGGGATATTGAATTTGGTGTTACGATTCATAAAGATGTTGTTGATTCTGGGTATTGGTCTGATGTCTTTGTGGGGAATTCTCTTATCGCTATGTATGGAAAGTGTGGGCGTGTTGATGTTTGTCGACAATTGTTTGATGAAATGCCTGAGAGAAATGTGGTTACGTGGAGCTCTTTGACTGGTGCTTATGCGCAGAATGGTTGTTTTGAGGAAGGATTGTTGTTATTTAAGCGAATGATGGATGAGGGGATTAGACCCAACAGGGTTGTTATTTTGAATGCAATGGCGTGCGTTCGTAGAGATAGCGAGGCCGATGATGTTTGTAGAGTTGTTGTAGATAATGGACTCGATCTTGATCAGTCTTTACAAAATGCTGCAATGGTGATGTATGCGCGATGTGGGAGAATAGATATGGCGAAAAGATTCTTTGATGGGATTTCGAACAAGGATTTAGTGTCTTGGACGTCTATGATTGAGGCTTATGCTCAGGCTGATTTGCCTCTTGAAGCATTGGAGGTATTTAGACAGATGATATTGCAAAGGGTCCTCCCTGATTCTGTAACATTTCTTGGTGTGATCCGAGCTTGTTCAAGCTTAGCATCTTTCCGGCAAGCATGTACAGTTCATGAAATCATAATTCGTGGTTTCTTAGGGAATCAATTAGCATTAGATACTGCTGTAGTTGATCTATATGTGAAATGTGGAAGCTTGATGTATGCACGAAAGGTTTTTGATAGGATGAAGCGAAAAAATGTAATCTCATGGAGCACCATGATTTCAGGTTATGGAATGCATGGCTATGGTAGAGAAGCACTCTTCCTCTTTGATCAGATGAAGACTTCAATAAAGCCAGACCATATCATATTTGTGTCGGTATTGTCAGCCTGCAGTCATGCTGGTTTGATTGACGAAGGATGGGAGTGTTTTAATTCCATGTTAAGAGATTTTGGAGTCGCACCAAAACCTGAGCATTATGCATGTATGGTTGATATGTTAGGCAGAGCTGGAAAACTAAATGAAGCCCGGGAATTCATAGAAAGGATGCCAATAAGGCCAGATGCTGGTGTCTGGGGCTCACTGTTAGGAGCCTGTAGAATTCATTCAAATGTAGAACTGGCTGAAATGGCCGCAAAGGCCTTGTTTGATTTGGATGCAGAGAACCCTGGTCGATATGTGATCTTGTCCAATATATACGTGTCGTCCGGTAAAAGAACAGAGGCTGATAGGATTAGAGCTCTGATGAAGAGGAGGGGGGTGAAAAAAATTACGGGCCACACAGTTATAGAGATAAAAAACAAAGTCCATACATTTGTAGTTGGAGATAGATCGCATCCTCAAACAGAACTCATCTATTCAGAGTTGGCGAAATTGATGGACAGGATTCGGCGAGAGGGTTACACACCGGATTTAAACTTTGCATTGCATGATGTGGAGGAAGAAACAAAGGAGAAGATGTTGTATGTGCACAGTGAGAAGCTAGCCATTGTTTTTGGGCTCCTAAATTCAGGACCGGGGAGCACGATTAGGATTAAGAAAAATCTCAGAGTGTGTGGGGATTGTCACACTGCTACCAAGTTCATCTCTAAGGTTACAGGGAGAGAAATCATAGTGAGAGATGCTCATAGATTCCACCAGTTTAAGGATGGAACATGCTCTTGTGGGGATTATTGGTAAATTTGGTTTGGTACTTGGATCAAAGTTGGTTTGAGTTTTGAACGTTTGTTGGTTATTGTTTGTTGGTTATTGTTAGTTTTGTAATTTCCACACTTTTGGTCAAATGATGATGCAAGACGTATGTTCGATAAAGACACTGCGCTTAATGGCTCACTGGCCTGCTTTCAAAGACAGGCCCGTGTGGGGCCTACCAAGTAAATATCTGAATTTTTTTCAATACATCCAACTTCTGGAATATTCAGATTATTCCAAAATTATTTTTTGTGGGCGAGAGCCACACTGCACAGGTTAATACCTCTTTGAGAATTGAGATTGCTTAATTGGGTGCATTCATCTGATGCAGGATTTAGAAACAACATCGGAAGATGGAATCAAGCTCCTTAGAAATCAAAGTAATGTTTGGAAAGGATCTTAAAGCATTCAATTTCTTTCAGAAACTCACGCTCTATGTTCTGGTTTCAATGGTCAGCGATGATCCTGGTAAAAAGTTGGAGCAGAAGCAGAAACACAGGACTCCTACGGACAAAGAGGGAGACGGGAATCCGGAATGGAATCATGAGATGCAATTTGATTTGAAGGAAATCCCATTTCAGGATTGTGGTCACATATTTGTTCAGTTTGAATTGAAACACGAAGGAGTGATGTTTGGGGACAAAACCATCGGTGAAGTTCGTGTGCCAATAAAAGATCTTATCTCAGAGTTCAATGGAGTTGTCAGATTTGTTCACTATGAAGTCCGGAATCCTGACGGTAAACCCAATGGGGTATTGAGTTTTTCTTATAAGGTAAATGGAATGAATTCAGGCATCGGCACTGATTTTAACCCAGGAACCACCCAGATGACAGGCTTCTCAATAGCTACTGATCATTCACCGCAGCCAGCGTATGAGATTCAGTGTACGCAAGCAGAGTATCCTCCATACAGCTCACCACCAGGAGGATCTCTTTATCCGCGGCTGGAAATTGAGACTGCAGTAATGCAGCCAACATACTCCACGCAACAAGATGTTCAATATGCATCACCTGGAACGCCACATGTACCACAAGAAAGTTATTATGCCCCTCCAAATAACTATTATCCACCGCCACCACAGCCTCCACCTCCAGCACAGCCATTTTATCCTCGACAACCGCATCCGCCATCACCAATGGCACACTGGGCGTATTACCCTGCTCCTGCAAATCCATCTGGGTTCGGTAATCCTTGGCCAGATTCTGGACCTCAGACGGGTAATCATAGTTACAGCATGCCGGGGACCTGGGCTCAATCGGGTGGACCTGTACATTCATTTGGGTACGGAGAAACGTCACCAAATGGCTACCTTTACGACCATTATTGCCGTTCATCTTCTTGGAGTGGGAGGTGAGGACTTTCAGCTAAAACTTAGCATATTGTTAGAGCTTTGAGCTGTTGTTGGGCTGTTGTTACCTGATCTTTAGAGTTTACAACAATATAGGTCCTCTATTAAAATAAAGGTTTTTTTTTTTTTAACCCTTGCCCTTTTTGATATTTTGTTGGTATCAGTGGAAAATTGAAGAAATTTAATAATAAGAAATGAAAACAAAAAAAAAAAAAAAGAGAAAAAGAAGGTTCTACCAATGAATAATGATTAATTTCAGCTTATGCATCATGCTAACAAAATTTGTGACTTTACCAAATCATTGCCACCCAATTTTGGATCGTGCTCGAAGCTTTCAAATTTTGATTGGAAATATTTTATTAGTTAAAATGATGCTATATATAATATTTCTCATTCACGCGTTGAAATTTTGAATTTTTATTTATTACGATAAACAATAAGTTGACTGAAAATCCTTTGTAAAACTCTAATACAACTATCATAACTCAGAATCATTCTCAAATTAAGACAATTTTTTTTTTTCAAATAGTGATTGAAAGCTTCAGTAACATAAAGTAAAGGTTACCTTAAGCTTTTCATGTGGTGTACATATTATCATCTTAACATGATATTTACATAAACAACCTTTGTAATGCCTCAAGTGTGTTGCCTTGGACTTGCGAGGCAGAGGCCTAGGGGACATTGATTTGAGGGGAGCCAAAATATAGAAGTCATAAGTGTTAGTTGGCTAAACGTAAAATAGGTAAAATTGAGGGAGCCAGCAATAAGGACCATAATGGAGAAACTATAAAATTGAGGACTTTAGCAGAAAGTAGTATATTTAAAGAGGCCAAATGTAAAATATATATAGAATTTTTTTTTTCTCTTTTAAATTTCATTGCTTGTATTTTCTGATTTTTCTTTTTTAGCTGGGGCGGCCAGGGCTACCTCAGGCCCTCGGTTTCGCCTCTGCTTATAGGTGCTTAAAATATTATCTAACTGCTAAATTATATGCATGGTAAAGGTACTATGATCCAAACATGGAAGGCTTAAACCTCAAGACTTGGTTGTTGGAAAATTGACATTGCACCAACTATGGTTTCTGGATCCCTATAAGCCAACCGATAGATAGAAATAATCATATATTATACGTATATAATAAAGCTAAAAAATCAAATGAAAATGCATAAAAAAACTGGCTCACCTCACAATGGGTCTCTTACCAAAAAAACAAATATAAAATAAAGCTAAAAATTCAATTAATAAGATGCATAACAAACATGGCTCACCATTTGTCTTCACTTTTATTTAAACATAATGTTCTAGACACCAGCTCATGTTGGGTTACTGGTGTACTGTACTTATAAACAAATTCATAGATTCTCACGATTCTCTTTTGCTACCCCTACGTGGGGTTGGATCTTGGAATGTATTGGACATGAAAATTAATAATTTGTAGTGGAACCCATTTTCTAGGTCTGGCTTTTTCTCATATGTATATATTTTTTATAATTTTACATAATTGGAGGGCTTGAAATTTGTGTGTTTGTAAGTAATTGGAATCAAATGCATCTAGACTTGATGGTCACCTTGTTGCCAAATTTTAGAAGACAAAATTGCTTTCCATGTTGCTAGGTTCTTCTTCATCTCTATTCTGTTTGCAAACATAAACAATTAGTATTGTAGCTTGCATCCAACTTTGCTCTTCCTAATCAAGTCATCCCCTCCTTCAATTTCAAGCAAAAGAAAAGGTCACTGCGTCTGCAATATAACTAATCCACTTCCGTGAAGCTATGGCATATTTTATTGCCTTATTATTACCCAATTCAGAGCGGACATTGAGCTTTAATTTACACATGCCTAATTGTTATGTCATAAACATGGTCAATAGTTCAAAAGCAGCAACTAAAGTAAAAAGCATAGCGATTAGCATGTGAGTTTTTTCTTATGGAGATGTTGGAAGAGGGGCATGATGTTATCATATAATTAAAGTGAAAGTGGAGTGGATGAAATTATGCAACAGTGGGCCTTAAAAAGGTTAAAAAGCAAAAGCAGAAGCGAATATCATTTCGAAAGCCCCACCACCTACCAGCATCAAACACGTTCAAACCGAACACCAGCCTGATGCCTCACCACTCCGCCAAGCCAACAAAAAAGGGAAAGACCATACTATACATATATCACATTATCATATTATTCACTCAGTATTATTCCTTATTACAAGCCAAAGTTTCACCAATCCAATAGAAAAACTTATAAGCATAAAATGTTTAAAGAAAATTTACATAATGCGGATGATATAGAGCACAAAACAATCCATCTTCACACTGAAAATGATTCAAGATTATCCAAGCTGGCAGCAATGGCAAACACAGCTAGATATTTGATGATAATATATATGAAGATGATGGTGATGCTCTTTTAATTTGTTACTGCAACAACTGCATACGACTTTGACTCCTTAATTGCTCATAAAACCTTCTAATGAACTCCTCAGCATCATCATCAACTTGCTGGTTTCCAGAATCATTCTCATCTTCCGATGAATAGTTAGACACCCTCACAGAGAACGGAGAGCGAAGTGGGCTACTCCGCTTCTCTGCGGGGGTTAAATCCACGGTGTCAAATCGGAAGTTGAATGTGTATTCTGGTGTCTTGGGCACCAAGGCAACTGCCTTCGGCTCCACTTCGTAATCGTCTTCTTCTTCAATGACTTCAGGAGGGTTGATGCATGGAAAGTAATGGTGTTTGCGCTTTGACACGTGGAAAAAAACAGGATTAGGGCTATTGCTGCAAGAGAATTCATACTCCTGTATGCCGAAGCTGCCACGTGTCACGTGCTTCGAATGATGATGATGATGATGATGATGAGACATTAGATTGCTCAAAGATTTTCTTAGCAACTTGCCTCTCTTCATCATCAGATTCATGTCCATTAACAACTTTCTCTTTGACACTAATCCCTTTCTTACCATAAAGAAAGTGATTCTCACAACATTCCATAACCTCTTGGCTATGACTGAGTTTACATTAGAATGTACCTCCATCACTAGCGCGAAAACAACAACAAATGTAATTTTTTTTTTTTTAATATAAAAAAGGAATATGAAGCTGGGGTTTTCTTGTTTTTCTGCGAGGTTTTGAACTGACCTCGCAGAAGAAAAAGGAAAACCCTTGTGAGAAAACAAGGTAGGAGAATGACAAGAAATATATAGGGAGCTGGGGAGGTGATGGGGCTAAGGGGATAATTTTTTTATTAAAAAGTGTTTTAATGGAAATTAAAAAACAATGATAATAACATATTAATTTGTTGGAAGAAGAGTGGAAAGAGGGACCTAAATAATTAAGGCAATATTGGGGAAGAAGACAGGTCCCTGTCTATATATTCAAATGGACCCAACAACCGCTCCCCCGCGTTTATGTGACAAGAAAAATTAGAAAACGAAAGCAGAGAAAGTATTTCTTATGTTTTGAAAAAACAGATTTTGGGTTGTTTAAAATTGTTGTGGTGGTGTTGAGTACACTACAGCTAACATAAAATTAAAATGATTAAGAAACAAATTAAAGCAAAATAAAAGAAGTGGGGACTGTTTTTGGTCGGAGGGAGAAAATGTAATCATGTTTTTATTTTCAACGATATGAATTCTGGCTGATTGGAGAGCGTGTCTTATTATGTAAATTGAATAAATAACTTGAAATGAAAGATTTGTATTCAAACTGAGAGTGGCTCAATGGCTAGCTGCTGCCTCCTTAGGAATTGATTTGGATGATATTACTTCTATAAGTATCTTTACTTTTCATGTGGTATAATATTTTATAAATTAGATGATATCTGACTTTGATCGAATTGGAGATTTTTATTTTTTGGCTTGATTTTTCTCATTAAGAAAAATGATTAATTATGACAGTTCATAAAGGTATATCTATTGTAATAAATAAAATAGTTAATTCGATTATTATTATTATTATTCTTTTAAAAACAAATAAACATGCACTTTACCTAAAGATCAAGATTTCAAGCTCATCAAAAAAGGCCCGACAATAATATTAAAGATGGATTTTAACAATTTGAATTAAATTGAAACGTGTTGTTGTCGAAAGTTCTTTCAATGTTAAAATAAAAGAGCTATTTTTCGTTTTGTAATGTGTTGGGGACATGAATTTTTCTTTTTGTAATGCTTTCTAGAAAGCTAGCATTTTAATTGAAAAATCTAATTTCTACAAATATATTTATAGATCACATTAATTTAATTTAATTTTAGATGGAAATTAATATATGTGTTTTGAAGTGTTTTATAGAAAAGAAAAAATGAATTATGATGTTTTGCCTTTGATTGGAAGCAACTCCCGAATGAAAACATTTTTCAACAAAAATTCTACCAAACGCACTATAAAATTTATAGTGATTATAAATTACATATGCTAGAATTATGGTACTAAAAAATGAAGTAGTCTTACAAAGGGACATCCAAAATACTCTAGTGCTATCTCATCATTTTTTTTTTCTCTCCTCTTTCATGAATTATTTAAGGTGCATGATTGATGTATATAATGGCCACTTAAGGCGCTAAACTTGAATTAAGACAAGTTGGGTAGCCACATTTGGATAAGGAACCATTTAATTATATAAAATTGTTATCCAAAATTAGTTTCTGGGATGAAACATCACTGGGAAAATTAAGAAAAGAGTGAGAGAAATCAATTGTGTCCTAACTACTAAACAATCTTGAACGATGTTTCAAGATAATCCAACTTCATCAATCAACTTTAGGTTATAATTAGGGATAGAAAAAGATGATATACATAAAAACTTTCAGTAAAAATTACATGAGAAATTAGAGTCTATGGAGTACTCTAATTTTACACACATTCAATCCATTGAGTACTCTAATTATATACATTTTCAGAACCTCACAATTTCTCTATATAGTTTACACTACACCGAAAGCGAAACTTCTGGGATGCAAGAGAGTGAAAGAAGCACATGAAGTAGGGGCAAAGTTGCATTGTTTTTTTGTTTTTTGGTTTTTATTCATTGGCACGTAAATGAATGATCAGAATAATGTTGATGTGATTATAAATGAAGTGTGGCAAAAGTTAAGTTTCTTTTCTTTGTTTGTTTCATGTCTGAAGCTATTAGAAATTAAGTTGCCAGTTGCCACAAAACGATAGTTAAAATGAGACACCTTGCTTTTCTTTTCTATTCCATAACCATACCTTCAAAGGGACTGGCTGAATGAGTGCTCATCTTCCTTCATTTCTGCCTAAGCAAACCAATCATTAATGGAAATTTTTCATTTTATGTGAATAAGTAGTTAAAAAAAAAAAAAACTAGTAATATGATATCATCGCATTAGTCAAACTACTACAATTTAAAATTATTTTTCTTTACAACTGGCTGTTGCCTGACAGCCTGAGGCATAGACAATGCTTGTGTAGGGTTTGTATTTGGACTGTGCTCATATTCTGGGCAGCGCAACATGAGTCCCATGACCTGTTTCTGTTTGTGCTACTAAATTTCTTTCTTCTTCTTTTGAGAGGGCAAAAAGAATGATATAGTGCAACAAAATTTCAAACAAATTGATTCTTTTCTTGAGGATGCTGTCAATGCCAGCTTACGTGCATCCTACGACATCTAGCTAATTAACTAACCTTAAATCAGTAATAGTCATACTAAATCACGGTTCATTAATTATTCTATCAATTAATTATCTAATTATATCTGTAATTGAACATCACCCACTAGTTAGATAATAAATCATTTTTGCTCCCCTCATTTGATTCTCTCACATTAACAAAAAAAAATTTTCATTTAAATATTTGAAAGTAGATGTGATCCGACCTGAACTCAAATACTCGAACTTTGCCATATCAATAGATTAGTGTAACCAATGGATCGTGATTAGTAGTTAGTATATATTCAATTTCAATTCTGACGCTAAATTTCATGCAGGATTTGTTGATTGCCTAGACCAAAAATTACTACTTTATGAAGATTATTTAATTAGTTGATATAGGGTATCAAATTAACACTGCACTAAAGCCAAAAAAGTGTGTTACGTAGACTTGTTCAAATTTAGCATAAACTAGTAGTTTTCACCTTAATTTGACGATCTAAATATATTGCAGACTTTGCTGACTTTTGGAAGAGTGAAACTTGAAAGCAACATAAATAGGCCTGTCATGTCATTTTCATGGTGTTAATATATAAATAGTTATTTGACGGTCAATTTTTTTTTCTTTTCTGATGATCAATTTAATTCGTCTTAAGACTTTCTAATTTCTCTATATATAATTAATGGCCAAGTTGCGTGAGGATGCAATCGTTTTCGAAAATTTTGAATGCATGCATGCAGACAGCAGATCTCCATTTCTAGTTAAATAAAAGTTAAATCTCCATTATATTAAGAACTATTATATCAAAACTCTATGTACATATAAATTAAGTGCGCTTTCAAATGCACTTATCCACCGATAATTCTCTGTGTAAAAAATAATAATAATAATGGACGTGAGATTAGTTTTAATTGATTACAAGACAAACTGATGATGCTAATTAATTTTCTAAATTTAATTTCTACATTTTTTTTGGGACAATTGGACATCCTAGTTCATAGTTCATAGTTTATACAATTCGTGAATGCGAAAGTTATGGGATACATGCAAGAGTAAAATTTTCTAAGAGCACATGAATTACGGGACAAGTTACTTAGCACGCGCAATTTTTTCTTCAGGTGTTAGCTGTAACTAGGAATTATTGCCACTCACTCCCTTATATTTTAAAAAAGGGACCGGAGCTTTACTTTCTCTCTATTGATTTACTCCGTCACGTCAAAGGATCTGATTGCTCATCTTCCTCTGTTGAATTTTCTGGTTAAGCATTTTTACGGGTAAATATTATTTAGTCTATATATTTTAATCTAAGTATTTATTTAGTTTCTATGTTTTAAAAAATATATCAAAATATCACTGCAATTAAATATGTTATATTCTTACCTTTAATTTTTCTTTCATTTAAAAATTAATGAAAACAAGCTCAAACTGTATTAAAAGATGACGGACATGAAAACAATGACATTTGGAGATAATAATGATAAAAATTGTGATAATACCCTTACAGGAGAATGTAATAAAAATATGAATGACGGTGAAACTAGAGATGAAATTTACGATTTTGAAGAATTTTGTTTTACAAATAATATTTATGATCCCAATAGATGGGAAAATATAGAAATTAAGAGATTTCCTAGTAGAGAAAGGTCTAATTAGAGATAATGATTTAATTTTTCCAAAAGATGAATTTTCTAGTCATTTCTCTACTACATATTACATTAAAAAACTATCCATTAGAGAAAAATGTAATAAAAGATGGTTAGTTCATTCAAAAGATTTTAATAAACACTACCAAAAAAGCTAAATAATGATAGAAATTTTATGACTTATCTTGTTATGCCACGGATCTGTCATACTTTGATGATAAATTTGTAACACACACGCACGCGCACACACACGTACGCTGCATGCACTACACACACACACATATATATATATATATATATTATTGGCCTAAAAAGTTATATAATCTTTGATTTTGATGAAAACAAATAACATGCACAAAGGGACACACACACACACACACACACACATATATATATATATATATATATATATATATATATATATTATTGGCCTAAAAGTTATATAATCTTTGATTTTGATGAAAACAAATAACATGCACAAAGGGTAATTTGGTCATTTCATATCTTACTATCTCACGCATATTCGAAAGGCAAATTGTATGCAAGTGAAATCAAGCTAGATCGTGAATAGATGTGCAATCGCATTAATGGGTACTAGCTTGTGAATTAATTTATATCATAGTATAATTTAGTGTATATGTGTTTTAGTAATTCAAAAACTCAAGACTCACTTTTTAAATAGTGAACAAATCATCATTTTAGTTTTTAAAGTAAATGATTTTATCAAATAAGTATTTTTAAGATTTAAGGACTAAATTAAAAATATTTGAATCTTTGTAATTCATAAGTTTATTTTCAAAATTATGGAAAAATGACTTATTTAAAGAGTATTTAAACAATTTGGGCCACAGTATAATTTTAAGAAGTATTGATGTCATAATTCAATTTTTAAAAAATTATGAATCAATTTAAGAGAGTTAGCAGTTAACTAGCTGCTTTCTAGTGGCTAACTGGATGCACAACAATTTTAGAATACTAATTCCAAAGAGTTAGCGGTTAAACGGCTCTTTCAAGTAGCTAATCGATTGTGTGACAATTTTGAAATGCATATTCTAGAAACTTAGCAGCTAACTGCTTACTAGCAAGCTGCTAACTAGTTGTGATATATCTTTGTTTTTCAATTCCAAAGAGTTAGCGGCTAACCGGTCGTGTGAATATTTTGAAAATATCTTCAATAATAATAGAAGCAGCTATCATGAGTGGCTAATCAACTATATTGTCAAAAAACTCATAACAGTTAGTTCGACAGCTTATTCTAAATAAAATCAATTCAAATTTAATTTTAAGCTCTAATCTTAATTATTATTGAAATATATCTTAAACATACTACTACTTTTGAAGATTCATTTTGCTAATACACATACGTTGGGTTATATTTATTCTATCATTTGAATATCTACTATATTGGAGAGTTTTGTTGTAATATTTGAAATTTTTCATCAAGATTGTCAAATTATAAGTATGGGAAACACTTGAGAATGATGTGTCTGAGTACAACATTATTGTAAAGGTTTATTGATACTTTAGAAGTCAATTATAAGAAGTTGAAGCCTTGAGAGGTTTGATAGTGAAATCCTCAAGGGTGGTTAGCTTGGAGGCGTGGATTTAGGCGAGGTTTGCCAAACCATGTAAAAACTCTCGAGTTTGGTTTCTCTTTTTCCTATCTTTTTATTGTTTGCTTGAATTTACATTTATTAAATTTTTTAATTTAATTAGTTCAAATTGATTTATGTCAAAAATTTACATATTTTTTAAATACCCAATTCACCTCTCTTAGGTTGCACTTTAGAATTTCACATATATCATAAATTCATGATATATTCATGACTTATAACTTAAAGACATCAACAAATGATAGGTATAATTCATATTTATGTTTCATAGATTTATATGATTTTAAAATGGTGCTGTTTAAATTAGCTACAATTTTTTTTATTAAATGCTTAAATTATTTATTAAAAAATGACTATAGCAACAATGCCATTTATACTAAACGACACCTGTTTTATAAAACCAAAAACACAACCAAAATTTACCAAGTGTTGAACAAATAAACAAATCCATCATTCTCACACGAATCCCTCTCTCTCTAACACTACATAGAACCCTAACACTGAGCCTCACATCCACCGCCGATGAAGTCGAGCAAGTTTGCGGTATATCAAAAACGTCCCTCACTCACTCAAACATTCACTTTGCTATTTCACGGAAAGCTGAAACCCTCACTGAAACTCTTAATTTTAGAAGAATAATAATAAAAAGTCGTGAGTCCTAAACTCTCATTCAAGTTGTTCGATTGAAGAAGAATAAGGTGCATTTGAAACCCTAGGTTTGATTTGGTGCTTTTCGGTTTGAAACCTTAGGCTTGATTAAGCATGTGCCTATTTGAAACCCTAGGTTCAATTAAAACCCAATCACAGAAGTTGAATTCGATCAATTGAAGAAGAAGAAAAAACATAAGCCAAAGATGAATTTGATTTTTTTTAAGCTCCTTATTTTTTAGGGAATTACAATCCAAGGTTGTGCCTCTTTATGATTATGCCATTATAACCCAAAGTCGGCGCTAGGTCTAATTTCAAAAATCAAAATAATTGATCGACCAAGTAAACCCCATTCCGGCATTTGGTTTATGTTGACAGCTTCCCAAAATCAGTAAACACAATTTTCATTTTCTACCTTTTACTAATTTTGATACCATGTTAATTGAAAACCAAAGCTAGCATTTTTCAAATTAATTAATTACATTATATTAGTGAAAATAATAGCTCTTTCTCTTTACTCTTTCATTGCATAGATCCAAAGAATCGTTCATCCCCCCACCCTAATCTTTCTTTCTTCTTTCGTCCTTTAAATTAATTTTTCATTAATTTATGAATTAATTGATTTCTAATATATATATTCTTAGAGATGGGAAGATGGCAGTTCGATTATTAATAAAATATCTCATTAACAAGCTGAAACTTGATAGCTACTAAAAGGCATTTATGTGTTGTGTTGGTTTTTTTTTTTTTTATATTTACCGACGATTCTTCAAAATAATATATTGAAGGAACCTAATTAACAAAAATGAAGGCATAATAGTCAAATTTATTTGTATAGAAAAATGGCTCCGTTGCTAACTTTGTGGAAGGTTGGTGCATTGTAATTTGTCAAGATGTCTGACTCGAGGTAGTTTAATGATAGCATGTGGACCATGGAAATTCACCTTATTTAAAAATTATTTGTGTATATTGCTATTTCTTTTTATAGTATTAGGGTGTATCTTGTAGTATTGATCTGACATGGGCTTAATTTTTCTTAGTATGTTAAAAGTTGGACATTTATTCGTTCCATGCTTTCAAAAATGGTTAAATTAATATATGAACGTAGTTATTTGTTTGTGTATATGTGCCTAAGCAAGCCAAGCTGTCGTAGGATCATTACTTGCATCAAGTTTGATTCTTCACTGTGTCATTTTTTTTAACTATTTCTTTTCTTTTATTTTCTTGCTCTCTCGTTTTTATTGCCACATCAAGATAGTGTCCTTGCTGTTACTATTGCTGGATAGTTAAGTATATGAGCAAGCTAGTTGCTGGCGAAAATATGTATTAAGTTGTAGAGTTGTTGCAGTACCATTCAATTTTTGCGAACAGCAATCACAACCGAATAATCCATCATCTCGATCTACCATAGTTGGCCGTGTTTCACATATCACCACTACTGCCATTGAGTCCGAGAGATTACTTCAACAGTCTCATTTAATTTTTCAGTCACGGCAAGGTATACCTAATGTTGGGTAAAATTATTCTTTTGTCCCTTATTCATTTCAATGGTTGTTGATTTTTCTTTGTTAATTTATAATTGTTTCACCAATATGCATGATCACATGATTTTGCTTATTGTTGAGCATGATTTCTTAAATCTATATTTTAATTTCAATAAAGTAGTAAGATACACAACTTTGCTATGAACCTAATATTTTTTCAAACCAAATATTGATATTTAGATATATTGAGCCATGCACATAATTTTTTGGATTTTTTAATAGCTATCTACAGACTTTCATTGCTTAATAAATGCAAATCTTTATGCCTTGAGAAAAATTATTTGAGTGTCAAATGGGGAAATAATTTATATGCTTGATTAATTTGCTTCATATAAAAAGGCTTAAGAATATTTTGGTTTAGTTTAATTAATTTTATAAAATGGTTCAATCACATTTCTCTTCAAAAGTAGCATATATAATGATGTTGCACATTATTAATTTGACAATCTGAAAATTTTAAGATTACATAGAGGTGCTAGTGCTTCTGCTACAAGTTAAATTTTGAAACTTAAAACTTCAATAGCTTTATCATTTCTAAGTTTTAACCTCCCATTCTTATGTATTATATTTGATCAAATAATTTCTATATGTATTTTGCAAGCATTTGAATAAGCATATATATTTTCAATTCAGGTCCTTTGATGCTACTACCAATGAGTCTTAAAGTCCTCCTAAAAAAGTTCTTAGTGGTATTGCACAAGATCTTAAAAACTAGTATTTTTTGGGTGCTTTTGCAATACTTCGTTTGTCACAAAGCAGCTCAAGCTCATTTTCAAAAATTTTTTATTATGGAATTTCTAGCAAGTTTATGTGAATAAGTATGTGATTTGAAAGTAAAGTGAGTTATTATTTATCATGTTTTGATTGAAATTAAATGATTCGGTTAGTTTGGGTCTGTTTTGAGTTTTAATGTTCATTTACTTGGCTACGTTAGGTTGGTTTGAGAGCGAATTTTGATATGTCAATATAATGTGTAGTTGTTTTAGGTTAAGCTTGTAATTATGTTGAATTAGATTGGTTTGGATTTGGTGCTTCTCTAATGGAACACTAACAATAAGCTTATTAATTCAGGTGGCCGACTCAAGTTGTTCATTTAAGAATTGTAATTGTAATGTTATGAAGCAAATTAAGAATTAATGAAATGTTCATTTAACTATAATTCTTGTAGTTATTTTATTTCATAATTGAATTATAATCTGCGAAACTTGTGGATGGATTTGAGAATTATTATATATGAATTATACACACACGCACACACACACACAAATATATAGAATTGTAATTGTAATGTCAGGAAGTAAATTAAGAATTAATGAAGTGTTCATTTAACTATAATTGTTGTAGTTATTTTATTTCATAATTGAATTATAATCTATGAAACTTGTGGATGGATTTGAGAATTATTATATATGAATTATACACACACATATATATAGATATTTATATTTATATAATAATTTAAAGAATATATTTCAATTCCTGCAAAAGAAAAAAAATTATAAACACAATCGGCACCAATTTCAATAATTCTCGCCAAATAATTAAAATTTATTTTATTTACAGCTAAAATATATCTTAAAGAAATTTAAGTTGTTCCCAACATATTTAGTAAAAATAATTTTTAGGAATTAAAATTTAATTAAATAATTTTATTATTCTAATTAAATATGCCATGTTTATATGACAGACAATAGTCATAAATGGGAAGTGTTTATGACAGCTATTAATCATGTGTGAAATTTTTCTTCAAAGTAACCATGACAAATTCGTGATGGATAATATGTTATGCATAACATGATGTATAAAAGCAATCATCTTATTTTCTTGACACTGGAATCAATGACTGTCGCTCAATTGTCATGCAATACGGCAGATGATGGGTAATAACTGTCATCATCGCCTTATTTTCTAATAGTGAAAGTATATTGTTTTTGCTGCAAATTATTTAATACAAACTCCAATAAAGGTCAACTAAGTAATGAATGAACTAACGATTGAAAAAGCCTTAGTATTAAATTTAAAAGTCATGAAACAAGCAATGAACATATTACTAATATGAATTTATGGGTTGAATTAGAAGTAAGATTATTGAAGAAAAGAACAATTGACAAAGATATTCAAGAAAAAATCAATAAGGAAAGAGATCATTGGGGAAAAAGTACTAATAAGTATTAGGGATATTATCATTTTCCACCTAACTTATTCTGACACATCAAGTCAATACCATGGTTTGTTAAAAACAGTATTTTACCTCTCTGCTGAGTTAACTCAGCGTGACTCGAGCCATGTAGCTCCCATGCAAAGCTTGTCACGTCCCCTGCTCGTGTTTGGCAGCCTTCCAAGTAGAATCTCATCCCATCCGCACCCAACATGTTCCAACTGACGCTGAGAACCATGGTACAAAGGCAGCCAACCACCCTCCCAACTCGGTTCCACACGGCCACGCTGACTTGGTACGACTGCTCCCGTGCTCACTCCTCTCATGCACGGGCCAAATCCATCCTTTACCCGAGGAAACTTGCAGCGAGTGATGGGATGTCGGGTTCTCAAAATTATAATTTCGATGATTGTCGAATCGAGCCGTTGATATCTGCGACTCTTGATCGCGAGATATCGGATCAAAATAAAACACACGGTTCGCCGCATCGAAAGCACCTCCCACAGGTTGGAGCAGAAACCGAACGGTAGGGTTAAATCCTCCGGAGGCACCAACACGGCGGAGCCGGACCAAGATTGAGATCCGGCGGCGACGAATCGATCATCGAGGCGGCTCGCGGCTTGAAGACTCTATGGTACTACTTTGATCGGGACTCGGTTATTATTATTGATGTTGATGTTGTTGTGACAAAGTTTGTTGGTTACATTTTCGAAGGCAAGGGAAGTTAGTTTTAGCCTTAGCGCAGAAATTCTCTAGCGGCAGCTCGAGCGGCTTCTTCGGTGGTGTCGAAGGTTCCGAGCCAAACATGGCTCTTCTTGCGGGATCCCTAATCTCGACCGCGTATCGACCCACGACCTCTTTCTAACTCCCTAAAATGCACCTCTTTGACATTACCGTTAATATTTTCCTTAACTTTTACGGTCCGAACGCCTTATCTCTCGGCATGGGGTGAGGTCGAAAGCAGAATTGTCATTTATATTTCAGGGGCAAAATTGACTTGTTATTTATTTTCTGTTAAATACTAACTGAATTTTAACGAAACTGTGATAAAATGATAACAGTATAAATGTTTAGTAGTCAAATGCTGTTTTTAACAAACTATGGTACTGACTTGATATGTCAGAATAACTTAGGTGGGAAAATGATAATATCCCTAAGTATTATTGCTATTTGTAAAGATTCTTGTTAAAAATAATTTAGTGTTTCTAAGAAAGAATGAGAAGATATACCAAGAGAACAATGGAAACTTTTTAAGTTTAGTTAAAATGATTGCAGAATTTGATCTAATAATGTAAGAACATGTTAGACATATTAAAAATGGTGAAATTCATAATCATTACCTGGGGCATAACATACAAAATGAGTTGATACAAATGTTAGCACTTGAAATAAAAGATGCAAAAATTAATAAGATCTGTAGCATTGTCATCGTATCGGATTATCATACCGTTATCACGTCTGAGTTCTTTACAAGTACGTACAATTACAGCTCTGATCACTTCTGATCTTTCTAGAGGCGTATTGGGTACTGCTTCCTTGATCACCGCAACAATAACGTCACCAATATGAGCATATCTACGATTCATCGGCTCCTATGATTCGAATACACATCAATTCTCGGGCACCGCTATTGTCTGCTACATTCAAATGGGTTTGAGGTTGAATCATATCGTTTTTTGAGGCAAAATATTTCTCAATTGTACTTGATTGTACTCCATATACAAGCTATCAACAACAAATGTCTATTATATTAAAATGTGTAGATATTTCAGCAAACCCAATAAATATAGAAGAATATTTTTTGGAATTTTTATAGTTGATGACTGTACTGGGAAAGGCCTCTTTGATGAGCTCATAGATGTAATAAAAATTTTTGAACTTGACATTAATGGTGTAAGAAGAGAAGGATATGATAATGGTTCTAATGTGAAAGAAAAACATCAAAGTGTACAAAAAAGACTATTAAAATCAATCATAGAGCATTTTACGCATCATGTGATGCCATAGTTTTAATTTATTACTTTGTGATATGACTAATTCTTATCCTATAGCCATTTCATGTTTTGAAGTTGTACAATGTATTTATTCAATATTTTCTTCTTCAATGAAGCAATGAAAATTTTTAGAAAGTAATATACTTAATTTAACTATCAAATTATTGTCACAAACATGTTGAGAAAGACTTATTGAAAGTGTGAAAGCCACAAAAAGGAGTTGCTTTACTTGAATTAGAGGAAATTAGAAAAGATTCTACAACAAAGAGTGAAGCTAAATGTTTAGCAATATATGAGTTGGAAAATTTTGAATTGATATTAGATATGATTATTTGGTATGATATATTATTTGCTATTAACTCTATTAGTAAGATCTTGCAAAAAGAAGATATGCATATTGATATTGCCATAGATCAGTTTAAAGGTCTTATTTCTTTTTTTGAAAGCTACCGAGAAAATTGATTCATGTCTGCTATGATTTTAGCTAAAGAAATTGCAAGTGAAATGGAAATAGAACCTAAATTTCATGAAAAATGTGTAATTCGTATAAAAAAATAAATTTGATGAAAATATTAGTAAAGAAAGAATTTTATCTCCTGAAGAGTCTTTTGGAATTAATTATTTTTTATACATAGTAGATCAAGCTATTTATTCAATAATGATTAGATTTGAGCAATTTCAAATGTATGAGAATATGTTTGGATTTTTGTTTAATTTCAAAAAATTAAATTGTTAAGTGAAGATGTTTTAAAAACTTATTGCATTAATCTTGAAAATGCTTTAAAATATGATACATTTTTTGATATAGATAGTTTGGGTTTTCAAAACTAAGAATTTTAAAACAAGTTTTTCAAGGTGAAAAAAATACCCCACTTAATGTACTTAATTATTTGAAAAAAAATTGATTCTTTTCTAAATTCATGTATTTCTTAAAGAATATTATTAAAAATACCAATAACAGTTGCTTCTGCAGAAAAAAGTTTTTCAAAATTAAAATTGATAAAAACTTATTTAAGGTCACATATCGTAAGAAAGATTAAATAGATTAGCCATATAATCTATTTAGAAAAATATATTAGCAAAATTAGAATATAAAAATTTGATTAATAATTTTTCATCTCACAAAGCTCAAAAAATTAATTTTAAATAAATGAATTTTTAGTAAAATTAATACATAATGTGACCTTAATTTTTTTTTTAAAAAAAGCTTAATTGAAATAATTCGCATATGGCTGCAAAATTAGTTGAAACACAATCATGCATACACATTGTTTTCATATCAGATTTGGAGATTTTTTTTTCCCCCAAAAAAGAGTTGGGTCAACTTAATTATTTTGGTATACAAGGACAATCAATCAAACGAGTCTGTTTCCAACTGGTTAAATTGGTTTACACAATTAAATTACCAATCTACTTCTAGGTTTGCCGATCCATAAATTATTCTATTTTCAAATATCCAAAAGCATATGCGACATGACTCAAGTGTGAAGAATTTGGCTAACAAAATTAATTGTGTAAATAATAAATTAAAGTGAGTAGTTGGGCCAACAAGACTAATATTTTACCTGGCCAAAGACTTCAAAAAACAACCAACTTGATTATTTCTTCAATGTATTTGCCATGAACAGCCATGTTCATTAACACGTACGTTCAACAACAGGACCTCCAATCCTCGCACTTTCAACAACAGTTGTTATATTGGTTGTTGAAATTAAATCACAGATGATGCATGCCATTTATTCACTCTCAAATTTTTTCCGTTTTCTTCTTTTACTTTTTGACATGATCAATTTTGCTTTTAATAATATCTTATAAAGGCCAAGACAGATTTTAACAACTCGAATTGATTGATAATTAATACATGGTGATTCTATGAATCTGTACAAAAATCTCCACGTTCGAATGCAATGACACAGCTAGCTTTACAGTCCTAACGCTCATGCATATATATATGCATATGCTATGCCAAATTTTCCTATCACTTTTGTACTTCTCTTTTCTTAATTAAAGAGAAATTTAAATTGAACCCTTTTCCATATTTATACTTTTGGAGGGCTTGACAACTATAAAGCTTAAATGTACGAAACTCATCAAAAAGAAAAAACGTGCATGCTCAATTAATAATTGTAAAAGATTTTAATTTACGCATGCACGCAGACACAATAGGCCTCCATTATTAGTTAAGCAAAGTAAAACATATACTCGTTTTATGTTTCTCTATATATATAAAAGTTGTCAAGTTGATACAAAGAAGAATTAAAGAAGGTATGTGGGCACCAAATAACTGCCTTTTTTTCTTAGATATTTGTATATCCATGGGCAATCCACATGGAAGGAAAATGATCAAAATCCCTTGTCGTTTCCAATAATCTTTGATTATTCAGATTTGTTTAAAGATTTTTTGAAGAAAGATCCAGTCTGTTCTATGGCTCAAATTAATTAACATCCATACGGCACCATAATAGAATTATTATGAATCTTAGGATCGACGAATTGTAATTATTTTGAATGTTTCGAATTTAATTAATGTTCCACATTACAAGCTTAATAATTAACTGTTGATATTAAGGTTACGATCAATGAATTAGAAGATTCCAAGTCCAATGTATGTGTGTGTGTTACGTGTGTCTATATTTAAATTTTATTTAAGTTGAACAAGTCAAGAGTAGTTGAGTCCATCTGAATAAGTCAAGAGTTGTTGAGTCCAATAAGCATCAATATCTGTATTGTTACGATTTACTTGCTTTTCTTTTGGTGTTTTAGTTGTAATTCGCTTATTTAATAGCGATCGTTGGTAATAATAAAGGGGAATATATTAACAAGTTATACTTAAATCTTATAGAGGTCAAGGCTCCTCGATAAGCCAAACTCATTCAGAGACTAGTCGAGCATCATAGGTTCACGAAGCAAAGGAGAAACGCTCCCGATGACGTACTACACGGTGGTATCGAGAGGCAGGGCATGGATTCTAGAGTTGAGAAGTTGGAGCATGAAGTAAGTTCTCTATCCACTCGGTCAACAACAAATTTTGGACAAGTCTGGAGGAACTATTTGCGAAAATCAACATGAGACCTATTCCAGCTCCTGAGGATGGAGAACACTCTGTGGCCCCACTCTATCAACAAGAAGAACGGGGTAGCCACTCTAATGGAGTTCGTCCCAATATATTGCCACAACCTTATCAGGCCAAAGGTATCAAATTGGATTTTCCACGTTTCCAAGGTGAAGAGGATACAACGAGTTGGAGTGCATCGAGTGGAACAATTCTTTGATTTTTATCATACCCCTGAACAAGATCAAGTCACACTTGCATCATTTCATATGGAGGGGGAAGCTCAATTATGGTACCAGACATTTAAAAAGGAGAGGGGAGATGTGAATTGGCATACATTTCGAGATGCCTTACATGCTCGATTTGGTCCTAATCAGTTTCAAGATTTCTTTGGTGATTTGACTAAGCTGCAACAGCTGGGAACTGTTCGTGACTATCAAACCCAATACGAGAAGTTGTTATCAAAAGTAGGCCACCTCAATCAAGCACACCAAGTCAGTTGTTTTGTTAGTGGGTTAAAGGAGTCTATAAGAGCTGATGTATTGGCTGGACGACCTTCAACCTTAACGGATGCCATTAGTCTTGCACGTCTATACGAAGCTCGAAATTTGTCGCAGTGAAGACCGTATCAATTGAGAATTCAAAAGGAATCTTGGAGTTGTAAAAGAGGTAGCATCGGGTATATCAAATCCTCCTATTCGACGAATTTCTACTGCTGAAATGCAAGTTCGTCGTGCAAAAGGGCTGTGTTATAATTGTAATGAGAAGTTTACACCAGGGCATCGATGTAAAAAACTATTTTTGATTGAAGTCTGTCATGAGGAAGAGGACGGGGACATAATAATGGATGACGATGGAATTGAGCAGAAGTCGATCAAGCAATCCCATAATTTCTTTTAATGCTATTGTGGGAACAAATGCAGTCGAGACAATGCGAGTAAAAGGAAAGATTGGTCAAACTATGGCACAAGTTCTTATTGACTCAGGAAGCACTCATAACTTTATGAGTGAAGCACTGGCTGAAAGAGTAGACCTTCAACCGAACAATAGAGGGCGATTTGAAGTTATGGTTGCTTCAGGTGAAAAGATATCGAGTCCGGGTATGTGCACTAAGGTCAATTTAAATTTGCAAGGTGTGCCTATTTTGGTTGATCTTTATCTATTACCGTTAGAAGGATATGATATTGTATTAGGCACACAATGGTTACGTACTCTGGGTCCTATTTTGTGGGATTTTGATAAATTACAGATGAGTTTTAAGGTGGCTGAACAGGAAGTCGTCCTTCAAGGCTTATCTGCTCCTAAAAATAAAATAATCGGGGAATTTAAAAGCAATGAGCTACGTAAGAGTAAAAAAGGGGTCGTGCTTAAATATTTTGCTATTGGGGTTCCAAATTCTAAACTACATATTGAATGCAATCCTCAGTTACAACAGATTTTAGATCATTTTGAAGATGTGTTTGCTGAGCCGAAGACCTTACCACCTCAAAGGCATCATGACCATAGAATTCCATTACAATCTGGGGCTGAGCCAGTATGTGTGAAGCCTTACCGCTACCCACATTATCAGAAGACAAAAATAGAAAGGCTGGTGAAAGAGATGCTCTCTACAGGGGTGATCAAGCCCAGTAATAGCCCATACTCTTCTCCGTCATTACGGTGAAGAAACATGATGGATCATGGCGCATATGCGTGGATTATCGAGCCCTTAACAAAATCACAATCAAGGATCGATTCCCCATTCCTGTTATTGATGAGTTGTTGGATGAGTTGCATGGAGCAAAGATATTCTCCAAACTTGATCTACGCAGCGGCTATCACCAAATTCGTGTGGTACCAAATGATTCTCCAAAAACGGCTTTCAGAACACATCATGGCCATTACGAATTCCTAGTAATGCCGTTTGGTCTTACCAATGCTCCTTCTACCTTCCAAGCTTTGATGAACGAGGTATTCCAAGTTTACTTGCGAAAATTCATTTTAGTTTTTTTTATGACATTCTTGTATATAGTAAATCATGGAAGGAACATCTTCACCATTTAGAAATTACCTTATACGTCTTTGCGAGCTCATAGGTTATTCGTAAAAAAAGAGAAATGTCAGTTTGGCAAAAAAATGGTGCAGTATCTTGGCCATGTTATTTCAGGTGCTGGAGTTGCAGTTGATCCTGAAAAAATTGCAGTGATGGAAAGTTGGCCCAAACCAACAACTATGAAGGCAATGAGAGGATTTTTGGGACTGACTGGCTATTATAGAAAATTCATCCAAAACTTTGGGAAAATCGCAGCACCTCTCACCAAGATGTTGCAGAAAGATTCATTCATGTGGACTAGTGCAGCGAAGACTCTTTCCAACAATTAAAAAGAGGCGATGACTGAGCACTTGCTTTAACTCTTCCAGACTTCTCTAAGAGATTTGTTGTTGAATGTGATGCAAGTGGGATCTGGTTTAGGAGCTGCATTCGATGCAAGATCGACCCATAGCTTTTACGATCATGCTTTGCATGGGAAACATTTATTACTTATCCACTTATGAAAAGAGATCTTGGCTTTGGTACTTGCGAGTGCAAAAATGGAGACCATATTTGTTGGGGCAAAAATTCTTGGTGCAAACAGACCACCGCAGTTTGAAATATTTATGGGAACAACGCATTACTACTACGACTCAACAAAGATGGTTGTATAAGTTAATGGGGTTTGATTTCGTGATTGAGTATAAGAGGGGCAAGGAAAATATGGTGGCTGATGTTTTATCACGGAGGGAAGAAGATTTGCATGGCAAAGGCTTGGAAGAAAATAAGTTATTAGCTTTTAGCCAACCTATTCCTAATTGGTTAGAAGCTATTAAGGATGAGACGAAGACAAATTGAATTACGTGAAAACAATTCAAAGAATTCAGGATGGAGAGGCTGTGGGGCCATGGGAGTATAGGGCTAGAGTTATTCTTTTTAAGGGGAAACTTTATCTTGCTGGAACTTCTTCTCTAATTAATGATATTATTGGGCAATTTCATAATAGCACTTCATGAAGGATATCACAAAACCTTGCACGAATCGGGCAAATTTTTCTTGGACGGGCATGAGGAAACAGATTCAAAATTTTATTGCAGACTTGTGATATATGTCAACGCAACAAATCGAGCGACTTGCTCCTTCGAGTTTGCTTGACCACTACCAATTCCTACTCGGTATGGAATGACATTGCTATGGATTTTATTGATAGTCTACCTATGTCAAGAGGAAAGACAACCATTTTAGTTGTAGTGGATAGATTATCAAAGTATGCTCATTTCATTCCGTTGGCACATCCTTACACAGCTAATGGAGTTGCACAAGTTTTCTTTGATAATGTCTTTAAACTTCATGGAATGCCAAAAACAATTGTTTGTGATAGAGACCCTACCTTCACCGAGTACATTTTGGTGCTGAATTATTCAAGTTAAATGGCACTAAATTTAACTTTAGTTCAACATATCATCCTCAAACCGATGGCCAAAGTGAGGTAGTAAATCGTCATGATAGAGATGTATTTGAGGTGTTTTCTTGGTTCCCAACCAAAAGAGTGGAGAAAGTGGTTATCTTGGGCGAGTATTGTTACAATACAAGTTGGCACTCGACGAATTAAAACAACTCATTTTGAAGTTGTTTATGGGCGACCACCTCAGAGCATTGTTGAGTTATATTCCGAGCATGGCTAAGGTTGATGCAGTTGATAAAGAACTTATGGCTCGTGATGAAATTATTAGTAATCTGCGTACAACAATTCAAGAAGCTCAATCACGAATGAAGAAGGTATATGATCTCCACCATAAAGAGCGTGAATTTAAAGAAGGGGATTGGGTTTATTTAAGGCTTCAGCCATATCGGCAAGCATCAATTTCATTGAGAAAAAAAGCGAAGTTAGCCCATAGATACTATGGCCCATTTCGAGTTCTTAAAAGAATTGGAAATGTGGCATACAAGTTAGATTTGCCGAAGGAATCCCGAATACACCCTGTTTTCCATGTTTCTAAGTTAAAGAAAAAGATTGGAGAAAAGGTGTTGGTTCAGACTGAATTGCCACTCACTGCTGGCGATCTTTGAATCATTGTGCCCAAGGCCACAAGCAATTCTTGATAGCAGAATCCGCAAACGGAAGAAGGAAATTCTTGTCCATTGGCAAGGATTATCTCCAGCAGAGGCTACCAGGAAAATATTGAAGTAATTCAAAAGCAATTTCAGAAATTCGACCTTGAGGACAAGGCTCCTTTTAAGGGGGAAGGAGTTGTTACGTGTGTCTTTATTTAAATTTTATTTAAGTTGAACAAGTCAAGAGTAGTTGAGTCCATTTGAATAAGTCAAGAGTTGTTGAGTCCAATAAGCATCAATATCTGTATTGTTACGATTTACTTGCTTTTCTTTTAGTGTTTTAGTTGTAATTCGCTTATTTAATAGCGATGGTAATAATAAAGGGGGGGAATATATTAACAAGTTATACTTAAATCTTATAGAGGTCAAGGCTCCTCAATAAGCCAAACTCATTCCGAGACTAGTCAGCATCATAGATTCACGGAAGCAAAGGAGAAACGCTCCCCAGTACGTACCAGTGTGTGTGTGTGTATGGATTTAATTAATGTTCCACATCAAAAATTTAATAATTAACTGTTGATATTGACGTTACAAGCAATGAATTAGAAGATTTCAAGTCCAATGTATGTGTGTGTGTATATATATATGGGGCCAGGTTCAAGAAACACAATATTATACAAAATTTTAGATACAGGTTTTTAGCTATTGGATCATACTTATTTCTATGGCGTAGATTAAGGCTAACATTAATTTCGTTTTAAAAATAAAATAGTAGATCCCATGAAATATTATTAATTTTTCTCTTCTCTCTCATTTTTAATCTCCTTCTCGTTATAACCAAAATATTGGGAGAGAGGGACTAAAAAATTTCAGAGATCAATTTATATAATTCAAAGAGAAAATAAACCCACAAGAAAATACGAAACAGTGAATAGAATGGTTTTTTTTTTTTTATCATTCACAGACTCCCAACTTATAGTTCATCAAAATAAATTGGTGGGATTCCATCATTGACAAGAAAAAGAAAAAAAAATAGAAAAAATAACATCATTTTTCTTGTGTACAATTAAAAACCATTTATCAATCCCATAAAATTTTTACACTCTTGGAACATCATCATTCTAAAATCCAGTCAAATGTCGTTCAGAGAAGGAAAAAGACCCATTATATGGCAAGTGTTACTGCCATTGTTTGTTAAAGTTGGCAGCAATTTTTTTTAAGTAACCTCCTCAAACAATAAAAACAATAAATTAAAAAGCAAAAAATAAAAAATAGTTGTTTGTTTTGAGTCCTTTTCTTTTTTGTTTTGGCTCTTTACAATTCTATTTGATTTTGTAGAAGTTAAAACTTTGCGACACAGGATTTTTGAGAGAAGAATACAAAGAGAGAGAAAAATAATGAATAAGGGCTAATTAATTTTGCAATAAAAGAAATTTAAGTCAGTCTCCCATTGAAATAAATGTAATTCAATAGTCAAAAACTTATGTTTAAAATTGTCCCTTAAACCTGCCCTTATATATATATATATATATATGATCGATATGTGTATGCATTGGGTACCCTCCGTGTATGTAATATTGCTTATGCATGGACATGCATGCTAAAAGTTTCAATGCTCGATCGTGTTATATAACTTTTCACAACTTTTTCTAAGAAAAAAAAATGACGTAAATTCTTTTCCCTTCTTTCGAAATTATGTACGACAACTAAAAGCAGCATATATATAATATACTACGTGCAGGAATTGCGATCTTTATTTGGTTCATAAAAATTAAAAAGAATGTGACTAATTTATTTCGCCTTTTGGACTTTATGATTCATATAAGAGCCAATGCAAGTTGCATGAGATAATATGAGAGCCGTTGTTTTTAGAAACGTTTTACATTTGGTTAATAATTAATTCATGCTTGCTGACAACAGAGAGTTCCAGCTTCACTATTAGTTGACTAAAAGTTTTTCTTTTCTTTTTTTCTCATTATATATAATGGGCATGTTACAATTAGGTGGGATTAATTTTGAGCTTGACCTTGTTAAGTAATAAAATTAAATACCAGCAACTCATCACTACATGCATTAGTCTTATGACATATTATGTTACTAATTCTCTCAATTTTATGCTAATAACTCTCAATTTTATCTATTGCAAGATGCATCTTGTAACTATATATGCATACCTTCAAATATTGTTGGCTCCATTGGTGATTTTACAAACTTAAAGTCATTCGTTTTTTTTATTATTATTAAATATACACTCTCCATTATAAATATGAGTGAAAAAAAAAAGAATTGGGTGCCTCAAAGGTATTAAAAGACCATATTCTTCTAAACTAGTCTCTAAGAATGTAGTTGGATTAGCCTTTATGCTTGTTGTAGAGCCGTGATCGAGTTCGATTCTTAGAGGTGAAAAAGAGAGATAAAAATTATATTTAAACTTACCCATCTCCATTTCCTTTTAAAGAAAAAAAAAAATCTTCTCTAAACTATATATCTACCAACTTGACAACTCACCAGACATGTATTTATTTTTATATGAGAAAGCATAGAAACCTTGTTTAAATAATCAAATATATTTGCAATGCAAATTAATACAATAATAGTATGAGGAGAAGATGTCTGTTTCACTTTAGGGAGGAAGCAACGAGGTAGGGGAGGCCAGATTCGAATATGAGAATGATGACAAACGAAGCGTGAATAAATTAATTGCAGCAACATTTTGAAAAAAAGGAAAAAAATAATAATATGTGCATGAACAAAAATATCTGCATATCCTTAGAGGCTAAGTATTGGAAAAGCTGGCAGATGCGTAACAGAGACAGAGTCAAAAGAATTTGTACAGTTGATGAATCAATAAATTTTTTTAAAAAATGATGAAAGTAGTGTTTCAATTCTTTTGAGAATTGAAAAAGCCACAAATTACTGGAGTAAGTAGGTTAGCTTTTAGGAGCCGTTTGTATTGAAGAATGAACACAACTCGATTAAGCAAAATACATTAGGGAGGAGAATTTAACAACTGGCTGCGGGGACCAGCTTTCTCTCATCGTTGTTATTTGGTACAGGCAAGTCGTACCAATTTACAAAAAGTTGCTACCAAGCACCTGCTTCAGCTTATTTTTGTCATTTTACAAAACAAACAAACATAAAAGCTAAAGTTGCATAAGCACTTCTTGTGATGTGCGTTAGTAGTGGGTTTAGTTTAATGGTTTTGCTCTTTCTTTAATCAACGGTTCTCTCTGCAAAAATTATTAAACTCTGACTGGACTCAGTTCAGTAAATTAAAATGAACAAATCCCCCCCAATATGCATGGCTTTTTCATGTCCAATAGCGGCCTAATTATTTGCATTAAATTAATTAAATATGTTTACTAACAAATAAGTTGATACTATCTACGCTAGCTTGAGCCAATTTTTGATATGTAGTATGTATATATGTTGAAGATTGTTGATGATATATATTTAGAGATTAAAAAAAAAAAAAAACAGAAACCAAATTATATAGAAACACATCTAGTATAATATTTAAAAATTAATGCATGCAACCAAATTTCATCCACACAAATAGATGGGATATTTTGAGAAAGAGATTGTCACATTATTTTAAAGGAATTTAACTTTACGAAAGATTATGAATAAGAAATTACAAATGAGGGACCCCTCTACTCAAAATTTTTGATGATCAATATTATCCGAACAACAAAAAAATAATCACATAATAAGGGCATGTATGGGACTAGTTTCTCCTCAGCACTAAGGAAACCTTCCCCGCCACAAGTAACTTTTTTTATGGCATCTAAGCAAATATCAACGTAGCTGTGAAAAATCCTCGAGTCGAACCTAAAATCTTAAAAGTTAAAGGCAAGCTCCTCCCTCCCCCACTACTCAATTTTATATATATATATTTTAATTACAATAGCAACATATATAAACTCTTTACCTTGCTGCCAAATTTCTTTTATCTATAGCTTCCCCAGTCCCACGATAATAATTCATAAAACTAAGATCAAAGCCCAACCATGGAGCCACGTGTCCCATGACTTTTGTCACTTTCACTTTGCTTAGTTGCTTTTGCTTTTGCTTGTGCTTCACGACCACTTTTTCTCTCAAACAGTATTTGCAAAATCCAATAAAGGTACATTAATTTGGCTAATGGCCAATAGGGGGTATGGGCCCAATCACATAACATAATCACCCCCATTATATCTCTATAATTCCTAGTTCTATATAAAGCCCTAGACCCCCTCTTGAGCTTCTCCATGACAAAAAAAGAAAAAACGCCCTTTTAAAATTTTTTTTCACCAGTACTACTGCAACTAATATTTTCCGTACGTACAAACAGGGCAAACAAACAACACCTCTCTCTATCTCTATCTCTCTAATTTGTTAATTACAATGAAGAGCAAGGCATCAGGGTTTTTGAAGAAGATAATAACGGTGGTAACGACGATGGCGAAGGCGAAAACCCTAGCCCTGAAGAGCAAGACTAGGGCTATAAAGACTCGTTTGATCATATTCTCGTTGCTTCGAAACAAAAAGATCCTGATGAGCTCTGTTTCCGAGAAGCTCCGGACTCTGATGGGCCAGCAAGATCATGATCACCATCATCACAGCAACAAGCAAGATGACGATGAAGATGAGGCAGAAGAAGAAGAAGAAAGCACGGCGATTGTGGTACACAACAACGACGCCGTGCACCCATCAGTACACGAGTCACTTCCCAACCCAAGTCACACAGAATTTGGTGATGACTTTGAAAACCAAGAAAACCAAGAAGAAGAATGCGGTGAGAATGATAAGTATCCGGACCTGACGCACAGGTTGTTTGATGATATGGAACTGGGGAGCGGGGGACGAGGAGGCTCTGTGATTGATCTGGTTAAGCAATCGAAGCCAGAAGGGGAAGAGTTCAGATTGGAAGATGAAATTGACCTCGTTGCTGACTTGTTCATCAAGAGGTTTCATCGTCAGATGTTGATTCAGAAGCAACTCTCCTTCAAGAGGTACCAAGATCTGCTCGACAGAAGCGCTTAGTTTAATTAATTATTTAATTATTCATCCAAGTATTACGCAGCCTGCAAATTTTTTGGTAGCTATCTGCTGCTGAATTACCAACCGGGGAGGAAATGCTACATGCATGGTTCAATATAAATATTAAAAGCTAGTTTTAGCTTTTTATTTCTCCAAGAATTAAGGTTTTTGTATGTGCATGTATGTACGTATCAATGTATGTATGTGTAATTCTACATTGGTCGTGTAGTAAAAGACGACCATGTTCGAGTTGTAATATTTTCTCTCCTCATTAATAAAAATAATTCAGCTTAGACAAAGTTCAACCATTATTTCTATATTATTAATTATTAATATTTATCTTTCTTCTCAAATGAAGGATTGATCGCATGATGAACGTGTTCGATTGGGTAAAATTAAGCTATTGGGCTTGGAACCCACACCCGACAAAAGAGGCCCTAGTCCACGAGTCGAGTAAGACATGCGATCATATTTTAATAAAATCTCGTCTGTTGTTATCAATTAGATTACAAAATATTTTTGGGAAAAAATAATTATTTAAAATCTTGCCAACAATTTCTTGATTGGGTTGGTAAGCACATCTTTTCCTATAACTTGATATTTCATTATACCCTAATAATTGCATTAGAATGAATCTACATAGGCTACATAGGACAAAAGATTAGATTAAACTAATTTAAAGGGTAAAAAATTAATTCGATCTAAAGTTTGTTTGATTGTTAGAACTAGTAAATTAGTCTAAATTTTAATCTCGGCATTGCAAGTGCTCATTTTCACGTGGATATGGGTTGGATTAAATATTTTGTTTTAATTCAAATTTATTATTAATATTAATATTTTATTTAATAATTTATTTTAACTTTAATTTAGTCAAGATTAAGTAATAAAATTTTAATTTAATAATTTAAATATAAAAAATTATTTAATTTTTTATTAACAGTAACATTGAATAAAAATATAATTTAAAAATAATGATTTTAGTTTTATTAAATTAAAGTTAACGATCAATCCAATCCGGCCTTTGCAAACGTATCCATAGCCATCTAGTATATTAAGCACATCCTAGGAAATGAAATTTTACAGCGTTTTTCATATCTCGGACAACTATCTATTTTAAAAAAAAAAAAAGAAAAGAAAAGAAAAGAAAAAATAATTTTTAAAGAAATGAAAAAAAAACTTTTATATTAAATTGACTTCTATTATCCGTGTACGTCGTCGTTTCGGTGGCAAAGCTGATACGAAAGTGAAAGCCAATAATTAAGGCGGCGTTTGGATTATAATTTTTCGGCCCTGAAAGAAAGGCCCCAGCTTCTCTGTTTTCGCCTGGCTTGAGCAATTCTATTTTCTTTCGTCTTTGCTTTGTATCTACTTTACGAAGCAATTGCGGGGGCAAGGTTCGTTTAGGTTTTAGCAGATTTCCAAATGACTAATTGCAATTAATTGATCAATTTTATTTTTATTATTTCGACGAATTAGCTTGTCCAATTACAGAACCGATACTCTTTTCTTGTTGGGATTTTTTTTTTTTTTTTTCAGAATGTATTTGATTTCCGGCTGAAATTCGATTTTAGTCATGGAAAATAATCAAAATATGGCAATCCCTTATGGGGATGAAGTCGATGGTAACTTCCCACAAACTCTGTCTTAAAATTGTGCTGCTTTATAATAATATTACATGCCAATGCCATTTTCATCTTCTTGTTGCTTCATTTTTGTTTTGTAATTTTTTTCCCCTCATGTTCTCGCACTGGCTATTGTATTATGCATGTGTTTTTTTCATTCCATCAGATTCACAAAGTGAAGTGAAAGAGTGGAGTCAGGATCAGAGAGAAGCTCTGCCGGAGGAGCCAATATGTGTTATATGTGGCCGCTATGGTGAGTATATTTGTGATGAGACGGACGATGATGTCTGCAGTTTGGAGTGTAAACAAAAGCTGTTATGCAGGGTTGCCATTGCCAGCAGTGGGATGCGGGTTGTGCCTCCCCCGCCTCCTGAAAGATTACCTGCTACTGATGAGTGTTTCTACGTCAGAGAGTCTGATGATAAGTCAGGATTTCAATCGTTGACTATTGGTCAGACTGATTCACTGAGGAAGAGACTTGAAATCAATGTGAAGGGAGACGCAGTTCCAGCACCTATTTTGTCATTCTCCTCTTGCAGTTTATCTCAGAAGCTCCTCCAAAATATTGAAGCTGCTGGTTATGACATGCCCACACCTGTCCAAATGCAAGCAATCCCATCTGCTTTAAGCGGTAAAAGCCTGCTTGTTTCTGCCAATACGGGCTCAGGGAAAACTGCATCCTTTCTTGTTCCTGTTATTTCTCGATGCGCAAATATTCGGCTTCACCACGCGCAAAATCAGAAAAATCCACTAGCTATGGTTTTAACTCCAACCAGGGAGCTCTGTATCCAGGTTGAGGAACAAGCTAAGTTGCTTGGAAAAGGTTTGCCTTTCAAAACTGCACTTGTGGTTGGTGGCGATGCTATGGCCGGACAGGTCTACCGTATTCAGCAAGGTGTTGAACTGATTGTAGGGACTCCAGGTAGGCTCATTGACCTTCTAATGAAGCATGATATAGAACTAGATGACATAAGGATGTTTGTTTTGGATGAGGTTGACTGCTTGCTTCAAAGAGGCTTTCGAGATCAGGTGATGCAGATTTTCAGGGCCCTTTCACAACCCCAGATCTTAATGTATTCTGCGACAATATCACAAGAGGTGGAGAAAATGTTGATCTCCATAGCAAAGGATATCGTTGTTGTCTCTGTTGGCAAGCCTAACACGCCAAATAAGGCTGTTAAGCAACTAGCTATCTGGGTTGAGTCAAATAAAAAGAAGCAAAAGCTTTTTGACATATTGATGAGCAAGCAGCATTTTACTCCACCAGCTGTAGTCTATGTGGGTTCAAGACTTGGGGCTGATCTCCTGTCTAATGCAATTTCAGTCACCACAGGGATGAAAGCCTTATCAATTCATGGGGAGAAGCCCATGAAGGAGAGAAGAGAAATAATGAGGTCTTTTTTAGTGGGAGAAGTCCCTGTGATTGTGGCCACAGGGATATTGGGTCGAGGAGTTGATCTCTTGGCTGTAAGGCAGGTTATCATATTTGACATGCCCAATTCTGTCAAGGAGTATGTCCATCAAATAGGTAGGGCTTCTCAAATGGGAGAGGAGGGTACAGCAATTGCATTTGTGAATGAGGAGAATAAGAATTTGTTTCAGGAGTTGGTTGATATTTTAAAATCTTCTGGAGCAGCTATACCTAGAGAACTTATTAATTCACGATATACAGTTGGTTCTTTCTCATCTGGCAAGGGCTTTAAAAAGAGGAAACGCTGAAGTTTTAGGAGAGATGCCAGTTTCCCTATTTTTCAATTTAGCCTCTTGAAGTTTGGCATTACGGATTCCTCCTATACCTTCATGCATTGTTAGATTGATTATTGCTAAACAGAACAATTGCTTGCTCACATCTAACATGTGGTTGCCATGGCAGCATATTACATAGATTGTTGATTTCACTTCGAAGTGAGAAAATATGGAATGCCCCTCATAGATTCAGATGGTTTTCAATTGATCTAGGCTTGTGCCCCTCATTAAATTTTTTCAACATGTAATTGTTCTACTGGATTCGCAGTTCGGTTAACCAAGTTTTGCTACATCCTTGGTAGAGAATTTACCAAGGTACCACATGTGGATGGGTGCTAGGTGCAGAGATGAATGACAACTTAATGCAATATGCAATAGCATGTAAAAAAATGCTTGGTTGATGCACTGATCATGTGGTTGCCGTCTGTACAGAATGAAATGACATCTTGTGATCCTGCTGCTGTGTTCTTGCTAATCTGTAAGATTTTGCTATTTTATTCAGGTTTGAGATGTTGCGTGTTTTATTTGCAGGAATTGGCAAAATCAATTTCTAGATTGCACATGCTGCTTTTTGTGTGTTTTATGCCTGATTTTATGCATGCTAGTTTTCAGTTTTTAGATTTGCATTTGCATTTGCATTTGCTGCTTTTTTGTGCGTTTATTTGCTGGGAATTTTTTTTTTCCTAATTTGTGAAATTTGTTTATCTTTCAGTTAGGTTTTTCTTTCCATCTGCAACTTTTTGCATAATAATAATAATAGTATTCTGTTTCTTAACCCCAAAAAAGAATATATATGGGCAACCAACCTGCATACTTCTGATTAAACAAAGAGGATGTTTAGAAAACCTCTTTGTTAAATAAATGTTTATAAAATCCCTCTAGCAAAGAGGATGATTCTTAATTAATTGATTATTTTAAACACAACATATATTCTGAAATATAAGCTAATGGATGTCCATTACGATGATTTTGGTTAAGAATCAATGTCCACCTGCAGATTTCAACAGTGCTCTGCTTTGTTTTGTGTTAAGTGATTTGATACCTTATCAAGCTGCATTATTTTTATGAGCCCTTCACATCTGAGCTCATAGAAGTTTTTTTATTTTGTTCTGACTCTCTGGTTCCTTATGATGTTGTCTTTCTTTCTAATGTCTCTACTTTGTGATTGCTGTCCCTTAGCATCCTCCAGCCAGTTTTTTGCAATGTTTTTACAGTTATTTGCTTTCTCTTCATTTCTGCTATGCTCAGCAGCCATGCTTCTTGAATTTTTTCCTAAGACTAGATCAGGTTGTTAAATTTGCCAAGAAAAAATTGCCCAATCTATCCACACGGTAATTCTTGTCCAGTAACAACTGCATAGTCTATAGACTGCTGGTATGTATACATCATGGCAAAGCTTGCAAATCATGTGGTTGGCTATATATAAGGTATGTAAGCTATATTTTGCTAACACTATCTATCATTATGTAGGCAAGTACTAACTGCTTCATGAACAACCTATCAAGTGAAGATTGAATGCCGTTATCAAAGAAAAAATTCGAAATACGTGCTTTTCGCAATTTTAAAGACAAAAGATAAAGTGGACAAGGATAGAGATTTAATAGCTTATACCGTCAGATCATACGATACAGAGTCAGGTTGCTTTGCGTTTCCTAACTTTTCTTTATTTTTAGGTTTAGAGGATATTTATTTCATTACTGGTTTACCAATAGATGGTCTTCCTGTTACACGAAAAGAGACAAAAGAGATAAGTAGAGTGCAAGCTGCATTGGAGAAGATGATTTTGGGAAACTTTGAGATCGCTTTAAAGATATGCCAATTGATGGCGAAGTTCTGTTTTATATGCTGCTCGAGCATACATTTTATTCTTAGCTTGATCAATTTTTCTTCTGGAGTACTGCTTCATATGTTTATTGTCATTTACATAGAAGATTTTGGAAGATAAATCAATTTGCATGAGGGCAGCACTTTTAGCCTACCTTCATGCATCCTTGAAGAATTTGAAAAGAAAAACTGAACACATAGGTTTGTGGGTTTATGTATTTAGTCATGGTGAGTACTGACATCATGCTTTTTGAAGTTGCTATTAATATTTATGTTTTTGCAAAACCTTGTAACTAATTTGTTTCAGTTTTACAATTTTTTGTGTTTGAGACAATTCCTTAGGTTAGAGGACCAAATATGCGTTAATTGTGGAATGGACGTATGTTTTGGCTTCCCTCTGCATAATCATCAGCTCGACTTGACGGGAGATGTGTATAGATTGAAATGCAAGGAAATAATTGAGGATGAAGCGAGTAATTTTGATCTCTCTCTCCTTTTTTGTTTTTTTAATGCTCTTTAAAAGTTTGTTTTCATAGTCTTAATTTGCCTTAAATCGTTTACCGAAGAGAGAATAATTTAATGCACTGAAAGAAACTTTTAAAGAATTGAAGAAAGAAACTCTCAAAGAATTTTAAAAAAATAAAAACATGGATCAAGATTCTCACTTCATCCTCCGTTATTCCCTTCACATGAGTTGGATGGAAATGCAAATTTAGAAATTGAAAACTTTAATGCATAAAATCAGGCATAAAACACGTAAAAAGTAGCAAATGCAAAACTAAAAATTGATTTTATCAATTCCTACAAATAAAACACCCAAAAAATCTAGCCTGAGTGGACAAAATAACAAAATGACAAAATGTTGTTTCCGTTGATTTTATTTTAGTCTTCTTTTTCTTTTTGGTGGGATTTTTGTAGGTTCTAAAATATAGGTTTGAGGATTTTAGCAATACATGAATGTGTGCGCTAGAAACTTGAAAATTATAATTTTTAACTTTCGAAAGTGTTATTGATTAATATTTAAACACATTCTTAGTTCCTTGCTAACATTGCTCAAATTAGATAAAATTTGACACGATATGAATACTTACACACTTAACATAAATATGACACAAATAAACGAGTATAAGTTATTAAATTTGATATAATTATTAAATGGACTAAGTTTGAGTCAATATAATTTTTCTCAATATCAAATTAGGATTGAGGTTCTTAACCTAATTATCTGATTAATGATACGATTATATATATTTTTAATTTGAAATCAATTTATAAGTTTTTATCATCAAAACTTAAATATGAGATATGATTATCTTTTTCTTTTTTGGGGGGAATAATAAAGATGTACATGGTGTTTCATTTGCATAATTATACATAAATTTAAAATTTTAGTAGTATAAATATGTAAAATATTAGCAGATATAGATATTTTATAATATCTATACATTATATTATTTACACACACACACACACACACATATATATATATAATAGAGTGTAAATGTTTGATATAAATCTTATTTAATATATAAATATTAAGTGAGTTATTGGGTAATTCTTTTTTTTCATATCGTGTTAGTGCATCACTAAAAAGTCATTTAAATAAGATTTTACTTATTATTTAAAGAGTGGTATAAGTAAAATATATTCTTATCGAAGAGAAAGAAATACAATATCATTTTAAAAATCCCATTTAAAAAGCTTTTGAAACTTTTAATTTAATATTATATTATTTTTGATCATCCATTCTTTAAGAGAGAGATGTATTATAATTGTTATTATTTTGGTGGAGAAAAGTTTGATTAAAATAATATGAATTTATTTTTTATTTGAAAGACTTTTTAGAAGATGGTTAATTTTTTTACTCTTCTATTTATCATATATATATAAATAAATAAATATTTAAAAAATTAAATAAAATTTTTATTAAAATTTTAACATTTTAACATAATTATTAAATAAATCATCAATAAATAAATCATTTAGGTCAGCTTACGACACAATACTTATACGAAATACACACAACTTGATGAAGTCTTTTGTCAGCCCTATCTTAAATGATATGCTTTGAATCTTTCACAAAAATGCAACTGTTCTGTATTAGATTAAATTATTAATCATAGCGCGTAAAGAAAACAAGATTATTATAGAATTCATAAATAAAAGAAAATTTTTATGGCATCATAATTCAAATGTGGGCCAAGACAGTAGATGTTGCCATAATTGAGTATACGATACAAAGAAACAAGCCAACGGTTGAGGGCCGACGAAACAAAACAGCACACGTGTCGAGAGAGAAACGAATCTGTGTCATTACCGTGAAACCGCGAAAGCCTAACTACCAACGCCTCCCAATGTCAACTTGGATTCGGGAAACTGTCTAAAATATAAACATAATAAACAAACCGAATATCTTTATTAATTTTAATCTGTTTTTGGTTTAATCTCAACTCCTACCATAACCAGCCAACCAATTCATCACGAGAATAAGCAAAGGCTTTCTGGGGTTTCTTTTTCTTTTACATTTTCCTCTGCTGTTTATTTGATTACTCTCCAAATCCATTTGAAAGATCATCCATCTCATTTCCAGGTAGCAACACTTACTCGTTTTCTTGATTCTCTCGATGTATGTAATGTAAATCTTATTCATTTTGATTGGTTTCTTACTCTCTCTTGAATCTTGATGATCTGTTTTGTATTTTTGTTTTTGGTTTTAGTTGCATCCAATGATTAGCCTTGTTCTTGTTTTGGATTTCAATTAGGAAAATGGAATGATTAACATTCTCTGGACAGTTTGCGTGTGCAACTTTTCATTGTTAAGACAGATTGATTCATTTTCACGGACGGCCATCTGCTATGTTGCTTTTACATATTACATAAATACTGTTTTTATTGGTTGATATAATTCATCCACTGGCATTTGAGCTTCTTTTATTGTAATGGGTGGCTTCATATTGATTGAAATCTTTATTGGGTTGCGTCATGTTGGACACATTTGCATATTAGTGATTGTAGTCTATTAGTTGGTTCATTATATCTTTATGCTGTGTTGATTGATATGAACTTATCAAGCATGTCAAATGTGCTATATCTTTATTGTTCGCTGTAATGTTAGTGATTCTTTTAAGTTTTTATCTTAAGCAGTTCTGCGGCAAAGGGTGATTGCTTGATTGAGTTGGTAGCACTTTGCCGGGTTATGTGATGAGGAATGGCACTGAAAGTGTTGGTGCTAGTTCTAGCTCATCTTTGAGCAGTCAGCGGGATACTGAGGATGACCGGATGATTGCTTTAGTACTTTCAGAAGAGTATGCAAATTTAGATGGTGCAGTTGCTAGACGCCTATCCAACTTGGCACCTGTTCCGGTAAGATGCCTCCTTTTCATTTTGGCTCACGGATTAGAATCTTAGTTTAAATGGTCTGAGTGCCAGAAAGCTTGATAATATCAAAGGTTTTCCTAACTTGAGATTCTGCACGTTGAATTCTAGGCAACAATATTTACAACAGCATCAGAATCACTGGAAGTGCTAAATGGTCCTGCTTTTCCTCTGTCCATACTTGTACATGAGAGCAGACCAAGTTAGCCTTGCCCTTCAATTTTTTTCCAGTGCAGTTAATCTCATATCTTTGTAGGCATTGTGCTCATAACTGATTTCTGCCGATAATTATTACCTCGCAATTTGTGTCCCCTCTAATTTCTTTTGCCTGTTGCCCTCTCCTCCACTTATTGACTATTATAAGATGCAAAGAATTTATTGTTTGCAAGGTTTCATTACACTATGTTCTTTATCATAATTTGCTCGTTCTTTCTGATACTTGCATGATAAATACTGTAAGGCACTGATTATTTGTTGCTTCTTTTATCTGTCCTCCCTTCCCTCTTCTATCTTTCACCAAAACCCTTATCTTGCACTTCTTGAACTTTCAGCATGTCCCAAAGATAAACTCCTATATCCCCAACATGAGTGATGCCAGTTTGGATCACCAGCGGCTTCTCCAGAGGTATGTCTTATACTTAGCTGTTAAAGTGGGCCTAAGACATACTTTTTCTTTTTTATTTTTTTTCTTTTCAGAACTAAACTTTTGTTCAAAATTTATTTATTAATGAACTAAAAAAACTCAAATACTTAGTTGTTTACTCATATGAAAAGAATTTTAGGAAACAATGGTGTATAAGGGGATAATTATATGAAAATTTCATGCTATTAAAATGTGCTTGTCAGTTCTTTTAATCTGGAAAGGGAGATCTGAGAATGATTCTTGACCTGAAAAGCCTCACGGGTGAGAAGCCAATGAGTTATTAGCCATTTTTATGTGGATTTATCATGACATGGGAATTGTATGGGCAAATGCAATCTCACCAAGTAATATTGGAATTATACGGTGTGACGAAGCTGCCTCTTCTGCATGGACAAAAAGGTGTATGAAGTTATCTGCTTGGCAATCTCATCATATTAAGAGAACCTTAAATATGAGGATTTGAAAAGAATCCACTTTGGTAGTTTTACATTGTTCAACATATAGAAAGTATTTCTGGTCATCCCCACACAATTCACTGATTCTTTCTCTTTATAACTTCTGAATTTACCCCTTTCTTCCAAACTTATGCATGTTCCTTGCCTCCTTGGTCTGTACTGGGCAGAGTTTTATACTAGAAGTTTCTAACAGGAAGGTGTTTGGAAATGCTGCTGCTTTTGTCTTAGAGTTTTATCTTTGGGGAAGATATTCAGTAAATTTTTTATTATTGTTCTCCCAGGCTAAATGTTTATGGTTTATATGAAGTGAAGGTCTCTGGGGATGGAAATTGTCAGGTACTTTTAATGGTAGTGAAATTTGAAAATGTTTACTCCCTCTCTATATCTATCTAATCTGTCTTAGTATTTGAGATCTTGTTTTACATTTTCAACCTTGTGTTGCAGTTTCGTGCACTTTCAGATCAGATGTACCAGTCACCCGAGTATCACAAGCATGTCCGGAAAGAGATTGTAAAACAGGTATATTGGCTTTAAAGTGCCCATGGAATGTTACTAATGACGGGTAGAAACTTGATGCCTTTAAGTTGGGTTGATTAGTCTTACTGAAAGCCAAGTTCATCAAGTATTGCATGGACTTCCTCTACAAAGCTGCTTAGATAAAAGGCCCATGATTAGATTTTCTTGCTTTATGTTGTTATCTGGTCTCCAGTGTAATTAAATTTTGCAGTCTGATACAAGATTACTGACATTTTCTCGATGATTAACCATTTACATTATTCAAATAATTATGATTAACTGTTTATATCCACTAAATCTAATTATGAAAGAACTAATGAACACAAACAGAAATCTAAATCTCTATGTTAAAAGGGAATGAGGGTAGATAGAGAGATAGAGAGAAAGGTGCGAATTACTTTGCTTACTTCCGAAAATTCTTTCTTGTTCCAGCTCAAAGACTACTGCTCTATGTATGACGGCTATGTCCCGATGAAATATAAACGCTATTACAAAGGCATGGCAAAGTATGTTGATTGATAAAGTCTCACCCACCACTTCTATTTTTTGATGCTATAATCCTTTACTCGTTGCTTTCATATTCTGTTTTACTCTTTCATAAATGCTGTTACATAACATTGTTGTTCTCTCCCTTGATTTACTGTATGATGCAGAGTTGGTGAATGGGGGGACCACGTTACATTGCAAGCAGCAGCTGATAAGGTCTGTCATTTAGTCAAACGGATATAAGTTTTTTCTGTTTAATGTATTGCTAGTTAACCATCATAATATATTTTAGTGTTCTTCCATTGTTTTAGTTCTCTTTTTCTTATACGTTGATGCGTTCAATACAATGAAAGCATGTATTTGTTATGCATAATTCAGTCTTTTATTGTAGAAGTGTATAATTCTATTTCTTGTATTCTTCTAACATCAGCGCTTGACGGTGCTGCTTGTTTTGTGCAGTTTGCTGCAAAGATATGTCTTTTGACATCATTCAGAGATACTTGTTTTATTGAAATTATGCCACAAAACCAGGCTCCTAAACGCGGTAAGACTGGAAAAGTCACTATGACCTGCCATACCAAATTTTATTGAGCTTTTAGAAACTACTAGATGCATATCTAAAATCTGCAAACTGCTGTACATTCTCTTATTTCCATATAGAGTTTGCGTGCATAATCAGCCGGTAGTTTTTTCCTGGATAGAGAATTGAGTTTGCATACGGAACTTCTGCAGCATGTAAATGTAATGATTGTGTTCCCTATTAAGTCACAAAAACCTGTCAAATGTGAATGACATTTGAGTATTTAATTGTTGAGCCTTCTCAATTAAGTTCTGTTAGAAATAAGCATTACCCAGTAGTATTCTTTCTAGAAACCACGAGGGTATTACTTGTGTTGTAAAAGTTTCTGAGTGAAGAATATATGGCTCTTTGAGATTTCAGGTAATTTGGCAGGCCTACATTCAATTTAAAATTGGAATTTCCACATAAATTGATATTAGCAAGAAATTACATGGGATCCTTCTTATCAAATGCCTGCTTTTATCGATCACTTTTCAATAGTCTTTGTGAACATATTCTTATATTTCTTCCTTTTCTCCTCTTGAAATGATGCAGAGTTGTGGTTAAGTTTCTGGTCAGAGGTACATTATAACTCGCTATACGATATTCGAGGTTTGTTTGACCTTTTAGTCATGATTTCGTTTTGAGTTACAAAGACTATGGTGTGCCAAATACAATGTACAACTTTTCATGTTATTTTACAGATGCACCAGTTCCAAAGAAACCGAGGAAGAAACATTGGTTGTTCTAGTGGAAGCAGATAGTTTTGTACTCTGTATATTTGTCATTTGCTGTCATGCTATACTTTCTATTTGTTAATTTTTTAAAATATGATTTTCTTATATTTTTTTACTATAGTTACTTCACCAATATAGATGAGTCCAGATCCATCAAGATGTATCATATTAATCATTTGATATTCTATAGGAGTGATTTTGCCCTCATTTAGCAGAAGTAGATTCATTTTATCACCTCATATAATTCTTAGCGCAAACAATAGAATGTTGAAATGTTAAAATTTAACTGAGTATCTCCGATTGTTACTAACTTGCTATTTGCACATTACTTGTATTGCTCCACTTCACATACATGTGTAGCAGATTCTGAACATCGATCTAATAATTTCGAAAATCAAAATCACGGATCATCGTTTAACTGATGAATGCATTTGCCTGATGCATTTTACAGATCTTGTGCTTCTTCATATTCTAGAGTAAGGACTATACCATGGATTATGATAATGTGACTGTCAGTTCTATGTATTTTCAGTCTGTCAGCTGTCTCAAATCATTAATTAATATTGATATCCCCATTACAGTTTAAAGATTCAAAATACTGGGGTTTTCTGAAAATGCATTGCCATACATGTGAGGATGGATATTATTATTGAGAGTTCATTGAATTATATATATTCTTGTCTCTCATCATCTGGGTTACATAATTTTCTTGATACTTTGTAATAATGGATCAAGTTACTGTAAATATATTTTTTGTTGCCTGGATCCTTGTTGGGTTTTTTATTCATCTGAATTGCTGGAAGATCTAGTGAACTTAATCACCAGAACAAAGTGAAAACTTTTGACTCCATCAAGCATGGGTGAGAATGAGACTGGATCTGCAGCAGGCGTTGCATTTGATTGCATGTAATGAATGGTTGTTGTTGTGTTGTCCTGATATTTGTTGCTGATGCAATAAACCAAACCAACTTATCTTTTAATGCTCTTTACAGCTCTAAATCGCCTAGAGATTGCGATTTTTATAGACTCAACCGATTGGGGCCAGTGGTTGGTTTCTACTTTCACTTATTTTCATGGCTCTTTTCTTGTTGGTTAACTCTAGGTTTAAGCAATCTCTTAGGATTTTCTATGCTTAGCCATAAATTGGAGTGCAGCTTTCTCAGGTGTGTTTGTAGATATTTAATTCATTAGTGACACGCTTGATATAAATTATAAATTAAGGGATCCAAAGCCTTGTAGGGACTAAGGAATGGTATTTTGGGAATATCATACATTACTTTGATTACAAAAGAAATAAAAATAAAATTATGGAAGATATTCAAAATATACCAAACTGCCTCATTTATTGATTATTTTAAAAGATGATAATGATCTCTATCAGCATTAGATCATATCAGTTAATTCATCTGTTCCTGACAGATGAATTAATACTTCTATACTGCATTTGTTTTTAATTTGATTAATGACAGGCTTGATGAAGATTATCAGATCCAAAGCTGCTTTTAAATTTTAATATTACACAATGGAAGGTATTCATGGATCATTACTCTACGAAAACTCAACAGTCTAAAATTAAACTAACTTATCTTGCAAAGTTCTGGCCAAAAAATCAGATTATTTTAGCTGTTCGTACCTTTAAACTCATAAGTTTATTTGGTCAAGAGATATTGTGTTTACACTTTGTATACAAAGCTATTTAACTTAACTAACATAAATTTACAAAATTACATTCCTGTTTTGGCCATAGGCAATTTGTTTTCATTGATCATGCTGTGACCATCACTAGTATCCAAAATGTTCTGCAACTCTGGTGTTGGACGGCTGGACTGCAGCTGCTTTTCTGTAGAGTTAAAAAAATTCAATAAAAGGCATACGACACGTGGTTGGGTAGCATACAAAGCACATGCTTGCTGGGTTTTAAGGCTGCCTCGTTAGAACAAGTCCCCAAAACGTTTAATCAAAAGCCCTTTTTCTCTTCTTTATTCTGAACTTTCCGCAAACGCATGGCTGTCTTGAAGTATTTAAATCACATTGATATTGGCACCGCCTAAATCAAATCCTGGCCCTAAAAATTACTGATTTTTATTTCTATTGTATAAACAATGTTCTATATATTTAAGATAATCACTTATAAGTTACTTTTATACGTTCTAACTTGTGAGTGTGAGTGGGTTAATTTTGGATTACTCATCAATTTTAAAATGTTTTATAATTTATTGTAAATCTCAATTTATCTTTTATTTTTTAAAAGAAAATAAAAAAATCATCTAACGGGCCTCTATTTTTTCTTTAACTTTTAAATAAAATAGAGGTAAATTTAAGTTTACAATAATTTAAGAGATATTTAAAATATTATCATCTCATAGAAAGGTAATTCAAATTTTATCAGTTATAAGTGTGTTGGATTAATTTATAGAATTTTTTAAATGATACAAGAAGTCAAATTTAAAGTTACTCAATCTTTGATTGAGTGGTCAAAATTTTACCTTTACAATTGTGTGGATAGGATTGAGTCTTTACAAAAATAATATAAATTATTATTTTTATTATAATCTGACCGTAAATATTGATATTAGATAAAATATATATGCAAATTAACCCTTTAAGGTCAACATCTGTCCTCTTTAGGATGAGCCAACTGGTTCCTTGTCATGAATTATGAATTCAGAAGTCCTTTAATAACGGCACAACAACCGGTGCCAGAAGTAAACAAAATATTGGAAAATCGGTTTATGCAAACCTGATCTAGTCCATGTGCCCTAACTTCCCTTCTCATTGATCAACGCGTATCACAACCAACCCACATGCAACTCCCAATCCGCTGTCTCTTTGTTTTTGCATTTTTTTATGCATTCCCACAAACGGGTTTTTAAGTTCTAACCCCTTTTAGAAAATAGAAACACAAGCAAAAAGTATTGATTATTGAAATCAGGAGAGCCAATAGATGCTAGTAAAGTTTGTTTGAAATCATATTGCATTGCATGATATCTTTAACTTGCTGAACTAATGAGATCAGATGCAAAGACAGAACCGCAAATGTTAAGCTTGGCTGGTGACCATTGGCATGGCTTCAACACTTTATTGTATAATAACCAAACTATATATAAGCTTATTGTTAGTTGTTTCAACATGACATGGGGCCCTTTGTATCAAATATTTGCATGTGCTTATTCGGTGGATGAAGCTGATGAAACCCCACCAAGCTAGCATCAGAGATCAGTCAGCAAATTGCATTCATTGATTGATCACATAATCAGGTTGGCGTGGCCCAATTATTCTTCATGAGACCGATTTCACTCTTACGTTTCCCTCCATTGGCCCTTCTATTTCCTAGAAGAGAGCAATCCAATATCATAAATATTATGAAATACAGTGAAATATCTTATCAAAAAATACCCGTGAAGTATTATTTTAATCTTACAGTACTGTCACACTTCAGCTTACTACTCTTACCTAAGAGTGAAGCAAAAAGGGTGTCTTGAATATACCATAAATAGAGGAGTCTGGGCAATGGAACATCATAAAGTAACATATTGCTACAAAGAAAGATCAAAGATGGCTTCTTTTCTATGGACTGTTTGCCTGATTGTTCTGTTTCTGGCTTCTGGAGTTATAAGTGCCCCACCAAAGAAGCCTATAGATGTACCATTTGGCCGAAATTATGTGCCAACATGGGCATTTGATCACATCAAATACTTTAATGGAGGTTCTGAGATTCAGCTTGTCCTGGATAAATACACAGGTTGGTTACTTCTTTTGTCTCTTGGACTTGTATCTTCTTAGTAATCTCACTGTCTTGTGTTATCTGTGATCAGGGACTGGCTTCCAATCAAAAGGCTCCTATCTGTTTGGTCACTTCAGCATGCACATAAAGATGGTTCCTGGTGATTCTGCTGGAACTGTGACTGCTTTTTATGTAAGTGGTTTGTTTGCTGCGGCAGTAATCTGCGACACTGTTTGTCATTTTTGAATGAATAAATCGAAGCTCTGGACTGTTTGTTGTGCAGTTATCTTCTCAAAATTCGGAACATGACGAGATAGACTTTGAGTTCTTGGGGAACAGAACCGGGCAGCCATACATTTTGCAGACAAATGTGTACACTGGCGGAAAGGGAGACAAAGAGCAGAGAATTTATCTTTGGTTTGATCCAACCAAAGAGTTTCACACTTACTCAGTTCTCTGGAACATGTATCAGATTGTGTAAGTTCTTCAGATACTCATAACAAATTAACAACAATCAATCCTCTTAAATTCCCAACTCATGCTTATGTTGTTCACTGCAGTTTCTTTGTGGACGATGTGCCGATTAGAGTGTTCAAGAACAGCAAAGATTTGGGAGTGAGGTTTCCATTCAACCAACCCATGAAGATATACTCAAGCCTCTGGAATGCAGATGACTGGGCAACGAGGGGCGGTTTGGAGAAGACGGACTGGTCGAAGGCTCCTTTCGTAGCCTCGTACAAGGGGTTCCACGTTGATGGGTGTGAGGCGTCTGTGAATGCCAAGTTCTGTGAGACACAGGGCAAGAGATGGTGGGATCAGAAGGCGTTCCAAGACCTTGACGCCTATCAGTACAGGAGACTCAGATGGGTTCGCCAGAAATACACCATCTACAACTACTGCAGTGATCGTGCCCGCTTCCCTACACCTGCACCAGAATGCAAACGAGACCGTGACATTTAAGCGTCAATCTTAGATTTGCTTTGTATGTGTACCAAGTAGCTTAGTATGCGTTTACCATTTATATGTATCACTAGTATTGAAACAGGGCATGAGAGATTATATGCATCCATTTTATTCACATTCTTCATTCATATATCCTTGATAAGAACTAAGAAGTCAAAGTTTTGTTCAAATTAATCACTTTGGCTGACCATTTTTACATATATTATAAGCAAAAATGCAGTAAGAACTAGAACAAACAATGTAGTAGTAATAAACGTGAGAATATTTACTTTTATACTCTCATCGTTTAGTATTTTTTTTACTTCGCAATAACTCGGGATTTAATCCCATAGAGATGATAACCTTTCGCTTGTAAATTCAATGGGATAAATTGCATTTCGATAATAGCAAATGAGATCAATATCATGAATAATAATATCTGAATGTCAAGTCAATTCATCGTCAAGAATTCATTAGTATTCATCGTCAAGAATTCAATAGTATAACATAAGTAGCTGTTTTATTCATACACTAAATACAAATAGACAGCTCTTTTATTCATACACTAAATATAAATTTTGATTTATGATTCAATCAAAAGAATTTATTTACTTTATACGAAGATTTTTTTTAATTTAAATATTCTTTTTATACTACGCGAGATTATAACTGATATTTGTAATTTAGACGATGATTGAAACTAATTTATATTAATTCATATAAGGCATTGCCCAGATTTGAACCCTCACTAATATTCGATGGATGTCTATTCCTCATATTTAGGTTTAAATATGACATTTCAAAATTTACTAGATAGAAAATTAAAAAGTTCAAAAAAAAATAGATAGATTCAATGCACATTCAGTAAAGATTTATGATACATGTATAGGGTGTATTCAATGTGTACGAACTTGCCCCACGGATGTATTAGAAATGATACCTTGGACGGATGTAAAGCAAAGCAAATTGCTTCTGCTCCAAGAACATATGACTGTTTTGGTTGTAAGTGATGTGAATTCGTCTGTCCAACAGATTTCTTGAGTGTTTGAGTTTATTTTTTCCATGAAACAACCCGAAGCATGGGTCTACCTTGACCCAACCCCTTGTTGTTTGAGAAAACTCACTTCAATTAGTATTTTTCACGAAAAGTAAACATGAGATAACAAATTCAGTCTTTCACTAAGATTTTGAATAGATGTCCCAAATTCAAGTTGATTATATTTCGCCTCTTACTTGAAAAAAGACAATACTATTTTTTTTAAAAAAATTATATGAGAGTATAATTAATATTTACAAATTAGATTATAACTGAAATTTATTTACATTAATTCGTATAAAGCACTACACAGATTTAAATCCTCACTCTCACTAATATTTGCCCTCACTCCTCACATATATTTGAGTTAAGGGATGTTTACTCCTCACCTAACAGTTAGGTAAGAAAACAGATTACCTTCACTTAATAATGGAGTGCATGCAATCATTTTTTGTGGTAAAAGACTATGATCTAACTATGCGATACAATGATTTCTTAGATTAACTATAAGTCTCCAAAATACAAATAAAAAAAACACAAAAATTCATAGGAGGAGTCAAACTTTTGGAATCACATCTCAACTGGGTATATATATTTCTAGGATTTACATTTTTTTATATTATATGAGACTATTAGGTATGTATATTTTTAAGATTTACTTCTCTTTTTTTTTCTTATATTATATGATACTATAACTGATATTTATAAATAAGACTATAACTGGGTATGTATATTTATAAGATTTACTTATATCTATATATATATATATATATATATATATATATATTATTTATTTATTTATTTATATGAGACTATAACTAATATTTACATTTCAGACTATGACTAGAATTAGTTTACATTAATTCGTATAAAGTACTATCCAGATTTGAACCCTTACTCCTCACATATATTCGAGTAAAGAATAATTGAGGAAATCTTATACTTAAATAAATAAGTAGATTGCCCTCACTCAATTATTGAGAAAAAAAAATACCCTACAATATACCTGTGTGATTCGAACTGCTGCCCGGCAGCAGTTCTAACTATGTTGGCTTTCTTCATTCATGTTGTTATTGCTTATTCTTATGTGTATTTTTTATCAAACCCTATTCGGGATGCATGGCAATATAAAGTTTATGGGTAAGGGTTGATGTTGTGGGGGCTGCTTCTCTTCCAGTATCCTCTTTTATTATCTTTTGCATTGGGACAAGCCTGTCATCCTGTGAACTGATAGCTGCAGCCAAGTCACGGGACAATGGTTACTATGATTAATAACTTGCATCTTTTACTTAACGTCTAAAGAAACAGCATAACTGCTGAAAAGAATAGGCATCTACCCACCTGTGCAAGAGATTCAAGTAACAGAAAAAAAAAGGAATTTGAAATTGGAAGTTCTGCAATGTTGATTTGCAATCTGAAACCTCCATTTCTGAAGTTAGATCCTAATTCTTATTTTCTAGAGTTAAAATACAGACAATCAGCCACTTACTTCCTGGAGAAAAGCAGAAACAGGGCCTGAATCTAAGAGGCCTTCGATAAGACATAGTAGCTCTCTGTGATGTGCTGCGAAGCTGGATTACACAAAAACCTTCAAATACCAAGGACTTTTTTACCACACTGGGTAAAGGGTCAAAATTCAAGATTCACAACAGTCACATCATGCTGCTTTAGTGTCAATTGTCAAAAAGGATTAGCAGAAGTATGACTCAAAAGTAAACTAGAACAAAGGAGAAGCATTCTTAGGCAAAGGAAATCTCCTTCCGTGCATAATGTTACCAACATGTTGGACTATTACAAGCAATGAACACATATTCAGTACTCTCAGTGGGTACAGTGCTATACTTACTGTCAAACTTAAAAGAGTCCTGCACAATTCAACTTCTGAAGCCCACTTCTATCTGAATAGGGGAGCATAGTGTAATGGGCCGCCCAAAATTCTAACCCAAGCGCCAAAAATTCAAAAACCAAAAGTCCAAAACCTAGATAAGGTGTGCTAACTTCGTACAATTCTAGAAATTTTCAGCACACTCCAGCGTATCTTATCAACTTGTACATATCTAGAACTTTCTACACTCATGTATATTTATAATTCTCTAGATTTTGTAGCCAGTTGTGCAAGTTGCATAAGTTGCGTGAAATTCTTTAAAATTAGGAAAGCCTCCCTTATAAATAGAGCATAATCCTGGTCATTTTGAACACACGGTCATTTTGAATACAACTTAATAAGTAACTCAAGCTTACTTGTAAAGCTCTTCAGTAGTTCTGTTGTACACACTTTTGTGAGTAATTATGATGTTTTCTCTTTAACTATATTACTATCTCTCTCTCTCATTTTTTTTTTGCAAACATCTTTACTTAGTTTTAAAAGTTTAACAGACTTGTTTAACAACTTTTGTCTTAAAATTATCTAAGTGCGGTACATATTTATTGTACAAAATACTCATCTCAATAAGTTTAAAAAATCAAAATAATTAGGCTGGCAGAGGGAAAGTCATCTCTGTCCACAATATGATATATGTGTTCCACCTGGAGAACCATATGCATTAGCCATTGGAAAATCTGGCATCGAGTTGCTGGAATAAGGGAAAGGCAGTGTGATAAACCATTTCAAGCAGCAGTATAGGCAATCCTTTCAGCTACTAAGAAAACATATTCCTTCAGCAGCAAAGCGAAGAGATATATTGATAGAATCTTAAGAGTTGCTTCTTACTGACCACTACATTTGCTTATCATATACACGAGGACAATTTGGGTTTCAACAAAGCGGAATCTATTTTTTAACTTTGGATTTTGGAAAAAAAAATTGAGACAAGAGACAAGACCAGTGGTTATTAGGACCATTGGTTGATGCACTACAACAGGAGATTCATGGAACTTCTTAAACCATAGATTAACCCATATAGCGTGTCGTGAATATGAGAGACCAGCTGGTTGAGATCAGCGTGACTCATCTTGCAACTAATTTGAAAAGAGACCATGAAATTTAATCATGAATGGTTTTGCTCCAGTCAAGAACCAGGGATACGTGGCTTTCTTGCCGGACCAACTTGGGATATGCATAATAACTAATAAGAAGAACAAGCAGTTATCCGTGTAGTTTCAGTGACTAACAAAATTCCAGAAATGGCAAGGTTCAACTAAGTTAGGCCCCAAATCTGATCAAACTATATCAGATATAGATTCTGAAAGATCGGTCTTCAAAACAGAATTACATGACTAAAATGTTGGTATACGGTAGCCACATAAAATTGTAAAATTAATGAGGTCTAATTTCAAAAACTATTGTAACTTATTTGTTAAAGTTTGTTATTCGGAAAATTCCAGAAATAACTTCAACTATGAAACTCCCTATGAAGATCCAACCATGTACATAAGTCTCAAACTAGGTAAGGCTTCCTTATCTTTTTCTGTGCTCTCTCTTTCTGGAAACCCAGGATTGAAAGCTCTCTGTTTTATTAAGAAGTACATGTCAAAGTGAAAAATTCTGACTTGTTTCAAATCCAGCTTCTGCCACCACAGGTTATAGTATCAATCTTGAAGTTCTATTTTATCCGCAATCAAAGTCATAAGAAATCCTTGGGTACTTCATCATTTACCCAGTAATCAATGTTCAGGATTCAATATCCTCTTATGAGCATGTTATCACTTAACATAATTTTGAAGAGTGAATGAGGTAACTAAAAAAACTTTGAAATTAAGAAACTTCCAAGTAATCATTTCATAAATAGCTTCTTATATGTTTTCTTCGAAGAGAGTAAAATATAAAGTTTATTTATCAAACAAACAGAATAAATTTCTAATAAACAATCAGCTACCAAATAAAAGAGGGATCAAGCTATTCGTACAACCACCTTGTTCTTTTTACCAGCAGATAACAAAAGAATTTTGTCATCCACAATGTCTTGAAGCTCAATCCTCTTACTCTCACTATCCACTCTGTTATTGTTCAAATAAACCCCGCCTTGTTTCAACAGACGTCGGGCAGCTGATTTACTCTCAAACAAACCAGCAGAAACCAAAAGATCAACAAGCGAAACATTTAGAACTTGATCATAAACCAATGAGCATGAAGGTACATCCTCAGCAATAGTCTCAATGGTCTTCCAATCCAACTTAGTCTCAGCTCCAGGCCTCAAAGCTTCAGTAGCCTTAAGAGCCTCACTCAAGCCATCTTCACCGTGAACAAAACGAGTCACTTCTTCAGCAAGTCTCCGCTGAGCTGTGTTAGGAGCATAACTGGGTCTCTTCATATCCTTTTCCAGCTCATCAATCTCCTCCAGGTCCAAGAAAGTAAGAATCCTCAAAAACCGAATCACGTCAGCATCCGGGACAGAGAAGAAATACTGATAAAACTTGTAAGGAGACAGCATCGATGAAGAAAGCCAAATGGCACCATCCTCTGATTTGCCAAACTTAGAGCCATCACTCTTCAACAAAAGAGGAAATGTCAATCCATAAGCCTCACTATCACAATCCGGTTGTAAGATCTTACGAATAAGCTCAGTCCCAGCAGTAATGTTACCCCACTGATCACTCCCCCCAATCTGAACATTAACGCCCCTATTTTGAAACAAGTAAAGATAATCATATCCCTGCAACAACTGATAACTAAACTCCGTAAAGCTCAATCCTTGCACAGATTCCAACCTCTTCTTCACACTCTCCTTAGCAATCATAGTCCCAATTCTCGCAAATCGACCCACTTGTTTAAGAAAATCCAGGAAGCTAAAATCTTTCCACCAATCATAATTATTCAAAATAACAACATTACTGGAACCAAAAATAGTTGAAAAAGTCTTACTAATTCCAAGAATGTTCTTTTCTAACGTATCAATGTCAAGTTCAGGCCTTTCTATTGATTTCCCAGATGGGTCACCAACACGAGCGGTGGCGCCGCCGATCAAAGCGACAGCTTGGTGACCGCAACGAAGGAACCAAGAGAGAACAATGATACCCAAGAGGTTACCCAAGTGTAAGGACTCGGCAGTTGGGTCAAACCCGCAGTAGACTTTGAGGGTTTTTTCATTGGATGAAGCGAGTGAGCGGAGATTGTCGCTGGTGACAGATTCAACCAAGCCTCTTCTCTCGAGAATGTCGACGACATTGGGGTGGCGGCTGTGGGTTTGGGTCTGTGGGTCGGATTGGAGTTGGTGAACGCAGCTGATGGAAGAGAAGAAAGCGGAGTTTTTTATACGGTGAAGAAATGGAAATGGGCGGATGAATTTTGAGGTGGTGCTGTAAATGGGTGAGATTATGAGTTTTTGGTGGGAGCAGAGGAGTGTTCTCGACGCCGCGGCGGCTGCGGCTGCAGCTGCCATTTGAGTTTTGCGTAGGCAGCACTTGCTTTGCCTTCTGGTGGATAAGTGAAGTGCTGTGGTGTGACTGGGCCGCTCGTAATGTAAAGTGACCCAAAGTTTAAACGTCTTACTTTTCAACATAAGAAAATTATATTTAATATTTTAAAAATTAAAAAAAATGTATATGATAAATATTTACAATTAACTTTTTAAATTTCTGTTGTGTTTTCCAGTTTCTTTAAGAATTATCCAGTATCCAGACCTTTTTTCTTTTAAATTGATTTTGAATTTAGCAATAATTATTAGCAGCAAACCCATTTTCTTTAATCATTGTTTTTCTTCATATTTAGCTCTCTTTATATAAAAAAGAATGGAATATAAAGATCATATTTAACTGTAAGCTAAAACCATGGTTAATTGAGAGTCTTAAGTTCATATGATTATGTTGCCCTCTAATTTTGACCTATGAGTGTTTAAGCACCTGCCAGTGGCTTAGGAGGCGTATATTTGTTACTTGTTGAAGGAAATGTGTGATTGAGCTTTTGATGAGGTTGATGCATGAACTGCAGCATTTGCTTGCTCTTTTTCTAATGTGATTCTTATGTGTATGTAAAGACTTAAAACAGGGATGATCAAGTTTAATGTAAGAATTTTATTGCATAATGATTAATGACAGGCAAAGGAAAAAGGTTTCACAATAAGATAGTGTTATACATTCTTGTCAAAAATACAAATTCTAAGACGCAGAACAATAAATGGGGGAACCAAAAATGAAAAACAAGATCATCATTGTGCCAATTACAGCCGAGTTCCGATTTATTATTTACTTCACTTCCAGTTGTTGGCAACAATGTCAGCCAAATCCACAACCCTTTGAGAGTAACCCCATTCATTGTCATACCATGCAATCACCTTGACCATGTCGTCTCCCATGACAAGTGTGAGAGATGAATCAACTGTTGAGGATACATCAGAGCACCTGAAGTCGACTGAAACAAGGGGCTCGTCGCACACAGAGAGGATGCCTTTCAGCTCATTGTCAGCGCTTTCTCTGAAGGCCGCGTTCACCTCTTCTGCGAAGGTTTTCTTGGAGACCTGAACGACGAGATCAACAACCGAGACGTTTGGTGTTGGCACACGGAGGGCAATGCCGTTTAATTTGCCTTTGAGTGCTGGGAGGACAAGGGCCACAGCTTTTGCCGCACCAGTTGATGTTGGGACAATATTGAGTGCAGCTGCTCTTGCACGCCTGAGGTCACGGTGGCTAGCATCGAGTAGCCTTTGGTCGCCAGTGTACGAGTGTGTGGTGGTCATGGTTCCCTTGATAATGCCTGCACAGCATATGAAAAATTTTATCATTCAATTGGGTGACTTTTTGCCTTCTACAAAGCTGAATTATATCGTAACAATGGGTGAGTGAAGATTTTTAAAGTGTATTTACCAAACTTCTGGTCAAGAACCTTGACGAATGGGGCAAGACAGTTGGTTGTGCAAGAAGCATTGCTGATGATGGGCTCATCTGGGTTGTAAGCATCCGCATTGACACCAACAACGTAGGTTGGGATGTCACCCTTGCCGGGGGCTGTAATAAGTACTTTCTTGGCACCAGCCTGAATGTGCTTGCCTGCACCCTCTCTGTCTACAAACACTCCAGTCCCTTCAATCACAAGGTCGACGCCCAAGTCCCTGAATCACCATATAGTCATTTGAAATCAAACATTGTGAAAAATGTTCTTCACATGTTAGTTAATTTTTTTCTAACATGTGAATAGTGTGTAAGCATTGAAATGAATGACTTACGCCCAGGGGAGATTGGCGGGGTTGCGGTTAGAAACAACCTGGATGACCTTGCCATCAACAGAGATGCCATCAGTACCAACCGGTTTAACATCGGCTTCAAAGATGCCAAGGGTGGAGTCGTACTTGAGGAGGTGAGAGGCCTGCTTGACACCTCCGGTGTCATTGATGGCAATGACTTCAAGTGGAGAGTCCTTGCGACCGTGCCAGCACCTCAAGAAGTTCCTACCAATTCTACCAAACCCATTGATTGCAACCTTCAGCTTTGCCTGGGCTGCAACTTTCCTGTACCCGCTGCTGCTGCTTCCTAACTGCAGAATAATTAAGATTTAAACACATGCCCAAAAGCCCAAATTTAAAAATTGCATGCAAGCAAATGTTCTTGTGTCATTGAAGTTGATGCACTCAATTGTGATGATGTAGCATCATACGAACTTGTATATATCCCCCAATCGATGGATGATGTAATAGTATAAAACTAAGATGTATACAAGCTAACATTGTTGTACTATATAACTGAGTGAATATAAATATTCTCTTAGGTGACACTGACAGTTAACTATTAACTCAAGAAAGCTGAATGACAGTTATACAAGTTTTAAAGAATTGAACTCACTGCAGAGGTCTGGAAAGCAATGACTGAATGGAAGTCATCAGAAGATTTCCTGCAAAAGGGAAGGCTTGCAGAGTTGCGTAGACCTGAGAATTCTGAGAATCCCTTACCATTTCCCTGAAAATAATTAATATTTTACTTAGAAAGAGTGAAAAACAAGACACTGGCTAGTGACAAGAGAAGCTTACGAAGCTGTAGTGAATGAACCTGAAGAGCTGATTTGGCTACAGAGAGAGTAGCCGAAGCCATGATAGGTATTTGCTGGATGAAGCAAGCAAGAGCAAGCAGTGGTGTCGCTAAGCTAAGCTAAGCTAAGCCAATACAAGATGTTTGAAAATGTTGTAATGTGATCAAGTAGTAATGAATAATAGGTGGGGAGGATGGAGGGAAACTGGTGGCTGCTTTTGGGATTACGCTATGGCTAATGAGAGGATGAGATTTTGGATAGCCTCTTACTCGAATGTATGGTTGTGGTTTCTGCTTTTGTTTTAGTGTCTCCCAATAAGTCTCCCAACTATTTCTACTACTCTTCCATATTATTTCAGTTTTCCATCATATGACTCCCATCTCTTTTTCAATGCTTATTCGGCCTTAGGGGGCCAGCCCCTTGTATACACTATTTCACTGTGTGGATACAATTTCTTTTCAATTTATTGACCTATCTCAAGTTTTCAATGCTAGCCAAGCTGATTCTAACATGTATTACAAATAGTATGGGGTTTTCTAACCAAGTAAAAGATTATGTGCCATTATAAATTTTACATGTACAGTATAATACAAGGTGGAAAAAAGTTAAAAAGAAAACATGCGAAGGATATGTAGTGGTATGGATGGATGCATGGCCTCTCTATATTTGCCTTTGTTACGAGCTTTTGGCTTCTTTATCATTCTTCACAACCACTTTAAATCTTCAGCTTCTTGCTTCTTTCTCTGTCTAGGCCACACCCTGCACTCGGCAACGATTTTGCACATGTCGTGTGCTACTCTTTAGTTTAGATGGACTAGAATCTTATGGTATTTTTTTTTTCTCTTAATTTTTATTATTTTTTAATGATTAATCAAGTGTGTATATTCACTGAATAAATTTATTTAATTATTACATACTTAATCAATCATTAAAAAAATAAAAAAAATTATTAAAAAAATAAAAAAAATTTATCCAATTTAAATATATACAAATTTTTATATCACACAGTCAAATAATGTACATATTTAACAGGTTAGTTCCTAAACTGCTCGATAATACATGGGTTCTCTAACATAATAAATGTGTTTTGGATTGTAAATGTAAAATTAAAAAGTAAAAAGTCAATAAATTGTGAGCGATTGTGTCAAAAAACAAACAATATCAACTTTTGGGCCTAGGACCTTTCAAAAATCCCCACATCTTTTGGCCCTTCGAAATATTCCGTGTATCGAATCTTCGTTTTTCCTATACAAAGCAAACTAATATTTTTATTTTTTAAAGGGTAGTTAGAGTACTATTTTGTGGAAATATGTTCTACAGATATACATATGCACCAAAATGTCTATTTCCTTTTTTAAAAAAAAAAAATAAAAGAGGGGAAAAGCCATCAATGATATTGAGACTTTATCATGAGAAAATATGTTTGATTCTTTTCCATTATATTGGTCGTTGTAAAGCGATACAATAATAGTAGTTTTTCCATGTAGATCAATATATCATAATGATTGGTAGAATAGGATCAAGAATTATATAACAGGTTGTTAAAGCTTTCAGATGTTCATAAGACCGTTGTATTAAAGAAATGCAACTTCAAGAGCAAGCAGCATAATTTTCTTGATTATAATTTTATCGTCAAAGCTAATGTAACGTGGTTGCGTTCAATGTACATAATATATTTTAGATATTATGACTTAAGTTATAGGTGTTCATTTTATGTGTGTAATATATCATTTCTAAATTTACGACGAGATAAACCAAATCAAAAATGGCTTCTTCCGTTCTGCCTTTCGATCGAGCTGAAAATTCTATTTCTTTCTCAGTTATTTTTCAGTTTTAAGTTATTTTCCTATTTTTCATATATATATTTTTTCACTTTTTTTGCTAAAAGTTAATTTTAGTTTTTGTTAAATTTTTTTAGAAATCACTTATGACAAAATAACTTCATCTCACAATAAATTTTGGAAAGTAAGGAAGGAGTAACTTTTTAAAATCGAATTTTGAGAATTACTTTTAAATTTAATACAATTCTATATATATTCTCATAGATTAAAAAATCCATAATTAATCTTATTTCTTAGAAAATAAAATTACAAACTTTAAAGAGATTATTATTGTTACTAATTATATTGAGGTAGCAAAATAAAAAATAAAATCAATATTATAAAATATTTATTTATTTATTTTAATTATCAGTTATTATATATACATATTAATAAATGTTTAATATACTTGTTTATAAATGTTTAAATAAACTTTATTCAATATTATGTCCGATTCAATCATTTACATTTTTACAGCAGTTTAATAATAAAATTTATTAAGCACATATTATTATTTTTAAAAGTCACAACATTTTCAACAATAAATTTTAATCAAACATTTATTTGTTTATCTTCACAACTGATTATTTTTACAGTACATCTAACAATAATTATTTTAAAAATTACAGCATTATCAAACTAGCACTTGATAAAAATTATAATATTTACTTTTTATTTCTATTCATACTTAAATATCTTATAATCATACTTAAGTTATAAAAAATAAACAAACTAAAAAATAATAATTAAAATTCAGACTTCAAATTAAAAACAAATAATCCTTTAATTTAGATTGAAATCTACGTTTTTAAATGTGAGACTAAGAAAATGACTTTGTATCAAAACATTGTAAAGAAAACCCAACTCAAATTAACCTTGGAAGACTCTAGTGTAGAACAAAGAAGAGAGTTGAATGGAGTCAAGAGAGTATATTTTCAAGGAAGAGGTGTCTCAAGCACATAAACAATACCCGAGATAACAAATCGAACAATATCCCCAGCTCTATACAAATTTGCACGGTTGTTGATCTTCGTGCCAAATATCCATGCGCAGTGCTGTCTTTAATTTTGATGTGATGTGATTCAAAGCTAAAATGTCATTTGTCTTTGAGAGCAGGCATAACATGTTCAATGCTAATTAATATATAATATGGAATCAACAAAAATAATATTGCTTCAAATCATCCTATATTAATCTATTCACCGTTTGGGGTTCGAAGATGAGACTGAAGTTGAAGTTGGACTGTGCATATCTTGCTTTTAATTTTCCTGGGAGTATTTTATGTAAATGAATCCACATGGACGGTTCTCATTTTCCTCGCAGTTGCAACACAGAAATTAAAGCATTCTTTTCTATTGTTAAAGAGAGGTATTTAATAAAGTTAAAGGGTGTAATATTAATTAATTAAATGTATAATAGGTTACATCATTATGGGGTCCTTGTTGTCATTACTAAGCCACCAATTAATCAATCAGAATAATTGAACTAACAGCCTTGACAAAAATTCCCTACAAGGATTGCATGCGCGGTTGATTGATTCAATCAAACATAATGTTTATCATGAATATGATTCGTCCCTTTTTCTTCAATATTTTCTTTTTGAACATGCATCATTTTTTAAGGTAAAAGAAATCAAGTATGATGAGAAGTTTCAGGTTTAAATCTTGCTGTCATGAGTAGGAAAAGGGTTTAATTTGTATTCAGAAAAAAAAAAATTATTTTTTTTTTAAAGAAATAATTCTCATTGTATTTAGAAATTAAAACTTTTAATCCGATCGGGTTAAATTTACTAAAACCGATCCAATCCAAAAATTTTAAAGGAAAAAAATACTAACAAATATAAAATATCCAATCTTATCCGATTTGATCCGTTTATATATTTGAATTGAATTCAGATTGAATTTCTCCCAACCTGATTAATCTAAAATTTCTCCCACCCCTAATTTTAATAACATTAGTTGTTGCACTTAAAAAATTATCATAAAAGCTCTCTACGAGTATACTGCGTTCCCTACATCAATTAAATAAGATATAACGACTCCAACTCAACTATTAATGGAGACAAACCAGTCTCCTTGGCAAATTCTCATTATGCGCAAAACCGATGTTGATTGCTTCTGGAATTAGAGAGATTTTAAGGTTATTATAGACCAATTAGAACGTTAAGCATCTTCGGCTGTACAAGAAATATCGGCACATATTAGATTAAGATGTTATAACTATTAATTTATTGTTGTTGTTGTGGTAGTAAATGACAGGCCAAGAAAAAAAAAAGGGGGGGCCCTTGACTCTTTACTTGATAGATAGCCCAGCCTCACTGATTCTTAGAGCGATTTGAGGTTTTCGGTTAATAAACAAGCAAGTGGAAAATATTGATAGTACTTAAAAGGTAAAACTATTGTTTAAAGTTACCTGAGGTGATAGTTGTTACAGCAAGCCGGATTACAAAGCATTTATGGAAATTCAAAGAAGAGTGAGTGAGAGGTTGCATTTTTTCGCTTACATAGAAAGCAGACCCTAATTGCTTTTCTTTTGCGTTGGAACAAAAACATTTTTTTAAATAAAAGTAGAGGCTATTAAACAAATTCCACCCTTGTGTTGACCTGTGTCCTAACATTTCTGATGCTTATAAATACCTGCTATTGGCCCTACGAGTGTTAGCAAAACTAAAAATTCGCCTTTTGTTTTCCCTCTTCTCCTCCTACGTACTTCCAGCCCTTTGACCTTAGTAGAAGCATGGCTAAGGAAGCTGACATAAAGGTGCAAAATCCTGACAAAGCCTCGTAGTTTTTGATTTCCCACTTGTTGTTTTTCTTGTTTGATACTAAAGTTGCATTGATCTTTTGTTGCAGAAGATTGAATTGAGAGTTTTTGTTAACTGCTGTGATGGTTGTAAGAGGAAAGTTAAGAAGGCGTTACGAGGCGTTGACGGTAATGAACCAAGGCTTTCGGTTTATCTAGTTGATCATTACTTCAGATGGAGCTTCTTTTTGGTTCCTTGCTAATTTACCTGGAAACAAATTTTGAACAGGAGTGTTAAAGACAGAGATTGATCCTTTGCAGCCAAAAGTAACAGTTACAGGAAATGTGGATCCGAAAATTTTGATCAAGAAGCTACTGAAAGCCGGTAAACAGGCAGAACTCTCGGACACTGGGAATCAAAGTGCTACTAAGGAACTGAAAGTGGACACGCCAGTGACAAACGAGAAAGAAAAATCAAAACCTGAGTGTGAGAAAGCAAAAACCTCGGATTCTTGTGGCAAAGCAACTGACAAAGAAAAAGAGAGCAAAAATGGCCGGGATGGAAACGGAGATAAAGCTGCCAAAAAGGAAGATAAAGTAAAGGAAAGTGCCGCCAATTCATCCATTCCAGAAGTAATTAAAAATGAAAACCCTCTTCCCCTGCAACCACAAATGAATTACATCATGTATCCAAAAACATTACCAGAACCAGAAGTAGACAACATCAAGACTCCGACTCAGTACTGCTACATGGTTGAACCTTACCCGATCAGTGTACCCTATTATGCAATGCCTTCGTATGCAACTCATCCTCTTCCTCCTACATTTTATGGCCAGCCATACTACTGGCAAGAAAGACAGGTCTTTCAGCCGATGTATCAGGCACCGGTGACAAGGGTTGGGGATTATTTCAGTGACGAGAATACCATGGGGTGCTCAGTGATGTGAGTATGGCTGTGGCAGTATTGGCCATTCCAGCTTCATCACATGGCCTGAAAGCAAGGGGTAACTCAATTTCAGTGGTGATCCTAATTTTCCTCCTCAATTTTTCTCCCAAGATTTTTTTTTTTTAATTTGAAGAGAGGGATTATTAGCTAATCTTTTGTACTTTCTGTACCGAATTTCTGTTCCTTTTCTTCAATGGCTTCAAAGACAGTGGAATCATGACCGTCTAGATTAGTGTTATTTAACTGATCCTCCATTAACATATACAGTATACTTGAGCACCATTAGTTGGGAATGTTTTACAAAGGTTGTAGGGTCCGAAAATAGTGCCTAACCTACAAAGGTTGTAGGGTCTGATAATAGTGCCTAACCTTAAAATTAAGTAAACACACAAAAGGTAATTGGATAAACAACATTCACGGGTCAGGGCATCTTATTTTAGTCCAGGCAATTCAACTGAAAAAACAGCCATCATCTATCATTGAAAGAGATGCACCCAGACAGTCCAACCAATTGGGTGCTTTAAACACAAAAGGTAATTGGGTATTTAAAACAACATTCACAGGTCAGGGCATTGAAAGAGATGCACCAGACAATTCAACTGAAAAAACAATCATTATCTATCATTGAAAGGGATGCACCCAGACAGTCCATCAATCAATTGGGTGTTTTAAACCCAAAAGCAAATGACAAGTTGAATACAAAAGCCTTATTGTTTGGTTATAACATCGCTCCTCTTAGATCCCCAATCCAAGAGTAGGTAGGTATGCTCAAGCTTTTGACCTTTCAGCAGGATTGGAGGTAAACGGGTGCAATAGCTTAAATATTGCGCAGGAAAAGACTATAAAAGATGTACGTCCAGAATAAAAACATTCCCAGTTATGCCTCAAGGAGAATTTTCAACATCAAGCCCCATTGGCTCAAGCTATCAAATGGTGGACATGTCAAAACTTCAAACAATCATCTAAAACCGTGGAAATATGCAGAAGAATACTATAAACGGTCTATTTAAGAGAAAATAAACAGAAGTGGAACCCATAAAAACAAATATATGAAAAAAGAAAAATAATCCCTCTGTCTAAAAGAAATGATAATGTACAAGAATAAATACCATAAGAGTGATAGTTTAAAAAGCATTAAAAATCACATCAAGTATGTTTATCAGAAAAAAGGATAACAAATAGTGCCATTAGTAGTAGTGCTGGTATCTCTTTCTTTCTTTATTCCAGTTGCCGGTTTTCTAAGTTATCATATCACCACTTGGAAATTTCATGATCACTAAATTTTCTTGACTGCCACAGGATGCATGGAATTGCTAGACACCATAAATGATAGATAAGTGTGATAAAATGTAAATGGGGTCTTAAGGTCATCAAAATGAATATCCAGTGCCAAGACCTAACGATATTTTATTGCTTTAGCCATTGATAACTAAGGAAAGTGGAAAGCTTGAGCAATCAGGTAATTTGTCTAAGCCGATTAACATAAACAAGTTTGGTTTTAAGATCAATTATCACCGACTAAGGCAGCATTCAAGCCAACATGTTCTACACAGTTCTCTCAAGCTTTATCCAACCCAACAAGGATCAGCACACAATCAAACTAAGGACAAGTGGTAATTCAATTTTTTAACAGTATCAGACTAAAGTTTCAGCCATAAAAAGTAGGCCAGACCTCCACCATGGCATTATTCAAATATATAACCATGCACTTTTCAACGAAATATGTCTTGAAACTTCAGTACTTACAACCATAACAACCAAAGAAGCCATAGACCCATATTGAATTAATGTAACCCACTTAACCAAACCTCATGTTCTGCTGGAACTGGTATAAGAAAACCATCATCAATCTTAACTGCAAATGGTCAACAACGCCATTTGAAACTTGTAATGCCAACTGATTTATCTAATTTTCAATCTTTCATTACTATTTTTTTCCTTTTTCATTGACAAAAGTTGGCCAATCCAGAACTAAAGTATTCTTTCGCCATTGATCCTAGGTAAACCAATCAGTCCACTACTGTTACAAACAAGAAGTGTATAACTAACACCATATTGCAATATTAGAATCTAAATCCCAATAATCGGTAAGATATTAATCATATAAATTCTTGAAAGTTAGAATCTGCTCATCAGAAGCTCCCAAGCCACCTAAGCAATTGCGAGGCTTGCTTTCTCACACTATGTATCAAATAAGAAAACTTATGCAGGCAAAACAAAATATTAGGGATAACATGCAGGAAAATAGATCAATTATATTGATCACCGAGTCTTTGACTCTAATCAAATCAAGATCAACAACAACCACAAGCAGGTGTTACATGATTTGTTCCAACAACACAATTTTCTTAATCAACAATGAAATCGGTTTCTACATGAGCTAGTCATCATTATCACTTATCATACCCTGAGAATCTGAAGCTTAGTGGAGAATGCAATGGCAACCCAATCAGGCTGTGAAGACGACCACTGCAGCTGCTCAATCTCCGCCCCAGCTGTGTATGCCAGAATAGGATCCAACCCGCCTTCCACGGGCTGACCCATCGACGACAAGTCCCATATCAACGCCTGCGAGTCATCCCCCGCCGTGCATATGTGGCAAGAACTATGTGGAGCCCATGCAATCGCGTTCACACTCGCCTGGTGCCTCTGAAGCTCCACAACCGGGAGCGTCGGGAAGCGAATGTCGAGAACCACCACCTTCGCGCTGTCCATTATTATCGTCGCCATATATCTCGGGTCCTGCTTGTTCCAACCCAACCGAACCAACGGCATGTCCGGTTCGGAGCTCTCGTAAATGATCGTCGAGTGTTCCTTGTCGCGCAAATCGAAAACTCTAACTGACCCATCAGCGGAGACGGAGGCGAAAACGCCGACGCCGCCCCACGCTATGTCGTAAACCTCTTTATCGTGAGCGATAAGCTGAGTATCGACGGTTTCTCTCTCGATATCCCAAATTGTACACGTGGTGTCGATACTAGACGTCCCAATTCGCCTCGGTTCCGCTTCGTTCCAGTCAAACGAGGTCAACGGGCCGCAATACTCGCTGTTCTTGTTACCATTCAACAAACTCTTGAGCTCCACGCGCCGGTCCTCGTCGGATATTCTCCACACGCGGAGGAAGTCGCTGGAGGTGGCCAAAAGGTCGGGTTTTTGGCACTCCTTGTCGGGTATGAAGATGGTTTTGGTAGGCGGGTACGGGTGTTCGAAAGATAGGTTCGGGTCGGCCCGGATCTCGCCAGTGGAATCATCCAGCTGGACAATTTCAACCCGGTTCGGGTACTGCTCGAGGAGGCTGGCGATAGCGAGTCGGTACTTCTTGTCGCGACGGACGCTCCAGTTCATGGCGTAGATGTGCCACGGAGACTCATAGGTGTAGATCTCGGATCTTTTTTGCTGCTCGTCCGACCCGTCAAGATTCGGGTCACTACTCACGCCCATATTTTCACTTGAACTCAACAACTACGAAATGGGTTTTGGATGTTACTGAAGGGAGGCTGAGGGCCGACGAGAAGTCAAAAGGTCGAGGCTATAAATGATGTCGGCCGAGTCAAGCTTTAATGTAAACAATTTGCTGGGGGGACCCATTTGGATCCCCCGTGTGAAACCGAAACTTTTGACCCACGTCCATTTGTGTAAGATTCCAGCTATTTAATAGCAATCCCAAGATAAAAAAATTTTCATAATTATATTATTAAAATTATATCATATATTTTTATTATTTTATTTTACATATTTATTTTTATAATAATATTATACATCTTAAATTTTTTATTTTAAATAATTATCTTATTAAAAATATATTTTAGATTAAAATTAGATAACGATAGTTTTTATATTACAGCACTAAAATATTTAATAAACACTAACTACTGTAACTTAGAAGTTATATTTATATTATTTTTTACTTATATAATAAAAAATCTGTTATATCTTTAATAATTTTATTAAAATTATTATTTAAAAATTATATTTATTACATATTATTAATTTTTATTTTATAATTATAATTTTTTTCACAATAAAAACTATAACACCTCAATTTCAAATATATCCTAAATAATGTGACATTAATTAATTAATTAGTAAAATAATATAATTAATTTATTTTAATTTCATATATAACTATCAACTAATTTATAAATACTATATTATTTAAAATAAAAAATTTAAAATATATAGCATTACTCTTATTTTAACTATTCTTATTTTAACTATTCATGTTATATTTTGAAACAACTCTAAAATTTTCATAACATATACGGAATTGTGATAGTCTCAAGGTGTGTTTGATATAATGTTTTCATTTTTTGTTTTTTGTTTTCGAAAACAAAAAAGCAACTGCAACTGCGTTATGCTGCGTGTTTTAGAAAGTGCATTTTTTTATTAAAAATTTATTTTAATTATAAAAACTTATAAATTGATGTTTTTCATCATTTTTTAAAATAATTTGGACGACTAGACAAATTAAGTGGCGTGTTCCATTGAGTCAAATTTTTTCTCACACCATTTACGCTATTTTATTTCATTTGCGTCCCAATTATTCATTTAAAAAATTATTCCAAACACATTTTTTATAATTATTTTTAAACAACTTATTTTTCAAAATAATCCCAAACTCATTTTCGTTCTAAAAAAATCATTTTTTAAAAAACATTGTTTTTACTTGCAATTATTGAGATTGCAGTAAAAATAGTGATCACAAATTTCACGTGATTAATCTTTCATATGCATATGAGTAAAAAATTCTGTTAAAGGATTTTATAATTGCCTATCACATATTCATTTGTTAAAATGCATATAAATTTTAATGAAATAAATAAGCAATTAACATTAAAATATTGGAGAAATTAAATATAATAAATTTTGAACTTGATTTATTATGGCAAAAAAAATTAATCTCAATGATTGGGATATGGAAATTTGACTCTCTTGTTGAAATAGAAAAAAATAATAATGAACGAAACAAAGCATTTTCGAAAGAAATCATTGGTCAACCGTTACAAATTTTATTTGAACAATACAACTCTTTACATTTCTAAAATTGCTGTCCCTTGAAATTAAATTCGGCAATAAATTAGTGTTTTTTTATTTTTTATTTTTTTTTATTAAACACTTTTTTGTCAGCCAAACCTCTTGGCAAGTAATATTTTATAGAATCATAAATGTTCTAAAATTGGATAGGTCCACTTTGATGTAATTACTAATTTGTTGTAAAATTCTTAGTTGGGAACGATTAATTAATGAGGGAAGAATGAAATTTTAATTTTTTTTTTAATTTTCTCTAATTTTTTTAATTTATAAACCTCTTTCGTTAAAATTTATACAAAGATAGTGTATTTTGACTCAAAAACCGAAAAAAAAAAGGTGAGGAATAGACACTAATAAAAAAATCTTTAGAAAAGTGTGAAAAAGTTTGTGTAAAACAATACGATGCCATAAAACCTAAACCTAGAATTTGTGTACAGAAAACACACGCATGTATACTTCCCATATTTATTTATATATTTAAATACGTAGTAATTTTCTAATGAAAGATAAAATCGTATGAAGTTTGTGCACTTACGTATCCTTTTTTCGGGTTAAGAATTTTACTACCTTCTAATTACTAGTTATGACATTTATAGGCAAAAATAACAACAAAAATACCTAATTAACTAACTAAATATATATATAGATTACGCACAAAGTCGCCCCCCTCCCCGTATTATATTTAACTAATTATGGTGGGCTATTTAAGTATTAGCATGTAGTCCAATGATATTCAATACTCATACCATTTAATTTCTTCTTACATATTAATTGTTGAATTTTATACTGATTAGATTTCTCTCAGCATATTAGTGAGAGTAGATTTATGAACTTAATGTTAATGCTCGAAAGGTTTTTAGACTCTCTACAAATATCTAAATTAAGAGTCTTAGGAAATTTTATATCCTAAATATATTATAGGTAGTAACATTTTTTTATATATATATATATATATTTAAAAAATTAATTTAAACTTTACCCCCACTACCTTCTTATAAATTGTAAACAAAGTAAAGTTCGAAGAATAGTTTAATATAATTTTACACAATATTTGTTATTGTTAAAAGCTCTTTAGTTAAAAAAAATAAATAAATAAGACAAATAGTATAAATAACGCCATAAAACAACAACCTCTGCACTTGCTGCCTTTAACAGTTGTTACTTCCTCTTCCATCAGTGGCCTAAACAAGGTTTACTTGTAGGTGTCAATAACAATAACCTCTAAAATGATGAGTATAAAATGATGCCCTCAAGTGATGCTTAGAAACAAGATCACAAATACAACCCTCTTAAGTAAATACACGAGTTCTAACTCAAATATGTAAAAAATTATAAATGAAAGCAAGTGACAAATCAAGAAAATTTTAATTGAAAAAAAAAAGAAATTAAAGTTCAGAGTAGTCTTATCTTTAAAAGAAATGTGTTAATTATAATAAAAACCTAGTTGAAGACATAAAATATTAAAATTTGGTGTTCAATTGGTTAGTCAGTTAAAATTAATTTTCCTAACGACGCATATATTGTGCCCAATTACAAAATCTATGGTTGATTTTGGAAATCTTACATTTGGTCTAGCCCTAAACATTTTATCATTACAGTTTTATCCAAAATGTAGAGAGGTTGAACTCTAAACATTTTATCATTACAATTTTATCCATTATCATTACAGTTTTATCCAAAATGTAGAGAGGTTGAAGCTTAATTTACTAAAAACCAGAAAAGAGAACGTTACCTCAATTTTGTCCAAAGCATCTGCCAAACATTTCTTAGCCCATTTGTTTTTGAGAAAGGTCAATCTGAAATTTATCATTTTTTTCTATCTTAAAACTAGATTCAAATCTTTGACTTGCTGAAAAAGGCTAAGGGTAAATTCGGATGTTGAGTGTAAGATTTTTTAATTTTGAAATTGAATAAAATTATAATAAAAAATTTGCGATTGTAAAAAATTGAGACGGTAATTTTTTATATTTAATTTCCTTCAATATTACACATTATTTCTATATAGAAATTTTTATGGAGACTTTTTTTAGCCAAAAGAAGTGAAAATAAGGAAACATTAATATTAGATTATGAATAAAAATATGTTTAGAATACAAGTTTTTATTTCTTTCTTTCATATAGTATCTACATCTTAGATGATTAAATTTAATATATACGAGAGATATTTTCATACAAAAATTGTGCTGCAATTCTACCTAATCAAGAAAATTTTAGAAAATATTATGACCTAAAAAGATGAAAATAGATTAAACATGTGCACATACATTATGCATATGTAGCCGTGGAAGCAAACCTTGAACGACAGAAAAGTATAAACAATATTACAACGAAAAAATATAACCATTCATGAGTTAGTTAATTCATAGGTTTGCTTAAAATGGTGACAGATTTTAATAATGAAACAAAAACAAAATTTTTGATCATACGCAAATAGCAGCGGAAACATACTTTTTGCATTAGAACATTTAAATAATTTATGACAAAAATATAATAAACTATTAAATATTGAAACTCAAATACTAATTTGTAGTATATGGAATACTATAAATCACAATTCTACATTGCTGGAGGGATTCAAACTCACTTTAATAATAAAAAGTTGGTGAAATTAATATCAATCGCTACTCTGTTGTTTGGAAAAAGTAAGTAAAGTTGTTTTTTTTTTCTTTTTATATATATTTTTAAAACTCATCCAAACGAACAAAATCCTTCTAACTTCTGATAAAGGACATATTTGGCACATTGTAATGCATAGAATAAAGACCACATATAGTATTAAATTTATATGATCTCATATTTAGTTCTAAAATTACTTTGTATTACAGCCACGTAAATTTAATATTCTAACACATTCATACCCACATAAACTAAACTCATATGGGTCTGATTTATATGAAATTGGATTAGACAACTGAAAAAAATAAAACTCATCTTTTTTATTTCATCATAACACAACCAAGCAAAACAAATCCCTAATAGTCCTTTCTTCATCAGTCACCACCGGGTCACCACATGCCGTCACCCCTAACACTCAATGCCATCATTGTTGCTAACCAGTGCTTCATTATGCTGCACAAGAACACCTCATCTGTTCTAGGCTTCTAGGTTGACCTATTGTAGAATCTCCATATTTATGCTTATTTTTAACTCCTCATAGTATTTTGTTGCTTACTACACCTTTCATCGTCTCTGGGTGGCTAGGTGTCCAAAATTTTTGCTAAAGAGAAAAATCAACGAATTAAATTAAAATTATTTATTTAGGCCAATTCTCAATGAGAAGATTTAATTTGTATAAATCGGCATTGATTCAAGTGAAATCATATCCACAGAATAATTTGATCTATAGATAGCATCATTGTGGTAAAGATTATAATGCCAGATGAATTATTACTGCTGAGCATAGAGAGGGAGGTCATAAGCATAAAATACATTTTCAAATTGGAATAAGTTCAGGATCACGAAATCTTGACCATCTTCTCTATCTAATGAACGAGAAGTTCGCTTTAAAATTGTCTACCTTGTGCCCATCTCCTTAGTATACATTCCGATAAGAATCACACTAAGGTAAATTAATACAATATAAACCTTAGTAAAATGTTCACATGTAATCCAACAGATAAACAGCCAGCCTCTCCCAAAGAGGGAATCAATATTCTTTTTTAACAGTATTACTAAATAAGAACAAACTCTAAATAAAATAATGAATTTTATGAAATACTTGATTCTTTTCTACTGGATCTGGTGTTTGCTGTCCAATCATCAATCAACTACTTAGTATTTGGATTTTATTTTTTAAATTGAACTACGATCAACTTAATTTTCATTACTCTTTTGTTGAAATATGTCCTTTTCTTTCTAGAGTTGACACTTTTTGCTGTTATTGTTGTTTTGGGTAGTTGTAATTTTGTCCGGATTTTTGAGTTGGCTTCATGTGTTCTTGTTATATTTTTTTTAATTTAAAATTATATGAATAAATTATTATCAATATATGCGCTCATTTTGTAACTTGAATTGTGGACTCTTATGTTATTTGCATGGTTTCGGATCCTTTAAAAATATTGCTTAGTAGTATTTTTCTTTTTTCTTTTTTTTTTTTATCTCATGGATGATAAAAGTAAAAATCAATTTTCAAGTTTGTAAGTAGACCATTCAGCATAAGGTGGAAGTAAGTTTCAGTTCTTATTATGATCGTTGCGTTGTAGACAAAGAGGGAATTTTGTAGAGAGTGTTGAAGTCTTTCCAAGAGTCTTACAGAGCAGAACAAATTAAGCATTTCTTCCTGAATGCTGTGCATGCAGTTAGGAGAATTTAACTTATGATGTGGAAGCGGCTATTGGAAGTTCTGAAGTTGTTTCAGGCTTAAATGCTTTCGAAAACTCAAGAGAAGAGTTAATTGTGGCAGCAGTGAATAGAATTGAATTTTTAAATGAGGTGGAATTGGCAGAGATTAAGGCCACATGATTTGGCATCAGCGTGGCAAAGGATTCATACCTGTCAGAGATTAAGGCCACATGATTTGGCATCAGTGTGGCAAAGGATTCATACCTGCTAAGTATCTTATAAATTTCTTTAATGAAAGATTATAAGTTAAAAAAAAATGTGTAAAATTTCTTTCATTGGTAGACAAGAAGCTTGGTACATTCTTCTGGCCATTTTATTAAGTGGGTTTAGGATTCTAGTATTTATACTGTAGTGTACGTAAATTTTTATATTGTCATCTTTACTACGAAGGTTACCTTTCATCTATTTATTTATGTCGTGATATTTTTTATTGGTTATTTGATTGAATTATTTTATTAGATTTTTATTTCATAGGGTATACATTTGAGAAATGTTGAAAAGAAAATTATGCTGCACAAAATTTTAGAATTTGTAATTAGTTTTACATATGTTCAAAAGAATTATGATTTTTTTTTTTACATTTATGCTAAAAAAATTTAATGTAAATCATTCTATATTTTAAGATTTTTATATTTAGAATTTTTCTAAGTACTAATAAATATATATTTTTTCTCAACCTATAATTTTGTTTAAGGAAAAAAAATTCCAAGCAAAAGCCAAATGCACACAATATATAATTCAAATTAATCATCAAATGAATTAATATAGTGCATTTATGTTAAGTGAAAATTAACATAGTACATGTAGCATCAAAAGTTGTACAACATTAATATAATACAATATTAATGTAATATAACCTAATATAATATGCTATTTTAAATAATATAATACAATATAGTGTAATACATTGTGTCACACAATATTAATTTTAGCACTTGATGGATGTAATAAAGCTTATAATGTTTTGGAAATACAAAAATAACTTATTATACCTCTTAATGATTGAATTAGATTAATAATAAAATAAAAAAGGGAAAAAATCATTTTCACCCCTAAAGTTGGATACAATGATCAATTTTATCATTTTTATTTAAATAATAATCAATTTCATACAAAATTTTTAAATAATAGCCAAAAACATCATTTTGTTAATTTTTTGTTAATATACTTGTATAATTCATTGAAGACAAACTAGAATTTTTCAAATAAAAATCTATAAATTAATTTAAAATAAAACTCTTAAACAGAATTGAAAAGAATCTGCACTTTTTGTATAAAATTAAAATTTAAAGTTAACTTAATAACTAATAATAATAATACTAAATAATATGTAAAATATATATTTAGGATAAAATTAAAAAAAAAATTTCACAAGCACTAGAGTGATTTTTTTTTTTTTTAATCCTTTAGGTTGCTTTAACTTTAATATGATCAAGGTAAATAAATAAATAATCAATCAATTAAATTATTCTACCAAAAGTAAACACAATTGCTTCATTTACTTAAAAAAATATACACTAAAAACATAAAATGCATATTTAAAAATATTATATAATAAAATACACTGCATTAGAGTGTCTTTTTTTTTAACTTAGAGTGTCTTTTTCTTTTAGGTTATCATTAACCTTAATATGAAAGTAATTCCTAATTGAATTATTATTATTATTATTATATATTCAAAATTTTAGTTGAATTAATTAAAAAAATTTAATGAACACACACATACACATGCACATATGTTGCATATTCTTTAATGTTATTTTTGTTTTATTAAGTAATCTTTAAATTTTAAATTTATGCCGAAAATCATATGTTATTTAATTATTCTTGAGATTTTTATTTTAAAGTAATTTACATTTATTTAACTGAAAATCATATTTTACCCTAAATAAATTATAGAGTAAACTAATTGTAAATTCATGGAAGGATATTTTGGGTTAGTATTTGAAAAACAATAATAGAATGAGCTATTATTTAAAAGACAATGATAGATTAAACTATTTTATCAAACCTTAGAGATGAAAAAAAGGCTTTTTCCATTTTCGTAAGTTAATGTGTATGTGTTTTTAAGATATCAGTAAACTTGACAACAATTTACACTTCAGTCTTCAAGAATAAAATGGGCAATATTTCAACTATAAAGTGCTATTTTAATGAATATTTTAGCTGCATTAGGGGGTATTTACAATTTTTTTTTTCAATTTTAACTTACCGCACAATTTTCATTTTACTACTAAATGAATTCCATTAAGGGTATATAATTAGTTTCCACTTTATTAAAGTTTCCAAGGCATTTAAAGTCACCAAGGGCAAAATTATAAAATAACTATTAAAGTTGACATCTAACAAAAATCAAGGGTGTTAGGATGAGCTTTAAATCGAGGAATTTATTACAATTTTGAATGTACCAGATAGTTGTAGATAAGAAGGTTACTTTTAAGTTTTAATTTGAATAATGTGAGAGATTCTAATAATTGAATTCTAACTTGTATCATATAACTACTATGACATTCATATGTGGAATGATATAATAATAATTTTAAGAGTTATGAAATTCATCTTTTAATATAAGTGACACATATTCATATTTAGAATATAAATGTTGGAATATATTCTTTAATTTTATATTATTTTTCTAATACAAACATAAACCTACCCATTACTTTTCAAATTAAGATAGAAATTTATTTAGGGGTACTCTTTTTTCTTTTTCTATTTTGTCTGCATTAGGTTATATTGAGTTGTTATATTTGCTATTTTTTTTTTGTTACCTATGAAATTGCATTTACTAATTGATATGCCATTAATCTATTTAAGATGCAGTTAGTAATTGATTTACCTTTAATCATGTAGATAGCCTACCCTTCACACCTTGTCTAATTTTATGAGGGATTTTTTTGGTACCATGCCAATCATGTATAGGATAATACTACCGCCATGCTTTAATCCTGCTTGATACGATAAAACGTGCTTCTCCAACATATGATTTATGCCGAAAAGGTATAAGGTTGGACTAATTTAGTGTTTTTTTCTCTGAAACTCTTTTATTTTAATGAGGGACCAATATTGAGTTTTGAATTTTAATGTTAACAATCAAATAAGTTTTATTTTATTTTATTTATAATTAAACTAATTTTTTTTTTTAAGTAGATTTAAAAAACTAGGAGGTTGGGAGAAAAAAAATTTGGTGAGAATCCTAATCTAATTTGAAAACATTGGACAATATTTTTTATTGAATTTCTTATTTTATTAGTAGTCATCATTTGGGCTACACTACTCACTATCCATATATAAGACTACTAAGATGAAAAGATAGGATGTATGCTATTGATTTTAGGAGGATGACAAACCCATTCATGATCTATTGGCTCAGAGAGTCTAAGATGCGCTTGAACCCGGAGAAATATACACGAGGGCTATCGAAAATTCCATTCCTAATCCAGAGAGGAATTGAAGCCAATCTTGAGCAAATTCAAGTCGTGTTAGAGATGTCTTCACCCAGCAATTTGTAGTAGGTTTAACAATTAGTAGGGCATATTGCGGTAATCAATAAGCTCATCTTTCGATCCTTCAAGTGATGCTGACCTTTATTCGAGCTGCTTCATAAAAAGAATGATTTTGAGTGGGCTGCCAAGTGTGAAGCAGCATTTTCAAGGGCATTGGATCAAGGTCTTCACCGAATACCCCCTTATGGAGGTATTGCAGTGGTATGAAAAGTCGAAATGAGAATAGGGAAACCTTAATCAGATTAGGAGAGTAAGAAAGGAATAAGTTTGTGAAATATTTCGACTTTTCATAAACTTATTTTGAAATATTTCACAAACTTATATCCTTAGATCCACTTCAATGCACAGCCCAGCATACTTCCTTTTTTCCACAAAGAAGTACTTGTCAACTTTGACAATCTGTCATATTTTGCTTAGTCATCACAATGAAAATGCAAAAAATATAACATAAATACATGATCACCTTTCATAGTTCAAGTTATTTAATAATAGACATTAAGTTGAGTCTATATATAAATTTATAAATAACGTTAAGGCCTATCTTAGATAGTACTTGATGTTATCTTGATTAGATGTGTTGTTTCTTGGCTTTATTGTAAAGTTGCCAAGGTCAAAAGTTCTTCAGTTTAATTAGTCTTCAAATGTCTTTGAAAATCTTCATTAATCTCTATAGTTAATAATTCGAGTCCTTTATTGTTATAAATTTGTGAAATATTTCAAAATACTCACTATTCTAAATTGACAAAATATATTTGGTCTTCACACATGAGCACACGGGCTTGGCCAATTTCTTAGACATGTGATGAAAGCTAAATATATTTATTGTTTTGAATTAAAATAGTTGAACTGATTTGAATTAGTCAAACTGCATATCTCCATATCAGCAGTAGTGGCTTAATATTAGTACTGTAGTTACCTGAAATCAAGTTTAAAATCAGTTTCAAGCTGATTTTTGGCAAAAATCAAGAGATATGTCTAGGTAATTCAAGGGTATAAAAGCGAGCTGCTGTGATTGATTGCAGATATGGGATAAAAGTATTTCTTTTTCTTCTTCGCCTTCTGTATCAAAGCCTATACTTTGCCAAAAAAAAAAAAGAAAGTTAAACTAGTTGTTTGTATCAACTAAAGTTTGGAGTGTAAGAGTTTGTAGTGCATCGTTACAGTTGCAACACCATTGAATTCTCGAAGATCAAACTGTCTTTAATTCGTTTATACCCTTAAAAATCCAAGAAGAGGCATAATCTGTTCTTTAAGGAGAATGCTTCTTAGACACTCCTTGACATCTTAATTTTATCACTTTCTGTGTTTTATGCCTATTATTTTAATTGTTTTGCAGCTACTGAGTTTATTAGTTGTCGTATTTGAAGATTTATTAAATTGAGAACAAGTGAAGCTACTAGATTATTTAATGAAGTTGGCTTGCTGCAAATTTTTGCCAAATTTATTGGCTTGAAATTTGGGTTCAATTTGGCTTTTTAATTTATTAGTGGTAGGCCTTCATTACAAATTCACTCTTGCTAACTTTCTTTGATTTATTGCTGCTCTAGGAGTTATTTGGCTGGAGAATTTAGCATATAGGTTTTACACTTCCTGGAATTTACAAGTAATAAAATTCATTATTTTTTGCAACAATATTGAAATATAGATATTAACTTTAGAATGAGTTCTGACACTACTCCGGCTCTTACATCAACTCCAATAGTGGCTTCCTCATCTTCTCCAATTATTGCTATATTTACTATTATTAGAATTATGTACTCTTTAAACTAAATAATTTATTTATTTATGATAAATACATTTTCTGATTAATAAAATATATGAAACATTTTTCAGACATCTTAATTGCATAAATATTTTGAATAAGGTACATTTAATCATATTATATGTATTTATGTGATCATCATATGAATTCACAAAAGACATAAATACAAGTTATCTTATCATTAAATAAATTGAGTTCACAATTGATAAATAGGGTTGGACGCTTTATTTATGTTTAGGCTGTAGTAAATTTATTAAATGATTTATCTTAATCATATATGAATTTACTGATTTAGTTTAAATATATTGAACTGGATCGCATATGAGGTTTAATTAATCTTGAAATAAATATCAGACTTATTAAATCTCATACACATTGGTTTTATTGCAATCTTAATCTTGAGTTAATTATAGTTTCATGTTTATGATTTTTATTCCATTTGAGTTACCAATGAGCGCAACATATATTTGTAGTCAAGATTACTTAGTATTTTGATGGGAATAATTATGAGTAATAAGATTATAGAAAAACAATATAGAATTTGTACAACATATCTCTTGATGGATTTTCGGTACTTGATCATAGAATTCTCTAGTTAGAGTGTGTCAACATAATTTGTCTATTGAAAATGATTATTAGAGAAAATAAGTAAGTGTCAAGGAACTAGATGTAATTAAATTGATTGGACAATTGAGATATCAATTTAATTAATGATGTAGTACAAATGATTGTTCAGTAAATAAATCAATGTTACATGGGTCGAATTATTATTCGAGAATACTATCTTATAGTGGAGTAGATTTGAAATAAATAATTGGATTAGTTTAATTACATGACTAATTATTATAGTCACTATTGTATGTACCCAAATGATCTATGGATTAGTTCATTTAATTGACTGCACTACTATTGAATTAATAAGTAAGATAACTACCTATTTGGGTTAAAAGGCTAAATATATTATTTGGTAGGAGGCTTCAATTAATATGCTTATGTATAAGGAGCTTTGTGTTATTTTATAAGGTAGTCTCCTATAACTATAATAAGTGTAACAACAAAAGCTTTTGGAGTTTTTATCTTATTTTAATTTAAATCAATTATTTTGATTTAATAGAATTAAAAAAAAGAGATAAATAAGGAGTTTTTATCTTATTTTAATTTAAATCAGTTATTTTGATTTAATAGAATTTAAAAAAGAGATAAATAGGGAGTTTAGGATTTTCCACCAATACAATATAAAATTTTTTTCTCTACAAAAAAAATAAGAGAAGCCGTAATATATAGATCAAGAAAAGAGAATTTTTCTCTCTAACTTTGAGAGAAAAATATTTTCTTTCTATTTGCTGTCAGTGGTAATAAATGGACCCACTCGTTAAGTGCAGATCAAACTTGAATCATAACTTAGAAGATCATAGGTGATAGATCGTGATCTAATAGGAGAGATGATCATAGATCATGACTTGGCAACCTTAATTACTATAACGAAAAAGCAAATGTATGATTTTTAAATTATAGTAATTCTATATATTGTATGAGAAAGCGATCCTATTATTTCCGCTGAAAAATGATTTAAAGCCTTCAATTGGTATCAGACCGATATCATATTAATATATAGAATTACCGTATGAAATCAATCTCTTGTATTATATGCATTAGAAGAGTAGCACTAATTTTATATATTTCATTATGTAATGAATATATTTAATGAACATATTAATAGTTGTCACAATTCATAGTTAGATTTTTTCTTATATTAATTTTTTAGATTTGTAATAAGAGAGGTGGTCAATTTTCACCATATTTCTTTCTTGAATATTTTATTTCATTGATCTTAATTTTTTTTTTGTAAACTATTAATGTTATAGGAGTTTCTATAAATATTATTTTGCTATAAAATAAAATAAAAATTAAGAAAAAATGAAAAAGGTTTTGTGACAAGAAGCAACAAAAATTGTTAGCCATGAAATCATGCTTATGGAATTGGCAGCGAAAAGGATACTATATACTTTTGTAATTTATGTCTTTTGGTATAATGTTGGAGACTTTTACATTTAGATCCAGTAGAATGTAATACATTTGGATGCTGGAAAGAAAAATATGAGAATTAGGGTTTTGAGTTTATATCCTATGGTACCCTAAAGTTTTATTAATTTACAATTCAGTCAAAGTATTTAGATTTTGGGTAAAAAAATTTAAATTTATTTATGTTGGATTTAAGCCTAATTTTAGTTGTCGATTGAATAATATAAATAGAAATTTGATAAACCCAATAATAATTATTTATCCAAATTTATTTATATTGGTCTCAATGAGATTTTAAAATTGAGTCATATAAATAAAAAAATTTGGTAGATCAATAATTAAATTTATTTAACTCAAGAATTTTTGAAAATAAATTTAGGCTTATTTTATTAAATTAATTAGGTATGAATTTTATAAAAATTTTATTTCAAAAAATAAGACCCAATATAATTTTATTTAATATATGCCCAAATTTAAATTTCAAAAATTAAACCAATGATAAATTTAAAAGTCCAAAAGTCTCCAAGCTAATAGTTATAAATAAAAGCAAATATAAGGAAGGAAAAGAAAGAAGATGAACATTGACTTGAAACCCAATAGATATTAGGCTTATAAACAAAAGTAAGTACAAAGAGGCTGTATCCTAACAATAATTTATTGGTGATTTTTTTTTCATTTTATAATGGTGGATAATAAACATGTTACAGACTAAATCTATATTTATTACTTGTTAGTTAATAACTTTAAAAGTGAGCGTATATGATTTTGTGAAAAATTTTTAGTTGGCTATTTAATTGAGAAGCTTCCTAAATCATAGAGTGATTATAGCAAAACCTAATTTATGAGCCTTGAAGATGTAACTGTGTATAGTAAGATTGAATAACATAATAGGTTTAGAGATATGGCTAGAAATCTTCATTCTAATGCAAATGCAATGGAGACTAAATCTCAACCTACTCAAAGACAGAATAATCCCAACAAGAAATATCTAAATAAAGGTAAAGATCTCATTGTTAAAAAGAAATGACATTGTTATGTTTATAGAAAAATTGGATACTATGCCTTTTAATGTAGAAATAAAGTTAAAAAAAAAGGATACAACAAAAATCATTTTAAAGCCAACTTGGCTGAAAGAGATGAAATTATTGCTGCTGTATTGCCTCCAAAGTGAATATGGTTGCTAGAAACAAAGATTGGGTGATTGATTCTATAATTAGCAAACATATTTGATATAAGAAAAATTCACATGACCAAGTCTTCCATGCCATAATTCAATATAGTCAATAGCATTAGCAAACGAAGAAACATTTTCATTAATAATAACACTAGTACATCAACCTTGAATAGTTTCCCAAAACAATAACCCTTCCCCACAAATATCTCATTATTAGTCATTACAATTTTGTCACACTCAAAAGACTCTTTAACCCCAACCTTGCCCAATACAAAAACAAAGTTAAAGTTGTATTGAACTTCTATAATAGAGAAACTGAACTTTTCAAATTAATTTATAGTGATCTTGCTGATTTGAAATAGACCATAACCAGAGAGGGTAACATGTATTATATTACATTTATTGATGATTTATCAAGATATACAAAAATATATCTATTGATAAATAAAGATGAAGCAGGTAAAAATCTTAATCTATAAGATTGAAGTTGAAAATCAATTTAATAAGAAAATCAAAAAATTAAGAATTGATAGAGAAAATGTTGAATATAATTCAAGCATGTTAAAAGTTTATTGTGAGAGTCATGGTATCGTTCGTAAAACGATACCTCCCTAATCACCTGAATCTAATGGTGTGACTTAAAAGAAAAATAAAATATTAAAGGACATGGTAAATATTATGTTAATAAGTTTTGGACCATTGTTGAATCTAGGGTGGGGTGTGGAGAATTATGCTGTTAGCATGCTATATTCAAGCCTAAAGATGGCAATTTTCGGTCCGGGTCTTGATTGGGCTTCACGGCTTAGGATTCAGATACTAAATTTTTATATCGGACCCAGATTTAAACTTGAATTTTTTTCAATCAGGGTTTAAGCCGGGTTTGACTTGGAAAAATTCAGGTTCGCAGATTCTGGGTTTTAAATCCAGATTTATTAAAATTATTTGAATTAATATAAAAAATAATTATTTACAATTTAAAAAATATTTTTTTAGATTAAAATAAAAACGATTTATATTTATATTAAATATTTTTTAAAAAATAATATATAAATAAATATATCCAGGTTCGGGTTCCGAATTTTCTGAACCATCTAAACCCGAAACTAGACTCATATATATCGGGGTTCCCATTTTTGCATTTGGAATCGGGAAAAATTTTAATGTGATGTGGGTTTAACGAAAAATCCAGATTCATTCGGGTTTGGGCCGGGTTCGGATTTAATTGCCATCTCTATTCAAGCAAAACTTATCATATCTCAAAATGTGAGGTTGCTTAATAAAGGTTCTCAAACCTATTTTAAAATGATTAGGTTGGGACTTAAAATTATTGATTGTTTATTCATAGAGTATGCCCAGAATAGTGCTGCCTATAGATTCTTAGAACATATTCGTTTGAGGCGATTACCATAATTGAGTTTATGAATATTGAGTTCTTTCAATATATTTTTCCTAAAAAAGCTAATATTAATTATTTACCCCGAAAAGAGTCAATAGGTGATCTTCCTAAGAGTCAATAGGTGATCTTCCTAAGAGTTTGGATATTAAATCAGAGAGAAGTAAAAAGATAAGAATAACAACTGGTTTTGGTAGAGACTACTATATTTTTCTTACTGAGAATAATCCTCAGACTTTCAAAGAAATAATAACTTCTCATGATGCATCTTTGTGAAGAGAGGCAATTAACAATGAGTTAGATTACATCACGAGCAATCATGTATAAGTGTTAGTTGATTTTCCTTCAGATACTAAACCTATAAGGTATAAATGAATTTTCAAAAGAAAATTGAAAGCTGATGGATCAATTGATAAGTATAAGGCAAAATTAGTTGCCGAAAGGTTCTTGCAAAAGAAAGACATAGATTATTTTGATATGTATGTTTTTATGACGCGAATACATCCATTAGAGTTTTTATTGCACTTATTGCAATTCATAGATGTCAAAACTACTTTTCTAGATGGAGATCTAGATGAAAAAATCTATATGAATAAACCTGAGGGCTTTATAATAATAGACACTAAGCATAATGTATGTAAATTTATTAAGTCATTATATAGTTTAAAATAAATATCAAAACCATAGCATGAGAAATTTAATTAGGTATTAGTGTCAAATAAATATGCAATCAATGAATCAGATAAATGCATCTAATTTAAATCTATTGATGCTACTATTTATGTGATCATTTATCTCTATGTTGACGACATGCTCATTCTAAGCTTTAATATAGGAACGATAAATGAGACCAAGATGATGCTTGCTTTTAATTTCGATCTTAAGGATATGGGAGAAGCATATGTTGTATTAGATATCAAAATAAATTCGATCTTGAAAGGCATTCCTCAAAAAGATAGTTGAAGTTGAAACTTTCTTTAAAGAAAGATTTGGAAAAAGTTCTTATGTAAGAAGAATTCCTAAGATATTAAAAATCTTAGAAGGACTAGATTCAATATGGTGATTGGAATATTAATTATTTTCACTGCAAAATTATCTAATATAGATAAACTAATAGGATTAAGATGATTAAAAATTTGAAGGGGCTACAGTTATATAGCAGTGAGGAGATTAAAAACTATATTATATTGTTTTTTTGAATCTTTATTCCAAGGGGGACGATTCTTATCACCTCTACTTTTTGAACAATTCATTCCTTACTATCCATGAAGATAAGATGGCTTTTCTAAACAAAAGTGTAATGGATGAGGAGATTAGAGAAACCATTTTCAACATAAATCTGTTGAAGGCTCTTGGATTTGATGGTCTTCATGCAATATTTTATTAGACACAATAACATTGGGTTGGCAATTCAGTGGATAGATATGTGAAAATTTTGTTTCATAGTGATGGCATTCTTGATGAACTAAATAGATTCTTATTCTAATCCCTAAAATAGACAACCCAACGTGCTTAAAGATGTGCGTACCAATTAGTTTATACATTGTAGTGTATAAAACAATTACAAAAATTATTGCTAACAGAATCAAAACATTTTTTCTTGACATTATTGACAAGTTTCGCGAATGAGACATATTACAAAGAATATTGTTGTTATTCAGGACATCATTCATGCTATGCATTGAAAGAAAGGGAAAAAAGAAAGGGTAAAAATGGTTTTGGCTATCAAGGTAGACTTAGAGAAAGCTTACTATAAGCTTAATTAGGACTTTATCCACGAAACTCTGATTGATGTGGGGCTGCCAATGGATATCATTCATGTCAGCCACTATATAGCAGCTTTAGAATGGAGAGCTTACTGAACTTTCAATCCTTTAAGGAGTATTAGATAAAGGGACTCTCTTTCTCCCTATATTTTTGTTTTGCGCATAGAATAATTCATTCATGAAATTAATTAAGTAGTTCATAAAAAGAAATAAAAGCCTACTCACCTCTCTCGAAAAGGTATTCTAATTTTCTATTTATTCTTTGCAGATGATCTTCTTTTCATTGCTGAAGCTTTAGTTGAATAGGCTACAATGATTAATGAGGTAGTGAGTTCCTTTGTCTTTTTTCTAGTGTGCAAGTTAATAAGACAAAGACTCAAATTTTGTTATAAAAAAATATCAGCCAAGCCAATATTAATAGCCCTAGTAATGTGCTCGATTTTTTAACTACCAAAACTTTGAGAACTTATTTTGGTATGCCTCTTCTCTACTCAGTGGTGAACAAGAAGACTTACTAAGCAATTCTTGACAAGGTTGAACAAAAGTTATAAGGTTGGAATGCTATACATCTTTTTTTAGCAGGATGGGTCATTATTGCTCAATCAGTGGTTTAAGCTATTCCAATATTTACCATATAAACTACTAAATTGTCAATTGAAATTATTTAAAAAATTGAACAAATTTACAGGAGGTTTTTATGAAGTGGTACAAAAGAGTGGAACAAAATGAGTATGGTTAAATGGTCAATAGTCTGTAAACCAAAAGTTTTCGAGGCCTTGGGCTTTAAAAATTTAGAAGTAATAAACAGTGCATTATTAATGAAAATTGGTTGTGATTTGGTGTCATACCATTCTAATTTCTAAGTTCAAGTTCTTGCCTCCAAATATCATATTAACCTTTCTTCCATTCTACAAAACTTACCAACAAAATATGGCTCTCCACTGTGGAAAGCTATTAGCGAGATTTGGGAACATATGAAATCCAGTATTGCTGGTTAGTAGGTAATAGTACTACAACTCACTTTTAGTGGGATAATTGGGGAGCTGAGGAGAAATCCCTCATTTATTATGCATTTTCAATGGTCTATGTGGATATTATTAATAATAAAATTCTTGATTTTGTAACAGAATATGGTAATTAGAAATGGGATTACTTTGGTTATTTACTTTCGAAGATCATTATGCTTAAAATTACAGCTATCAAGGCTCTTTATTTGTGCAGTGAGAATGATAAGCCATATTGGGTCCACTCCAAATCAGGAGAGTTCACAACGACGACAACTTATCAACAAATGAACCACAACATGAACAATGAACCTGACTCTTTATGGAGTTTAATCTAGAAATGGAAGGGCTCCCGAAGCATTCACACTTTACTCTAAATTGTTGCTCACAATAAGTAGAATGCTAAAAGGGAGCTGTTTCGAAGGAATACTGCAAGGGATATGGTGTGTTTTTGTTGTGGTGGTGAAGTTGAAGACATTATGCATGCCTTGAGAGATTGTTGGTTTATGAAGTAGGTATGTCACATTTTGCCTCCTTGTTAATTCCATGTAAGATTCTTTCATCTTGATCTTAGAGATTGGCTGATTTGGAATTTAAAAAATGTGTAGAAAATGGATGAGGAGAAAAATTGACCTTGTTTATTTGGGGTGGCGGCGTTAAGCAGCTTGTGGTATTGGAGGAATAAATATCTGCATGACTACAATTTAATTAGTTTGAGGTGTATCATAGCTAGAATTAGATGCAGGTGTGAGGAAGTCAGAAGGGTAAAAAAAATGTTTCTTAATCATGAGATTTCTAAAGTGGAAAGATTTTTTAGATAAGTTGCTTCTAGTTGGCCATAAGTTAAACTTAATACTGATAGAGCATGTAAATCTTTAGGTTTAGCTATCGCAAGAGGTCTTATTTGGAATTATTATGGAGAATATATTAGTGGCTTTGTAATAAATATAGGCTATACTTCTATTACAAGAGCTAAACTTTGGGGTCTTTATCAAGGACTAATACTTGCTTGGAATTTGGGCATTAAAAAACTTTAAGTATAAGGGGATGGTAGATGAGTGACTAAACTTATTGAGAACCAAATTTGCAAGTCCAATCCTCATTACCAGATCACTTGTAGCATAAAGAAGCTTATCCAACGTGATTGACAGATTGTTATTAATTATGTTTATAAGGAAAAAAAAATTTTATAACTAATTTTCTTGCTAATCATGCTCTTACTCTTCTTATCGGGGTCCATGTTTTCAACTCGGCTCCTCATGGCCTGGAGTTTTAGTTACGATATGACGGTTTGGAACTGTGCTCCCTCATTTCGTTAGGTTCTAGCTTTTGTTAAACCTCATTTTTATACAAAAAAAAAAATCACTAGTTTTAGTGATAGTCTCATGTTATCACAAGAGCACTATATTGAAAAAATATTGAGAAGGTTTGGATATTGTGATAGAAAATTTATCTCTGCACTATACGATGCAAAACGTACTTTTAAAAAAATCTAAAGTATAATGTTGTTCAATTAAAATATGTCTAAATTATTTGGCAGCATAATGTACTTAATGAATCGCATATGTTATAGACAGATTGAATAAATATACTCAAAATTTGAGTAAGAATCATTGGGCCACCATAAATAGACTTACAAGACATTTAAGAGGCACTATTGATTACAGACTTAACTATAGTAGCATTCTACTTATGCTAAAATGGCATAGCAATGCAAATTAGATTTTAAGGTCTAATGTAAATTAGATTATAGGGTCTAATGAAATCAAATCTACTAGTAGTTATATATTTGCTCTTGGTGAATAGGCTGTGTCTTGGAAATCATCCAAGCAAATATGCACAACTTGTTCTACTATGGAGTCCGAGCTAGTTACCTTAGAAAATAAACCTCTTTGCAGATTTTTCCATTTCTGTTTACCTTCCTACTTCAGTGTCAATAAACTATGATTGTTAGGCTGCTATTGCTAAGACAAAAGTAAGATTTATAGTGGAAAAAACATACATGTATGTTTAAAACACAATATAATAAAACAATTGTTAAAATATAAGATTGTGAGCTTATATATTAAAATACTAACTAAACAACCCAATAGGGGATGAATAGATATTCTAAAAAATTATTATTAAATTAAATCTTAATGCAATATCAATGAGGCAAACAAATTCAAAATACTCAAATTTAAAATGCAGTAAATATAAAAGAGTAAGGAAAAGATAAATGCAAACATGAGGATTCTTACGTGGTTCGGCGAACTGTGCCTACATCCATGCATTCAAGCTCACCAGGCTTGAGGTTTTCACTAAGCGCGCCTCAAAGGCTACAACAACGCTTACACTTGATTTCTGAGGTGGTAATAAATCTTCACAATAAGAGATTAACCTCAATTTCTTAACCCAAGTGTATTCTAATACTTACAATTATTCAATTTTGTATTTACAAGTAAAGACTTACAATACAACTTCACTCACACTATATAAATGATTACAAGATGAATACTTAATCTGTGAACAAAATGATTACAAGAATTTAAGCTTTTATTGCTTTTGAATACTCAGTGATAGATGTAGTTATCTAACCTTTATTTAAATTTGAATGAGTCATTTTATAATTAGAGTTGAAAACTAACCGTTATAGACCTTTTGAATATTAATAATTCATCGTTAACTTATTATCGGACCGTCGTTTTGACTTGAACAAGTTACCATTGGCTTTTTTCAAATAGTCAGTTAGTCGTTTGTAATTGTTAATTCGCCGTTAACTTATCGGTTAGTCATTTACAAATTGTTGGATCATCGTTAACATCAACCAGGATGTGTTGCTCTCTGGACCTTGTCAGTGACCTACTAACTTTGTTGTCGGTTAGCTGTTAACTTTCAACAAGATATATTGCTCTCTGGACCTTATCGATGACTGCTAACTTATTGTAAGTTAGTCGTTAACTTTGAATAAGATATGTTGCTCTCTGGACCTGATCGGTGTCCTGCTAACTTGCTGTCGATTAACCGTTAACTTTGAATAAGATATATTGCTCTCCGGACCTTAACAGCAACTTACTAAATCTGTTGTCGGCTAGCCGTTAAGCTTTAGTACTAACTTTTTTGAATTTTATAGTTTTATCCCAATTCTTTTCAAAACAATATTAAAGACCAAAATGTTATATATATATTTTAAATAAGTTTATTTTAGAATTTTAAATAATATTTAAAGATTTCAAAGTTTTCATTTACTTTTTAAAATTATTCCAGAAACTTGAAATATAACCAATTTAAAACTTCTTCAAACTTAGTCAATTCAAAGACACATTTGTTATCATTAAAATCATAATTATAAAAATCTGTATGCTAATATATATTGTAAGGTCAGAGTCAAATTTAGTCAATCCTCTGACAAAACCACTGAACAAGAGGTTAATGGTAAATATGTCAAGGAGCATGAGACTTCTGTTTAGAATATAAGACAATGGTGTACCTATGTAATTGGAGATCTTGTAAAGTTGATTTATAAAGGTGATAACAAGTCACTTGTTGTCTTATACCACTATTCAATTATATATTTAGTTCTCTCTATAGCGTGATAGTTGCTAACAGCAGTGATTCAGGCTTAGCTATTATACTCTTAATGCACTTTATAACTTAGTTTCTGTATGGTGGTTTGTCTAAAATACATAACACATTTTATTAAGGTTCATTTATATGAGTGTGGAATTGGGTCAATTCTTATAAGAATTAAATAAGTACTTTTAGAGCATTCATAAAAATCAGGAGGACACATGATCATTAAAGTGTCAAACTGTTGAATAGTAATGTCTAAATAGAATTTAGTGTGAGCTTCAAATCCTTTGATTCACACAAAATGAATTTTAGTTTATAGAGACTATAAATTTTACCAAAATCCCATGAGACACGATTGTTTAGTCAATTATTGGTTTATAGCCCAGAGGCACCAACTCATGAGCATTAAATTCTAAAATTTTGATAAAGTGATATAAGTGTCATATGTGTATTTTAAAATATGTGAGAGATTGTTATAAGTTTGTGAAGTATTTTAAAATATTGATTACTCTAAATGGACAAAAACATGTTTAACCTTTACACATGACACGTGCTTGACCAATTTCTTAGCCATACGATGAAAGCTAAATATATTTATTATTTTTAATTAAAATTAGTTAGTTGAACTTATTGAAATTGGTCAAGCCATATATCTCCGTATTGGTAACAATGACTTTATTAGCACTAAGATTGCTTAATGCCAAGTTTAAAATCAGTTTCAAACTGATTTTTGGCAAAAATCCAGGGATATGACTAGGCAATTCAAGGTTATAAAAGCGAGCTGTTAGTCATTGATTGCAGGTATGGAATAAAAGGATTTCTTTTCTTCTTCTCATTCTTCTTCAAAGCCCTTACACTTTACCAAAAAAGAAAAAAAAAACTAAACTAATTGTTTGTATCCGCTGTAATTTGGAGTGTTAATTACAGTTGTAACGTCGTTAAATCTTGAAAGATCAGACTGTCTTTAATTCTTTTATACACCCAAAAATCATCTGAGAAGGAGAATAATTTTATCTTTAAAGACAATACTTCTTGAGCACGTTTTGACTTCTTAATTTCATCACTTTCTGTATTTTGTGTCTATTATTTTAATTGTATTGCAGCTACTGAGTTTATCAGTTGGCTTACTTAAAGATTTGTTGAATTAAGAACAAGTGAAGCTAGTAGATTATTTAATGAAGTTGGCTTGCTAGAGATTTTTATCAAATTTGTTGGCTTGAAATTTGAATTTAATTTAGCTTTTGGATTTATTAGTGGTGGGCCTTCATTGCAAAGCCACTTGTTAACTTTCTTTGATGTGTTGTTGCAGGAGTTATTATTGAGTGGAGAGTTTAGCTTCTGGTTTTTACGTTTGCTGGAATTTACCAGTATTGGAATTTCATTATTTTTCGCAACATCCATACGTGTAATCTTCGACTTCTAATTAATTTCTTCAATATGCATGCACAAATGCAGAATATATAGACCATTCATCTTGTGACACGCCACTTGTCATTAAAATAAACGAACGCACAAGACAACAATTAGGTTGTTTTGCGTCTCCAAAAGTAATAGCATTCCTATATCCAAAATGAATTAGAGAATTAAAAACCGATTAGAGTTTATTATTAATTTTAACTCCTATGTAGATTAGGAAACTACTTACGTTTATAAAGTGTAAAGTGATATGTTATTTCAACTACTGGAGGAAGACAGCACGGGGCAAAGCAAAGGGCAGAGAGAGCTTCACAGCCATGGTAGGGTTAGGCTTATTCAAGAAGAAAAAGATTTCGAGTTCCAAAACACCGACATTATCTATTCAAGACTTGCAGAGAATCATCCCGGAGATGCGGACGGTTCTTTTCGGCGATGATGATGATGAAGCACCAGTTTCAGAGAGAGCGTGCGAGCAATTAACGAACGCGTTCTTCGGCGAAGGCAGGCTCCGTGTTCTAATCATGTCTCTCCCCAGGCTCGAGTCCAGTCTCCAGTTGGACGCCATTCACGTCATCTCAGCGGTGCAGAGACGAAGGGTTGCTGCGAATCCGTATATCGCTTCCGATTATTTGGAAAATAATTTGGATTTGATAGACACTCTTTTATCTGGGTACCAAGCTGATGATATTGCTCTCACTTACGGCGCCATTGCCAGAGATTGTATTCGCCATCAGTGCGTGGCCAAGTACGTGTTGGAATCGGATCATATGAAGAAGTTCTTTACATATTTGCAGAACCCCAGTTTCGAAATTGCCTCAGACGCTCAAGCAACGTTTAAAGAACTCATGACAAGACACAAGTCTACAGTTTCCGAGTTTCTTTCCAAGAATCAGGATTGGTTCTTTCAAGAATACAATTCCCAGTTGCTTGAATCCACTAATTACATCACAAGAAGGCTTGCTGTTAAACTACTGGGAGATATATTGCAGTGTAGTTCAAATTCTGCTGTGAGAGACAAATATGTTAGCTCATTGAATAACTTAAGGGTCGTGATGAATCTTCTTAAAGATTCCAACAGACACATTCAGTTCGAGTGCTTCCATGTGTTCAAGCTGTTCGTTGGGAATCAGAGTAAACCTCAGGAGATCATCCGTGTTCTGCTGGCGAATCAGAGCAAGCTTCTTAAGTTCTTTGGGGAGTTTTATCTTGATCGAGTGAATGATGAGCAGTTTGAAGCTGACAAGTCTCTAGTCATGAGAGAGATTATCAATACCACCACTGTTGCTGTTAAAAGCTAAATTGTTGTTATTTATTTACTTATTAATGTAAAATGACTAAATTGTTCATCAATGATCAATTTTTTTCACATTTATGCCAAATTTCCCACATCACTAAAATGGTAAAAAACTAAAAATATCAAGCTTATCAACTACAACTAGCCGGCCTGCCCAGAGTTCTTCTTTAACAAGCGAGGTTACATCAAAAGCTCACTATGTACATGTTAGCTTGTATATAATATGTGCAAAGCTCTGAAACTGTACCATGATGGTATGTCTTTCATACACACCTGACCCACTTCCCCACAAAATCCCAGTACCCAATTCCTCTATCACAAGATTGAAGTTTGGTTCTCAGGAAGCTCTGTTTTTACTCGGAAAGTGCAGAAATTTTGGTCAGCTGAAGCTTATCCATGCAAAAATCATTCGCCATGGTCTCTCTAATGATCAGTTACTAGTAAGAAAACTACTTGACCTTTGCTCTTCCTATGGCAAAACGGATTATGCCCTTTTTGTTTTTAATCAAATTCAGTGCCCACATGTATTTACTTGGAACCTTATGATTAGGGCACTTACTATTAATGGCAGCTCCCTGCAAGCGCTTTTGCTGTATAACCTTATGATATGCAATGGCTTTAGACCCGATAAGTTTACTTTCCCGTTTGTTATTAAAGCTTGTATTGCGTCCTTGGCTATTGAGAAGGGGAAAGAGGTTCATGGTTTAGCCGTTAAAGCTGGGTTTTCGCGAGATATGTTCGTGCAAAACACTTTGATGGATCTTTACTTCAAGTGCCGGGATGTAGATGGTGGGCGTAAGGTGTTTGATAAAATGCGTGTTAGAAGTGTGGTATCGTGGACGACGACGATCTCTGGCCTTGCTGCCTCTGGGGATTTGGATGCTGCCCGATTGGTTTTTGAGCAAATGCAAACGAGAAATGTTGTTTCGTGGACGGCTATGATTAATGCCTATGTTAGGAATGAGAGAGCTCAAGAGGCATTTGAGTTGTTTCAAAGAATGCAGCTTGAGAATGTCAGGCCGAATGAGTTTACACTTGTTAGCTTGTTACAAGCATGTAGAGAACTGGGGAGTCTAAAATTAGGCAGCTGGATTCATGACTTTGCTCTTAAGAATGGGTTTGATCTAGGGGTTTATTTGGGGACTGCTCTAATTGACATGTATAGTAAATGTGGTAGTTTGGAGGATGCTAGGAAAGTGTTCGATAAGATGGAAATCAAGAATTTAGCTACTTGGAATTCTATGATTACTAGCTTGGGTGTGCATGGTCATGGGGAGGAAGCCCTTGCCCTTTTTGCAAAGATGGAGAAGGCAAACGCTCAGCCAGATGCAATCACTTTTGTAGGTGTTTTATGTGCTTGTGTTCATACTAATAAAGTAAATGACGGTTATAGCTACTTCCGGTACATGAGAGAACACTACAGTATCTCACCTATTCTAGAACATTATACTTGTTTGATTGAATTGTATAATCGTGCCAACATGAAAGATGAGGTTTGTGAAGAGCTGAACACAATATCAGAGGACCTGAATGAAAGAACAGCTGTAGAATTGCTAAGATTTTGAACACCATGCTGGAGGATTTGAATGAAAATATAGAATTTCTAAGGCTGAATACCCTGCCTGAGAAACTGAATGTGAATATTGCAGCAGCATTACTAAGAATTGACGGCAGTGTTGCTAAAGCAGATAAAAGTTCTTACCTGCTTGCCAAGGAGTCACAATGCTTGGGTGTGTCTACATGCTATTTCCCTCAAAATATGCTCCAAAGCTTCAAGTGGGATGTGGGTTGCTTCAAGGGATCTTTCCTTATTGCTTAAGAATATTTCATGCCATACAATTGTTATGATCATTGAGAGAGGAGATGTATAGTGAAGTTCAGCCTCCAAACAACGCAATCCTTTTTCTTAAAAGCTTTGCAAGTAACATAAAGAAGATATGTAAATTGAAATGATTCCCCTTCTCTTTTTGCATGCTATTATTTCGGAAGGTGGAGAAAATGGTTCTGCAACTTAGTCTCAATACATGTGTGATATTCTAATCTGTTTATGTTGTTTATTTAATTCTTCATACTATCATTGATATTGGAGAAAGTCTCGATTCTATAAATTTAAATTTTGCTGATGAAAATATGCATCAATTGGCTGTTCTGTACATGCTTTAACTTTATTTATTAGCTGTAAAGTTAATTTACTTGATATTCTTTTGACTTGTAAATCCTGTTGATTCTTCAACTGCATACAGAGATCAAAATTAATGAAAGGCTTAAAAGCATAATTCTTAAAGGGGCAATAATTCAATCTTCCAAATGTTACAGCTTGAGGGACAAGTTATATGTTGGTTGCTAGTTGAACTATCTCATGTCATTGGGTGGCTACGTTGGATTGATGACTTAGTTTCTACAGTATGTAAAAAGAATTTGTAGCTTTTTCTTTTTCATATTTGTAATATCACCATATCACCATAGTGGGTCTCTTTTTTGCATTCTTTTTATATTCTCTAGTTTATTCTAATTCTTTACTTCCACCAAGTTGGTGAAGTTTCCTCACGTGTAAGGTATTTGTATAAGGTCGAAGACAAAATAGAGGTTTCATAGGCAGAGACATGAGCATACCTTCTATTTTTTTTTGTTTTTATTTTTTCTGTTGATCTATAGAACATGTTGTTTTTGGTGGAAATTCCAATGAAAGCGTCTGATAATTGCAACTATCGAAACTGTAATCTGTCTTCTGCTGTAGGGTAGTAAATGTCCTGGTGTCGAGTTATCTGTTCAGTTAATAGTGTTGTTCTCTTTGTGCTTTTTTAAGAAAGCTGTTGATATTCTCGTGCACAAATCAGGCAGAGAAGCTTTATCTGGCCAGAAATAAACTATGGAGAGGTGGTCCAGTGCTAACAGGGGTTGCCCCACAAACTATAGGGATGGTCTTCTGTGCCACTATTTGTTCCGAGATGGCTCTGCTCAATATATTTTCCTTGATTTGGCTGATGAAGGATCTGTTGTTGTGAACCAGTCCCTGTCTTTCAATACCGAATCAAATATGCATATATGTGCTTCTTCGAATGGTTTGCTTCTGCTGTCAAGTTTTAATGGTATCTTGCTTAGGTATAACCTCTTCAATCTTCTCACCGAGCAGTGTGTTGTTCTTCCCCAACCCCAGATCACTAGACGAAGTATTGGAACTGGTTTAGCTTTTGATGGTTTCCACTATCAAGTTGTACGCATTTTCAGCAGTGATGGTGTGAGAAGTATTTCAGAACCGTCATTATCATCTGCTCCTCCTGCTCCCAGGGGCGGTCGTCTTATAGAGATGGAGATCTTCTCTTCTGAAACTGGCATATGGAAACGTCACTGCCCCCCAATTCATCTACCATCTGATCTTCCAAAGCTCAGTACAATCCCTCTCTTCTCAAAAGGAGCTATCCATTGGGAACTGGGTGGGTACTTGCTTATGTACTATGTCAACAATAGCTACTGTAGGCTGATTGAACTGCCAAACTATCCCCAAAAGTGGTCCTGTAATTCACTGACTTTTGGGCAATGTCTGTGGGAGGCTCAAGGGTATGTGCACTACTGCTACTCTGATTCTGAAGGAATTCACACCTGGGTTCTCCTTAAGGAAGAGGATCATGAATACTATTCCAGCTACTACCACTACGATCGTGACAGGTACCAGTGGAAGCTAGCTCACACTGTCACACACCAGTACTTGATGTGTCAAAATCCTGAGATCTTTCTCCGAATGAGACAGAGAAACATTTACTTTTTACAATGGGAACCATACTTCATATCACCATTCGCTTACATTCAAAACCGTCAGACGCTCTACCTGAGGCTACCGGGGATCATTGTCTCTTACAATTTGAGAACCCAAGCTTTGACGGAAGTCTGCTCTTACGAATTTCCAGACTCAAATTTCCACTGCTGCTTGCTCTTTGCTGTTGTTCATAGCTCACAGAACGACGCTCGAGTAGGACATGAAAAACCAGCTGGGGCAATTGGAAATACGGTTAGTTTGCCTATAACAGATGCACTAGAAAAGCCAACAAAATCAAAATGAGTTTTACATCTCAATTTTTGTCTTTAGATACTGAAAAATTTTCAAATCAAAAGAGTTGTTGTATACTTTTATCTTGGAGCTACCATGAATTTTAAGTTTGATATCCAGTCAAGATTTGAATGTACTTTATATGGAATGTTACTAATTAAATTATGTGATTCTATTTCTCTGCATTGTTTGGCCGGCCAACCATGTCCATTTGTTAAGCTTTAATTGAGTTGTTACCACTCCATTATACCAAAATAAATAAGGCAAAAATCCTTAAATACTCAAGCCGGTAGTTCAAGATCCAAGGGAAAGGGAGCTGTAGCCGAGCCGGTCGTACAAGATCCAACTATCCTCTTAAAAGACAGGATAATTTTTAACCTTTTCCCAAATGAATTGACATTTTGCGAGTTCCCAAAGGAATTGTCTTGTTGCAACCGAACGAATTGTCTTGTTGCAACCGACACCCAATTCCATTATTTTATCGATTATTTCGAACTGTTCTATTTGACTTTTGATTAATCGACGAAATACTCCTTTATAAATACAAATAAATTTAATTACGTAATGCCTGGCCCAACATTTTGCATTTACTTAACGTTGACGCCCTTAAATAAAAGGTTAATTATAGAGCAAATGCCTTTTTTTAAAAAAATAAACTTATTTAATTTATTTAACGAGCGAATTATTTTTAAGTAAAAAATTTTATTTTAATTGGAACTAAAAAATTTATTATTCCATGTACATTGTCCACATTATAATTTTTTCTCAGACAAGCCTAACAACCACCCACCAAAATTTGTGTCCACACAGAAATTTAGAGATAAAGAATAATAAATAAAAAATTAAAAAAAATTAAGAGAAACCACAGCACATTCTCTGTAATTTGGATCACAATCAAATTCAGTCCCTTCTATAACTATTTTGATCACCAACAAAATCTTTTATCTACCACCATATTCTTCAACTCAATCCGTAAAATTAACTCATCAATCATTAGTTGACGCATTTAATTTTGGTTACTTGATTTAGGGATTCAAAATGCAAATCCTAAATCATAATTCAAACAAACTGATGAGATTAGGCATAAGGATAGTATAAGCACATTGAATATGGTATATTCAGAGAAGTTTTCGTCGGACCCATCACAAGAACTTGAACAAAAAAATTTAAAGAAGCACTTAATGGGCTGATTCAAATAATTTGGGATCAATCCAATTAATAGAGGCCTATTGAAGAAATCTTACAAAATATTTAGACCAATAAATGCGTGATTCAAACTCTTGAATTTTATGAGCAATCAAATCCATGAAATCGGCGTATTAAGGATGAAAGATATGCTACTATCTTTTTAGATAGTGTTTCTATTTTTAAAAGAGACAACAGATCAGCTATTTTGATTTTTATTTAGTTATTTAAAATACTTTTCTTTTTTTTTATTAGATTAAGATCCTAATTTATTAAGGATTCTTTCATTTTTATTAGATTAGATTCTTATTTATTTATATTTCTTTTCTTTTTTTAATTGGATTATGATTTGTTTTCAATTAGGATTTCTTATAACCTATATATATATTCGCATTCAATAAGAGAGAAAGAAGAAGTTTTTCATTCAATTTACTTAAGAGTATAATTCTCTCTAATTCTTAAATGAACTCTTTGAACTTATCAGATTTTCTGTGGCGTTCAACCCTTGACTTATCAATCAGATAATGCATAGCTGATTGTAGCGTCCTCACACACCAAGGTTCTTACCTCATTAAGCAACGAGTCGCGATTCCATTCAATTCTTAATATTAGAAACGATCTTGAAGCCTAATTTGATTAGGGTCTCGTCAGTTTTTGCCGGTTTGTATCAGTTGGTATCAGAGTAAAGGTTTTAATCAGATTTTGCGTATCCTTATTTAGATTTTTTGTCTTGTCTATTTCAAATCAATATATATATATATATATATATATATATATATATATATATATATATATATATCGTGAGCAGTCTTGCATGAATAATACTCGTGTGAGCGATGTATACGTGAGACGATGTTAGGGTTTCTTAATTTTGCATCATTGTCATTTATTTTCTTAAATCCGTAAATTTTATTAATTCCTTACCCTAAATTCCTTCACTTTTCAGTTATTCAGTGTTAAAAAAAGCAAAGAAAAAAATAAATAATGAAAAAAATCTTTCAATTTTCATTAGTAGTGTCTTATATAATCCAAATCTAATTTTTAATTGTGTGAAAATTTTTGCCAAAAATACTATTATTTTATGCTTATAAAACCTAATCATACGTGTTAGTTATGTTCTCACCCTTCAAACCTGAATCTCTTTAATATAATCTTTGTGCATTGCTGCTGAAATCTTGATATGGTTTGATTAATTTTATAAAAACTAAAAGAGAATTATTACGAATGGAAAAATGTAAGAGAGTGTGAGCGTATTAAAGGGCAAAAGTTAATAAATTTGACTGAAACACGAGTGGAATTGAGTAAACCATTCTCTTGAGTAAAATATGTAAGGGAATGAAGTGAGGGCCTTTCCAAATTATTTCTAATCTCTTTTTGCAGATTTCAACTATGCCTCAAGACGAAAAACGAAGTGCAAATGTAGAGAATCAACAACTAACTATTCAAAAATTTCAAACTGAAGTCTTGATGGGGGAGAGGACAGAACTGATCAGAGCTAAACTAGAGCACATACATGAGTGTTTGGATCAAGTAGAGAACGTACATGTAGGGCAACCGCAACGCGTTCCCAAAGCACATAGAAGAGAGAGAGTTCTTACTAGAGCAGAGGTTGATAACCATTATGGGGATAAGTATAGTGAATAGGAGAATTCAGTAGGTAATCATAAAAGAGCTAAGCATCGAGATGATAGTGTAAGTGGTATAAAGATGAAAATTTCATCTTTTCAAGGAAAATATGATCTCGAAGCATACTTTGAATAGGAGAAGAAGATGGAGTTTGTATTTGACTACTGCAACTATTCTGTGACAAAAAAGGTAAAATTGGCTGTGATTGAGTTTTCTGATTATGCTATTACTTGGTGGGATCATCTTGTTATAACTAGGAGACAGAATGGAGAACGTCCTATTGAAACATGGAATGAAACGAAGATATTGATGAGAAGGTGATTTGTACCTAGTTATTACTACCGAAGCTTGTACCAAAAGCTGTAAAGTCTTACCTAGGGTAAGCGAAGCGTTGATGATTATTACAAAGAAATAGAGGTTGTCATGATTAAAGCAAATGTAGATGAAGATAGAGAAGGTACCATGGCACAATTTTTGAATGGCCTTACAAGGCCATCAAGATTGAGCAGCAACTCAAGAGAAGGGATAACACATGTGCAACCCCAAGCTTGAGTTCCACTCCATGGAAGCCAAGTTATATAAAGTAAGACAAGATGCCACAAACATCTACTATACCTAAACCAAGATCCGAGCCCTCCAAGCCTAATTCACAAGGTAATATTGTGACACCCACTATTATGAATCGTGATATTAAGTGTTTTAAATGTCATGACAGGAGACACATAGCCAATAAATGTGTGAATAAGAGAGTTATGGTGTCATAAGATAATGGTGAGATTGTAACCGATAATGAGGCAGAAGATAAAAAGATGCCACTATTGGAGAATATTGAAAATGAAAAAGTATGCAGTCCCTGATAAATTAACTTTAGTTGTTATGAGAGCTTTGAATGTGCAAGTAAAAAAAGATGAAGCAGTTCAACGGGAAAACATCTTTCATACCACGTGCTATATTCAGGAAAAAGTATGTAGTATGATTATTGATGAGAGAAGTTGTACCAATATTACTAGTACTATTATGGTGGAGAAGTTAGATCTTCCAACACTTAAGCATCCACAACCATACAAACTGCAGTGCTTGAATGACAGTGACGAGGTGAAAGTGAACAAACAAGTACTAGTGTCTTTTAAGATCGGCAAATACGAATATAAAGCAATATGTGATGTAATACTAACACAAGTTGGACACTTATTACTTAGGCGTCTTTGGCAATTCTACAGTTGTGTAAAGTATGATGGTTTTATCAACAAGTACTCGTTTGAGTTTAATCAACGCAAGATCACTCTTGGTTCATTAACACCGAAATATGTTTATAAAGACTAAGTAAGCTTACAAAGAGAGAGTGAGCGAAAGAAAAAGAAATAAAAAGATAGTGAAAATTAAAGAGATACCAAGCAAAAAGAGAGAGAAAAAAAAAGAAGAAAATTGAAGCAATTGAGAGAAAATTAGAGAGAAAACAAAAGAATTTTTATGCAAGAGTAAGTGAGATAAAAAAAGTATTATTTTCAAATCAGCCAATGATTGTACTTCTGTATAAAAAGGCATTTCTGAACACTAACGAGCTTAACCTTATCTTGCCTAGTTCTATTATTTCTCTTTTGTAGGATTATGAGGATGACACCACATAGATTACCTCTAATCCAAGGGATCGAATATCAAATTGATTTCGTGCCTGGTGCAACCGTTCCAAACCGGCCAGCCTATAAAAGTAACCCAGAGGAAACAAAGGAGCTTCAAAGGCAAGTTAATGAGTTGATGGAAAAATGGCACGTGAGAGAAAGCATGAGTTCATATACAGTTCCAGGTTTGCTAGTTTATAAAAAAGATGAAACATGGAAGATGTGTATTAACTGCCGAACCATTAACAGCATAACGGTAAAGTAGCAATATCATATTCTTAGGCTAGATGATATGCTTGATAAATTGCATGGTTCTTGTGTATTTTCTAACATTGATCTAAAAAGTGGATATTATCAAATTAGAATAAAAATTGGAAATAAGTGAAAAACTGCCTTTAAAAAAAAATATGGTTTGTATGAATGGTTAATTATGCCTTTTCGTTTGACTAATACTTCGAGCACTTTTATGAGAATTATAAATTATGTCTTACGGGCTTTTATTGGCAAGTTTATTATTGTTTATTTTGATGATATTCTCATATATAACAAAAACTTAGATAATCATGCAACACATTTGAAATCTATTTTAAAGGTACTCAGGAAATAAAAGTTATTTGCTAATTTGAAGAAATGTACCTTTTGTACCAATAAACTTGTGTTTTTAGGATTTGTTGTACGTGCACAAGATATACATGTTAATGAAAAGAAGGTACGTGCAATTCAAGAATGGCCAAGTCCTACAAGTATAAGTAATGTGAAACGTTTCCATGGACTTGCTACCTTTTATCGGCTGTTTGTGAAAGACTTTAGTATGTTGGCCGCACCGCTTACTGGACTAATCAAGAAAAATATTGGATTCAAGTGGGGAGAAAAACAAGAAAAGACATTCCAAATGATTAAAAAAAAGCTAACCAAAGCCCCTTTATTATCTTTGCCTAACTTTAACAAAACGTTTGAAATTGAATGTGATGCTTCAGGTATTGACATAGGAGCTGTTCTTATGCAAAAGAGACAACCAATTGCTTATTTCAGTAAGAAATTAAGTGGATCAGATTTAAGCTATCCTACTTACGATAAAGAGTTATATGTGTTAGTTCGAATATTGTAAACATGACAGCACTACCTATGGGCTAAGAAGTTTGTAATTCACACTGACCATGAATCTTTAAAACACCTTAAATGTCAACACAAGCTAAACAAAAGGCATGCTCGTTTAGTGGAATTCATAGAGACGTTTTCATACGTCACTCGTTACAAATAAGATGGAAAGAAAAAGACTGAAATTATTAAGCAAATATATGAAACGGCGAAGCTCAACATCAAACGAAGAACTAAGTAATATGCTAAACAAGCTAATAAAAGGCGACATAAGCTAGTCTTTGAACTCGGTGATTGGTTATGGTTACATATGTGCAAGGAAAGATTTCTATAACAAAGAAAATCCAAGTTGTTACATCGAGAGGATGAACCTTTCCAAGTCTTGGAACGAATCAATGACAATGCATATAAATTGGTTTTGCCTGGTGAGTACAATATAAGTGCTACAATTAATATTTATGATTTAAGTCCTTTTGACGTAGGTGAAGATTTGAGCACAAATCTTCTTTAAGAGGAGGAGAATGATGAGATTATGCATAAAGATGACATAAGCACGTAGAATAAGACATATTTAGATCTTATGCAAATTCTCATCGAACCTATCACAAGAACTTGTGTAAAAAATTCAAAGAAGCACTTAATGGACTGATTCAAGCAACTTGGGATCAATCTAATTCATGCAGGCCTATTGAAGGAATCTCACAAGATATTTAGATCAATAAATGCGTGATTCAAGCTCTTGAATTTTATAAGTAATTAAATTCAAGAAATTGATGTATTAAGGATAAAAGATATGTCATTATCTTTGTAGATGATATTTCTCTTGAATTTTATGAACAATTAAATCCATAAAATCGGCGCATTAAAGATGAAAGATATACCACTATCTTTTTAGATAGTGTTTCTATTTTTAAAAAGAGACAATAAATAAGTTATTATGATTTTTATTTAGTCATCTAAGATACTTTTTTTTTTATTTGATTAAGATATTAATTTATTAAGAATTCTTTTATATTTATTAGATTAAATTTTTATTTATTTAAGATTTTTTTTATTTCAATTAAATTAAAATTTATTCCTAAAATGTAAAAAAAAAAAAGAAATCTTGAATTTTTTTTAATTATCAGATTAACTAATTATAAATTTGATTTTTTTGCGATCGTAATGGCCACAAAACCGAGCACGATGAAGATTCGGAAGCGAAACACTTCCGGGCGTATGACAAATACTTCAAAATTTGTGAATGTGATGGATGCTATCAAGAGGAAGTTAACGAAACAAAAATTAAGATTATTCGGAAAGATATATTTGGTCATTTTGGAAAGATGGATAGCTACGTGTTTTTGAAAATTTTGACAATCCTTCACAACGTGCTACTTAATTTTGACGATAGTCATAGACAATACTTTAGGAAGAAGATTGCAGTTGACATATTTAATAATGATATTAGATTGTAAATTATATATTTGAGCAGATTGTAAATATAGTGCGATTAATCTTATTTCGGGTTCGACAATTCTCCAACATTTATTATGAATAATCATTTTAACAAAGGCAGTTTAACATGTCGAATACATAATAAACATAAGAGTTTAAAATACATCATATAATATATTCCTTCGATACTAATAGACCGCTAATTATGATTACGTCATGATAGGATTCTTACATCTTTTCTATTATGCTCGCGTTCCTTGCACGAGAACACATCACGATTCTCCGTGATACATCCTCACTGACGGATGGTATTCTAAGCTCCTTGAAGCGACCGGAGGCGGTTTTCTATTGGAGATTTACTTTCAGCTGTTGGATGTGGTGTGGAACTTCCAAGATGAGACATCGCCAGCCGGATTGATTAGCACTGCATATGCCTTCAATAATGATTCCTTAGAGTAAAGCGAGAACAGAGACCTATGTAATCTACTCGAGCATGCGAGCAAGCGGTATGTGCATGAGCACATACAAGTTGATCAAGTTGGAATACTTTACAACTACAAGTCCAGACGACTTATGTCAACTAACCCTTCCTTCACACCTACCCCAAACTTGAAATTTATGCTCGGACACGGACGAACATTCATTCTTTCAACTTCATCTTTTACAGTCACTCTTATTTTATTTGCCCACGTTGTTAAAGGAGTACTCATCGATTACGCCACTATTTTCTCGTGATAAAACCATTGTTGCAATGTTTTTCGGAAATGGTCAACCAAATGAGTTACGGGAAATTTTCGAGGTTCCCTCATCGAAGAATTTACACTTTCCGCAATATTAGTGGTTAGAATGTTGTACCTCCTTCCATCGAATTGAGATCGTGCCCGATTACATGTGCCTGCATTATTCTCTAAGTAATCAGTTGCCTCGGAATGCATTCCCCATAACCCCTCAAGTTGTGTTCTAAAATCTTAGCATCTGTATTCCTTAGTTGCATTTATAAATCGCGGGCTCAAACTTATTCAAAGAGCTTTTGACATCCTAAATTTCGACTTGACATTACCTTTGACATGGTAGAAACAAATGCCAGTGGGTAGCACTTACTGAAATATCTTCATATGACTCTACGAATAGAATTGCATCGATCGGAAATAATGACTAAATCCGGAATATCACCAATTACTCTATGCAAATTCATCACAAACCATTCCCAAGCATCATTATTTTCGAATCTCCAATCCGATAGCGAGCGGATACAATTGATTATTTCCATCTAAGCGAGTTGCCACAAACATTGTTCAGCGATATAACCCTTTGAGATGAGTACAGTCTACTGCAATCAGCGGTGCGATACTACGTAAAAACCGGTGATCTCGGATCCAATAGCCACAAAATAGTACAAGAAATTCTTATTGCCATCCAATTTAAGAAGCGATTCATTGTACCCTCGTTTCCTTCTCCAATACATGAGAGTACTTGGGAAGTAAATTATATGATTCTAATGGACTTCCTCGTATCACCTTAAGAGCAAATTCTCTAGCCGATAAGCTCGTTGGTATGATAAGCGAATATTGTATTCTTGCTGAATATACTGCTATGATGTCATTTGGAGTATATATCAGCTTCTCCGAATAAATTTATTCGCGATACTATGACCGATAACCTGAGCTCCTTGCTTGGCGAAGGCCCTCGACTCATTACGACACGTGTGTATGTTGTCACATCTCATCACTACCCAACGTACATTCTCTAGATTTGATGCTCTTTTTGCTCGAAGGCGCCATTTACACGAAATTGAAGTACAATGTGCCTCGAAACGTGTCGATGTAGATCTTGCAACCTTGAAATCGAACTTATCCTTCAAGGAAACTTGAAATCGATGTAGATCTTCCCATGATCCATCAAAACACATTTGAAGAACAATTGACTCCATTAAGCCTAAGAAAGAAAAAATAAGTACTTAAAAGAAAATTAGAACACGAGTTATTTTGAGTTAATACGAGCTTGGAGACAAACCCATAAAAGCGTGGGACGGAGCGCATCGTGACGTGGGACAGTGCTGTCGCCTTGTAATAGCTTCGTCCAGCAGTGGGACGAGCACTGTCTTCCATGCGACGGCGCCTATCGCATCTGTAATAGGTTACAGTAAAATCGTGGGACGGTGCATCATCACGGGAGACAAGCGTCTGTCCGCGGTTGGACGGAACTCGTCACCGTGCGATAAGCGCTGTCGCGACGGAGACGAGCGCTGTCGCCACGGAGACAGTGCACTGCCGCTCGGGAGACAGTGCACGTCCCACGGTTGGACGAGAACCTATCACGTGCGACGAGCACTATCCGCGTCGCGACAGTGCACTGTCCGCGTTTTAGGTTCGTCTCAGTATTAACTCAAAATAACTCATAAATTGATTAATCGAAAAATAGAAGTGTAAAATAAATACTAACCTCAACTGTTTGCTTGCAAGTTGATGAGTTGATGATTAGTGGGTGAATTTTATGAATTAGGATGTGCTGGATTTTGAAAATTGTTAGTTGAGAATGTGTGAGATTTGTTGATTTTGTTTATAAATATGAGGGTATTTAAGTCTTTACAATAAATATATGGCTACATATGATAGAAAAAGTTTAATTGGTTATTTTAGATATTTGTAAAATTTTTTTAGCTATTTTTATAAATTTCCCTTTTTATTTTACCTTTGCATCGTTAAATTTAATAGAGAAAATAACGAAATTGGGAGCGAGGTGTTGAAAGGCAAAATACTTGGGTGCACGGGTTATATGTCAAATCATTTGGGAGTTGGGTAAAAATTACCCTAAAAGAAATTAATTCACATTTTTTTGTGTTTTTTTGATATAAAATTTCCAAGTATTAAATATTGACCGACAAAGAGATAGTGAAAGTGAAACAGTAACGGTGGAAACGGTCGTCACCCCCCAATAGCAGCACAACACGACGATTAATCATACCAAACAAACATCAGCTAACAAAACAAGAAAGAAGAAGAAGAAGAAGAAGACACGACCATTTTTATTTTAACACGTACGTAAACTCGGCTTCAAATATCGTAATCATCGCTATACAAAATAAATAAACAAAAATTGAACGTCTAAGTCCAGCTTTCTTCCTCTTTACATAAATAAACTGGTCCTCTCTCAGTCTCAGTCCAGCCCTCCACATTCATAATTTCTGCTTCGTTAGAATCCTTTATTTTATTTAAAATATAAAAAAAATATTTCTTTGAATCAGTTTGATGTTCATGAGTCGCGATGCGGTCGTGGCAATTTTGACTTTCTTATCATAAAATGTTTTCTTTATTTCCTGTTCTTTGCTGCAAACGCTACTACGCTATCTTCCACCTCTCCTAGTTTGCCAAACAGTTTAATTGTCGTCATTGGTGATAATTATTCATTATCTTATTATTATTATTATTATTTTTTATATTTATATATTATATGTACAGATGATAATTATAAAATACTAAAAAAAAAAAATAGTTATTGATAGATTTGAAGATAAGAATTTAAAAAGCTTTCAGTCGAGTTCAAAAACTTCTTGCAATAGACAGACTGGAAATAACTACTTTAAAATTCAATTAAAATGTTCTTGCTGTGTAATAACTATATATCAAATTGATACCTTTTTTTTTAAGTTAAAAATTAGTTTTTTTTATTAGGAAATAAAAATTAATTTGTAATTGGTGAGTAATATTTGTTTTTTTAAAAAAAAAAGTGGAAAAATTATATAAGATGATTATGGTCCGTCTACCCCACGTTGATGGGCATTATTATTACTATTACTGTGATTATAACGTTTGTTTAAACAGCCTTGGAGTTGGAGGAGGAGTGAGCAGAGGCAGCAGCATCGGAGCTTCATTCTATTCAAAACTAGTCAACAGATCATCGTCACAGCAGCTGAAATTAATCAGACAGTCCGGAGGCGGCGGCGCTGTGGTGATGGCATCATCTGGCCGCAACAACAGCAGCAATAACAATAGCAAGAAGATGAAAACAGAAAGCTTCTTGAGGCATGTGGAGTCTTTGGCGAGTTTCCCATCTGGGGCTGGTAAGATCTCTCAGTTGAACGCTGTCATATTGGGGGAAGCTCTCTCTTCTGAGGAAAATGATATTGTTTTACCCAGTGATGATTTCTCTCGCCAGGCTTTGGTCCCTTCGCCCCAAAAGGTAGCTCCTTTTTCTTTTGCATTTTAAATGAAGTTGTTTTGTCAGATTTTTCTCTTTTCTGAATGGCATTTGCCTTTTTTTTTTTTTTTTGGGGTTGTTATTGGGTTAGTATTTGGAAATGTACAAAAGGTCTATTGAGGACCCTGCTGGATTTTGGGCTGATATGGCTTCAGAGTTTTATTGGAAGAAGAAATGGGGTCAACAAGTTTGTTCTGGGAATCTTGATGTTAGGAAAGGCAATGTCAAGATTGAGGTACTTAAATGTTATTCTTCGGTCGAAAAATAGAACTGGGAATTGATCAATTCTTTTTTTTTTTTTTTTTTCAAATAATGCTAATAGTAGGTTGGTTTGGTTTTCTTCTACATTTTTGCAGTGGTTCAAGGGTGGTACCACCAACATTTGCTACAATTGCTTGGACAGAAACATTGATGCTGGATTGGGTGACAAAGTTGCCATTTACTGGGAAGCCAATGAGCCAGGTGTTGATGCTACTCTTACATACTCCCAGCTGCTTCACCAAGTTTGCCAGGTCTAAGTTATCTTTTTATTTTACTGATTAATTGATATTAACTGGGTTTTATGAGTCAATGCCAATGCTGATTTTATGGGATCTTTACTCTACAGCTTGCAAATTACTTGAAAGATATTGGTGTTAAAAAGGGTGATGCTGTTATAATTTACTTGCCCATGCTTATGGAACTCCCTATCACTATGCTTGCGTGTGCTCGAATTGGTGCTGTTCATTCGGTAATTATTGGTTATATATCTAGTTTATTAATGTTCCTATTTGCTTATTTCTGAAAGATTTGCAATTCAATGTGCTTTTCAATGCCTTCAGGTTGTCTTCGCTGGATTTTCTTCAGATTCTCTTGCACAGAGAATCATGGACTGCAAACCGAAAGTTGTAATTACTAGTAATGCTGTTAATAGAGGTCCTAAGGCCATCCACCTCAAGGACATAGTTGATGCTGCACTTGATGAATGTGCCAAAAGTGGGATTTCTGTAGGTGTGTATTTTAATGCCATTGCTTTCTTAATTAGATCAAGAAGATATCTCCTGTCATTCATGTGAAGTTCACTAAGGAAGTTTACTGAGCAATACACCTTTTTAGTAAAATGTTTTTGTCTTTTGACATAATGCTAGGAATAATATTTATCAAACTGGGTTGGTCCTGTTCAACCTGGCTGCTATACTGAGGCTTGAGATAACTTTAGTATGCATTGCTTTGCTTGCCTTATCTAACAGCTTGGCGCTTGCCAAACTGATTAAACAAAGAAACTAAAGCAGCTTGCATGCCTGATTCCCATACCTTTTGACTTGCTGGCTTCTTCTGTTCTCAAATCTACTTGACTTCCCAGAGTGCCTATTTTCACTAACTATAATAGCCTATCAATACATAAGCTACAGTTACTTATCACTAGAAATTAATCTCTTACTTTAGTTCTCTCCCATTATAACCGCTTGTTTTCATTTTTCCCTTCTGACCAGATGTATGCTTAACCTATGAAAATCAATCGGCCATGACGAGGGAAAACACCAAATGGCAAGACGGAAGGGACATATGGTGGCAGGTTGGTATTACATTGCTGTTCCTCTACCATGAATGGTAGAATGCTTCTACTTCTAATTCCTGTAGTCTATTCCATGTTATTTTTTCATGCTATTCCTGCATGGTAGAGAAATTAATTGCTTAATGCAAGATGAAAATCTTTTGATATATGCTAACTGAATGGCTTGAGGCTTGACGAGTCTTCCTGTTATGTTTCATGATGGAGTTTATGTTTGCTAACAATCGATGAATGAATACCAGGATGTCGTCCCTGAATATCCAACCAAATGTGAGGTAGAATGGGTAGATGCTGAAGATCCTTTGTTCTTGCTTTATACTAGTGGGAGCACAGGAAAACCAAAGGTACGTGTTGGCCTTAATTTTAAGTGTTTTCTTTCCTTGTCTCTTTGGTTTGTCCTAATGTAAATTTTCTGAAAAAGGGTGTTCTCCATACAACTGGAGGATATATGGTGTACACGGCAACAACATTCAAGTATGCATTTGACTACAAGCCCTCTGATGTCTATTGGTATTCTTCAAACTCAGTTCATACTGAATATCGTAACCTTCTCTGTTATCTGTTGATACATAGCGAGACTTCAAAACATTTTTTATTTTTCTCATACAGGTGTACGGCTGACTGTGGTTGGATTACTGGGCACAGTTATGTCACATATGGACCCATGCTCAATGGAGCTTCTGTTGTTGTTTTTGAAGGGGTAATGGCCAAAAAACTCATGAACACAGTTTAATAAAGTTCACTAGTGTCATGGGAAAGTGGATTATATCCCTAAGGAATTAAATTTTCAAGGCATTCTGTATAAACTGATAATTTAAGTGTGGGACTAGGAAAGACTGTTTCCAATAAACATGAAGAAGATGTACTTAAAAGTCTATTGAAAACTTCTAAAATTCATCTGAATAAGTTGTTTCTAGATGTTCAATGTTATTGTAATACCGCAACACACGGTAAGTGTACCTTATCAGTATATAAAACTCTTTATTAATGACAGGAATCGTAGAGAATAAATTATGGGTTTGCTATGTTTTGGTTCTAAGTTCTGATTCACAAGAAACTGAGAGTTCTGATTCACAAGAAACTGAGTGGCATCCTTAATAGTAGATTAGTAGTAATGCTCCATTATGTTATCTGCAGGCTCCAACTTATCCTGATTCTGGTCGCAGTTGGGACATTGTTGACAAATACAAGGTGACAATATTCTATACTGCACCGACCTTGGTGCGTTCTCTCATGCGTGATGGCAATGAGGTACGAAATTTGTCTAATTGTACTTGTGAAAAATCTGTGGCTTACAAGGGGTTTAAATCATTTATGGCAATTGTTGTTAATCATGATAAGCGACTACTCCATTTTACTTTTCTCGGTTACATGTGATCAGAAAAGGAGAGAAAATTTGAGGTTTTTTTTTTCTTTTCAAAGTTACTTTTCATCAATTTCATATTCATGTCAAATATTGTTGATTATGCAGTATGTTACCCGCTACTCCCGCAAATCCTTACGGGTTCTGGGAAGTGTAGGCGAGCCTATTAATCCAAGTGCATGGAGGTCTTTAGCTCTTCTTTATTTTGTCTTATGCAGAAGTCAATGCGTGTAAGCAAATATCTTTAAAAGAATTTTCTAACACACTCCTGTTTCTTTTAGGTGGTTTTTCAACGTTGTGGGAGATTCAAGGTGTCCTATCTCCGACACTTGGTGGCAAACTGAAACTGGTGGCTTCATGGTATGTTTCTTTCCGTGAATTTCCCAGATTGTGCATACTTTCTAGAAGAAATTATATGGTAACACGGTGATTTCTCTCCTGTGTATACATGGTGCTGTTTCTTCGTGACAGTAATCTAATTAATGATATTTCGCCCCTGCTACCTGGCAGATTACTCCATTACCGGGTGCCTGGCCGCAGAAGCCTGGTTCTGCTACATTTCCCTTCTTTGGGGTTCAGGTCTGAGATAAAAAACCTTTTATTGATCTTATCATCTAATACGTAAGTTATGTTCTATGCTTTGATTATTTGCCCTTTTTTTATCATTTTCTTTTTTGGATCCAACTGTAGCCTGTCATAGTAGATGAGAAGGGTGCTGAAATAGAAGGCGAGTGCAATGGGTATCTTTGCATTAAAAGCTCATGGCCTGGTGCATTTCGGACTCTTTATGGAGATCATGAAAGATACGAAACCACTTACTTTAAGCCATTTCCGGGATATTATTTCACTGGTGATGGCTGCAGCAGGTAAGCTCCTACTAGCATTAAGAGAATTGTTGATGTGTAACCACTGTTTTATGTGATCTTGATTTATGATTCGCATGCTATGTTTTGGAGTTTGATCTACTCTGTAAAGTGACCTGTGATGGTTAGTTTTGCTCCTTGGATCTATCTTTCAGGGACAAGGATGGATACCACTGGCTCACTGGACGAGTTGATGATGTTATCAACGTTAGGTAATTTTTAAAATTTTCAGCTCTATCAGCTGTTAGCCATTTGCTTTGAACAAACATGCAAAATGAGTTATAATTGACTAACCAGTTTAAGCTGTCAAACTATTCCATGCATTCTCACTCACAAAGAATCATACACTTGTATATCTCAGGATCATGTTGCATGCCTATAAATCTTTCAGGATGTTTTTGTATGCCATTTTTGCTGTCTTTGAATAATGCCCGATAATATTTGCAGTGGACATCGCATTGGCACAGCAGAAGTGGAATCTGCTTTAGTTTCTCATCCCCATTGTGCAGAAGCGGCTGTGGTTGGTGTTGAGCATGAGGTATACTTCAGGCACACGTGTGTGTGTGTGTGTGAGATAGAGAGAGAGAGAGAGAGAGAAATGGGAAAAATGGGGTTGTACAGTTGATAAAGTGACTTCTGTTCTTGCAAGTTTTCATGTTTAAAATAATTTTAATTGATGCATATGCCTGAGTCCCATATATCTAATAATTAACTTCTACATTCTATTGCCAATAGGTGAAAGGTCAGGGTATTTATGCGTTTGTTACTCTCGTGGAGGGTGTTCCTTACAGTGAAGAACTCCGGAAGAGCCTTGTACTTGCTGTGAGAAAACAGGTTTTTGTCTAACCCAATGGCTTGTCCAGTCTGAAGACAAGCCTTTCAAAAGCATATAAATCTGTTTTGTCTGAATGCTGATCAATGCATTCTTACTGTGATTGTCAATCTGTCTAAATGGGAAGGGGGGGTTGCTTTTCTCAATTGGATTCAAAAGTGCAGGAATCATATCGCAGATAGCTATTTTGCCTTTTTAATTAAATTCCTCAGTGGACCTATCAACTCATACCACCTAGTTCTTATAGTCAAAACCAATTCATGTTTATCAATGAAATAATTGTCTTGATCTTTCCTCTGATAAGAGCTGATCCTCCATACTAAAATGACAAATGTCTATGAAACTGTTGAATCTATAAATTCCAAAGGATGCATGTTGAATTTTTTATTGCTATAATAGAGAACAATGTATGTATATTCATCAATTAGAATTTATATTCATCAATTAGAATATAAACTGAAGCTTCTTGATCGCTGCATGTTTCAGATTGGAGCATTTGCAGCTCCTGACAAAATTCATTGGGCCCCTGGCCTTCCAAAAACAAGGAGTGGAAAGATAATGAGGAGAATTCTGAGAAAAATTGCTTCCAGGCAGTTAGACGAACTGGGAGACACTAGCACACTTGCAGATCCAGGTGTGGTCAATCAACTGATTGCGCTTGCTGATTGCTGAAGATCCTAACTTGCTTTGTTGTAGGTCATCCATCAGGACCTTGTTTATTATAGTTTTTGTCTTATAGCATAAGTTGCCATGAGCAACCACTTTTCTTTTTCATTCACACATATTCTGGTCCCTTTTCGAACCTATTCTTTTGTCCTTGTGTTGTCGATAAAATAATTCGAGCTTGTTTGTTCATGTTCTCAATTTGCTTCACATTCTCAACACATTTAATTTCTTTAGTGCATGTTTGGTCGAAAGAAATGGGAGAAGAGGAGAAAAATGGAAAGGAGAGGAGATAGAAATTGGGGGAAAAAGATGGTCAATCGTTATTTTATTTTTTGGTTTAATGTGAAATCATCTCTTCTTCCCTTATTTCTTTTTCCTTTCCTCCTTTTCTCTTTTCCTTACATTTCTTTAAATCGAACATACTATTAGGGTGTTAGGAACTTGTATCACAATAATTTTTTTATTTCCGCTTTTGCCCTAAGAATAATGGAAATTGGGTTTATGAAAGCATGGTTGTAAATCGCCTGTGATTGTATTGTTAGTGTTAGTGTTTAATTTGCAAACGTGTTAAAACCCAGCACATACGTTTTGTTGCGGTGTTCCAAAAGCTCACTCTGGAAATGACTGCATATAAATTATAATAATATTGTGGTTATGAGTGCAAAGTGAAGAATCGCCGTATTCATACGAGTGAAAACCTTGAAAATTTGAAAAATTTTAGTGCAATAAATCATCTGGAGTTTCAGCAAATCCAAATGCGAATCAAAATACAAGATTGTATAGTCTTGATAAATGGAGGTAATTACATCCTCACTGCAAACCAATAATGGCTGATCATACTCAACATCCTTATTCAAAATGATTCAGTCAATAACAATTTCATACTTGCGTGCACAAAAAAATCATGTTCACAGTTGAAGGACTGAAAATGACGCCCAAATTCAAATCACAGCATAAGACAATAATCACAGGAATTTACCACGGATATGCCATGAAACTTGAGTATTAACCTAGTTACACCCTCGTACTTCAAAATTATCATAATATACCTTTTGAAACGAGAAATACCCTCAAATATCCCTTATTACAACTAGCATTGTTCTTCTATTTCAGGAGATTTCTTCCTCCTCCTCCTCCTCCTCGAGAATTTATTCTCCTTTGGCCGCAATAGCTTTATCAAAATTACCCCTATTAACCATAATAATTTGTCTCTTCTCCAAAGTGGTGAAAATTATCCCTAATCGACAGTCAAGAATTCATCAAGCAACATCAATATCAAATCTTTGCCAAGTAAAATTTTATATTTTTTTTCTTAAAGGGAGGGTGGGCAAACCCAAAGAAATTTGAACCCCAAAGAAATTTGAACCCTCCCACCCCAGGACTCGAACCCGGCACTACGACTCTAGAACCGAACATTGCGACCAACCCGACCACGGCCTTGGAGGCAAGTAAAATTTTATATATTTATATACATAAGATTCTCGAATCTTGATGTCTATAATTATAGTTGGTTAGCATTGCATTTCTTAATGTCATGTCTGATATGGTAATGGTTTTGGATGAGTCTTGGGCTTTATCAGATACTGCTGAGGAGCTGATAGAGTACTTTCTTTATATTGAAGCTCCGGAGCTTGAGTTTGAAATTGCAAAGTTGAGGCAAGGTTAGTTCATTTATTTGACTTATTATTATATTAAAACAATGAAATATTTTTAGAAATGCATGTAACTTGATTGACAATTTACCTCTTCTAAGATGTATTCATAGATAAAGGTGTACAATTTGGTAAAATGCGTCTTTCAACTATAATTATATGTTGGTAGAATAATTTATATGTTGATGAGAATGAATGGAGTGCTAAACTAGTGGAGCTGTAACTGATTTGATTTGTTGATAGAAAATAAATTTCTTTAATTTTTTAATACTTGTAAAGATTATTTACTTTTTAAAGTTTGATAATAAGACACAATGAGTTCTAACTATTTAGTCATTCTTCCTTTCTACTTCACCGTAGGCATTTGCAGTTGCATCAATAAATTATTGGCATTAAGATTCAAGAACCCCATATGTTTGTTTGCTTTACTTGTTATACTTGCATGCCTGGTATCCCTCTGTTTTTGCTTTCATAATTTTTTTTAACTTTATGCCATGAATTTATTTTGTATCTTACCTTATCCTGAATTTATTTCTTTCATTCCTCTCTATTTCTCTCTTGATGCTTGCATGAGTAAGGGGGGGTATTTTCTTTCTTTTCATTTCTTTTAATTTTTTTTAAAAAAAAAAAGCAAAAGAAATTATGTGTACTTTTTATCATTCTCATATTCTTATTCTTAGACCCCTTATGTCACATGTGTTGCTGGTATAGAAGTAGCTATACTAAAGGCCAAATGTTTACTATTTTCTTTTTTATTCTTTTTAGATTTAAATTTAAACTATTTTCTCTTCCTTGTTTGTATCTTTTTCCATAGTCTTCATATCTTATTATTAGACCAATTAAAAAATCTTTGTTTAGTTTCAAGAAGAAAAAAAAAATCCTCTATGATTTTATTAGTTGTTTGATTCATGGGATGAAGTTGTTTTAATGTTTGGTTTTAGAATTATATTTTTGTAGGTTGTTCATATTTGCTTTTGTTTTTAAGGTCATTTCTTTGTTCTTCTTTATTGATATGATTGTGCCAAACTAGAAGGAAAAGAGAAAGAATGAACCTATGATTTGTAATATTAATTCTCATTAGGAAAGGGGACACAAAACTTCAACTTTGTCCAAACAATATAGAATTTTCTTAGATGTTTGATTTCACCTTTTTATTTAATCATAGATTAAAGTGGCATTTTCTTTCTTTATACTGTACAACCAAGCAAAGGTTATAGAGATTTTTCTTGAAATTATTGTATATAAGTTAAAGAACTCAATTGTAGTCGTGTAATGAATTTTTTATTTGACTGTAGTCGTGTAATGAATGCTTTACTGGACTATAGTTATGTAATAAAAATTATACTAGACTGGTATATCGTGTAATTTTTTGAATTTGTTTAGAATATATTCTTATATAATTTTTTAGTTGTATTACTTATTATAATTCAAATATTTTTGTGTTTATGCAGATGGAACTAAAAATCAAAGAATCAGCTTATTTCAAAGCAAAAATTTATAACTGATCCTCACTAAATTTAGTTGAGGACAGTACATCAAAAGAAAACTATTTGACTAGCAAAACATTATTTTCAGGAGTTCTTGTTTTGTTTTTTTTTTTTTTTATGTGCAAGAGTTAAAGTTTTCTGTCCAGTAACTCTATAACATATTATTAAGGGAAGTGAAATCAAATAAGAAGGCAATGTGGTTTAAGATTGAACAGAAAATTATTTGATTCTTAATGAAGGAGTTTGTCTTGGTAACAAAATTGAATTACAATCTATTATACACAGCCAATACTAAAGATATAGATGTCAAAATATATTGCCAACAAGATGATGTTAGACAATTTCGCAAAGTACTGGCTATCGATTTTTTTGAAATACAATCTTTAAGAACTTTATTATTGTGATTTTGTCATTTTTTGGATTAGTTATCATGAGATGTAATAGTTACAATTATGATGTTGTTGACATTTTATATGATTAAAGATAATTTTACATCATACGTATGTTTTATTTTTTATTAAATGTATTATTAAAAGAGAACAAAATAGTTTTGTACAGCGTATGTAATATAACAGGATGATCATGTATCCATAACAGAAACATTACTTATTCATCTCTTAATAAATTATTGTAGTTGAGTAAAATTAAATATACACGATAATAGTTGTGTAACTTATAAATACACAACAGTAGTTACACTATTGTAATTGTGTACATAGATATAGAATTAAAATTACATAAAATGCTCATCATAGTGATAACACAATCAATATAGCATTAACATATCAAACATCAATTCAACAAATAACAAAAGATATTATACATCAAACAATATATGTCCAATACATATTCGAATCATAAATAAATTTTAAGAAAATATAAGTTGCTACACAATTATCATAATTATTAAGATATTCAGCCCAAACACTCAACCCATGTATTATAAACCTCTGGTCGCCTCCCTTTGAAAAGAACATAAGCCACACATACGTGCTTATTCACCAGCAAAATTGGTTGTCATAATACTGTAACGCATGTTGTAGAAATATCAATGCAAATAACTCGAGATACTCTTTTTACCAATTATAAGTATGTTATAGAAAGGGACACTATGATTCTTCTTGCTTCCGTACCATTAAATCTATAATGGCCGTTTTTTTCAATTCATTCTCTATAAAATATAATAGGCACATGTATTGAAATCATGTTTCGTATTAATACAACACACAATTATATAATAAATAAAAAAATAAAATCAAACAAAACAAATAAAAACATTAGAACCACTTGTCCATTTATATGACAATAGTCGTGTAACTTACTAAAATACACAATTATAATCCAACAAACAATCAACGGACACATTTAGTGAAAAAAACATATTTTTTTTCACTAATACAAAGCTAGGGTATCATAATAACTTCAACACTTTTCACACTTACATAATTGCAGTCGTGTAAAATTCACACATACACGATTATACTTGCGTAAGTTTATACATACATAACCGTAGTTGTGTACGTTCATAAATACATGACATCAGTAGTGTAAACTACTAAAATACACGATTACAATCTAACAAAAAGGTAAGGGATATATTTGGTGAAAAAAAAATTTTTTTGTATTAATACAAAGTTAAGGTATCACAATAACTGCAACATTTTTCATAATTGCACGATTGTAGTCATGTAAAATTCATAGATACACGATTATAGTCGTGTAAGTTTGTACATACACGGTATCAGTAATATAACTTATTGAAATACCCGATTGTAGTTGTGTAAATTTAAGAATACACGACTACAGTTGTGTACAATGAGTGCAGAATAAAAATTTTTAGAACAAAATAAGATTTTAACTAATGTAATAAGAAAATTCATCACATAGCATTTATATGATGCAAATATAATGAAAATATGAGTTGTTTTGTTGTTTATCACAACTCAATCAAAACCTTAAAATTATTATAATATCAAAAAAATATATAAAGAATACAAAATAAATATAAATTTTAAAATACCTTATTCATTGTATAAATAATGCATCTAATTGCTAATCAAATATCACTACAATAGCTGTTAAGTAATGATTTCGAGTGTTTGAATTAAAATTTTTGTTGTGTGTTGTAAAATATTGTCAAGAGTGAAATGTTGGATGTGTTGCTTTGTTTGTTTAGTTCTATATTACTCAATCAAAACCTTAAAAGTATTATAATATAAAAAAAAATATATAAAGGATACAAAATAAATATAAACTTTAAAATATCTTATTCATTGTATAAATAATGCATCTAATTGCTAATCAAATATCACTGTTAAGTAATGATTTCGAGAGTGTAAAGTAAAATTTTTGTTGTATGTTGTAAAATATTGTCAAGAGTGAAATATTGAGTAATGATTTTGAGAGTGTGAAGTAAAATTTTTGTTGTGTTGTAAAATATTATCAATAGTAAAATGTTGGGTTGGGTGTGTTGCTTCGTTTAGTTCTATGTTTTTCTTTTAAGAATAATTTAGTTAATATACGCGCTAAAATAGCATATTTATATAATTTTAAACTATGAAGCTACATAAATACCCTAATTTTATGGTCTATTTAATTAAAAACTCCCAACACTACTGTATCAGAGACAGGAAATTCATAAAACTGGAATCACATTAAACACCTGATCGCCAAGAGAACGACCGTATAATCCTCACCATTTTTCATCTACACCCATCTGTCTGTTTAAGAAGCAAAATTAAATGAATATAGATGCTGATTAAATCAATCTCATATCCAACAGACGGGCAGCCAAAATATGAAATAGTCAAAAACAGTAATATCTAAACTTATTTTTCAGGAATCTCACAATGCAGTACCAACAAAAATTCATCACACTTCATACAAACTTTCACAAATCCTTCTGCTTCAGCAGTAAGCATTATGTTTCTAATCAGAATCATCATAAACACCTCCATCATCAGATAGCTCATCAAATGATCTTATGTCAAGCTGGTAGCGAAGTATACCACCAATTCCACCAAACCCTCTGCAAAACTGTGAGCCCTCCTGGGATTTGTTGGTAACAAATTCAAGTGTGCAACCAAACTTTTTGTACTCGTTGGCAAACCACTCAAGCAAAGATGTCTTTTCCTGAACCTCCAACTCAGCAGATGTGGCTGCATCGCGGAAGTTGCTCTGATCAGCCTCTTGGTCTCTGTTCAAGTGCTTTAAAACAATTTCACCAGTAACACTGTTTTTCAGTACATACCTATTGATATCCAGATTTTCCCACACAATAAGGATTTCTACAGCACCCATTTCCAGAGCCTTCAATGTGTCATCAACACCAAAGACATATTTTCCAGTGTCCTGACTGATCTCCTCAAAGTATTTTCCAATCAAACGTTTTTCTTGTATGAACTTCACATTTGATAAGATTTCAGCAGACAACTCAATTGCTTGGTTAAAACCATTTTCCCCACCATAAGAAACATCAACAACATTCAATATCTTGGCTTGTAAACGAGGATCAAACATATCAGACTGGCTCAGCTCAGTTTTGAAATCAGCAGAACCAGCAAGAATTAACCCAGAAACATTGGGCTGACTGGTAGCAGGATTGATAAAGAACTGTGTAGCAAGCTCTGCTGTCTTCCTCACATAGTTGTGACGTTTCTCCATCCGAAGACGAGCAAAACGAAGAGCTGACTGCCCTCCTCTTCCATGCTTCTTTGGCAGATCGACAGTAAACTTATGAAGCACCTCTCTTGTGTTTCCACTTAATGTACCAAATAGGGTGCCATTTCCGTCCATGACAATAAACCCAAATTTATCATCAGATTCTAAGAGTTCATTCAAGGCTTCAGTGTGAAACTTGTTATCACAGAGATACAATGATGCATTTATAGGCTTGAAAGGTTCAAAGTCAATTGTCACTTTCTTTTCCTTGCCATCCTCAGTAACAACTGTTCCGGTATAAAGCACCAACCCATTGGGAGGAACCTTGTTATATAGCTTAAGCCTCTGCTGAGCAGAAGTAATAGCAGCCAGAACGGACTGACGGTTGACCCTACTTTTAATATTTGAAGCAGTTCCAAATTCATCACCAAGCATCTTCGTGACCCGAGAAATTTGATCACGTGGAGGCATAATAAGGGATATCATACTGGTTCCATTACCTCTTGCAGATTCCAGTGCCTTGATCAATTTTTTGATTTTCCATATCTCTATGTTCTTATCTGTTTCCTGACCGTCTGACATTTTGGGTACTGGTTGAAACTGCAAAAACTGTGAGTTGAGGTATGAGAAGGTACAAAAGTCCAAGAATAAAGAAAAAAGTATTTGAAATTACCATGCTGTGATGAACCCAGCTATGGATTACATGTTAGTCAACATAATCATATGCAATTATGCATCGTATTTTCAGGTAGAAGCAGAATCATTCAACACTAGCATAAATTAGTAATAAGTTTTATCAAACTAACCACAAAAATGTTCTGAGTCCCATATTAAGCATAATTTCAACAAGAAACTATGAGCATAGTAAATTACCACATATGAATTATTTGATAAGAATATAAACTATAATATGTTACCACAACCAAGATGTATTTGAAAGAGCAATAGAAACAGATTTACAAGGAATGAAAAAATTAGACAATAAGTGTAAAATTTCATTTTAATATGCAAATGGATTGAAATAAAAAAAAGAGCTTATACTGAAAAATACACCTAAACTATCCGGCATAAACATTTGATAAATAACACATACCAATAGATACAAGAAAATCTCTAGAAGAAACCAGTGCAAGAAGCACCACAGAAACAGGAAAAGTAACCAATCAAATCCACTTCATTGGACACCACGAGCCATTCCAGAACCAAATCAATAACTTTAAATTGCCATTCTTGGAAGGAAATTCAACTTTAATACAACCTTCAAAAGCCCACAACCATAGTATTGAAACCATCTTTATAGCAGATTCAAAAATCAAGTTCTCCAGAGCACAGCAGAAAATACTTGTTGCTATATATATATATATATATATACATTTTCAAAAAAAAAATGACTTTCGATGAAAATCCAACAAGTCAAGAAAGCCACAAGCATAATCCAGCTAATTTATTAACACAAACATTTATTCATTATAGGGAAGGTTGCGAACAACGCCTGGTTAAAGTGCACACACACACTCAATTACATCATGAAATAATGAAAAAGCAAGATCGATTAAAATTCATAACCCGAGATGAAAACAAGTAATCTAAAATTTAAAAAAAAGGCAAAGGAAGAGTGTTAAACCGACAAGATCTGAGCGTATATCAGGATTAAATTTAATTCAGACGAAACAATAAGCAAATCACGAACCAAATTGAGAGTGAAAAGAGAGAGAGAGAGAGAGAGAATCAGCTGTAGATGAAAAAGACTCAATAAGTTGAGCTGACAATAGGTAAAAAAAAAAAAATGAAAAGAAGAAAGAAGCATGGCTGATTGTTGGTTAACCTAGATGAGTAGCAATCAGCGACGGCTCAGCAACAAAGGTCGGCTTCTGTCGCTCTCCCTCTCACCCAAGTCCTGAAATGACAAATCTCAAAACGAGAAGAGTCCCTTCCCTTGGCTGCGGCTGCGGGCTAGGGTTTTCCAATTGGAAGCGTTCTCCTCTAATCTCAGGGCCCACACACACTACCACCAATTCTTTACAAGTTTACATACCTGTGTTATTCTTTTTCTTTTCTTTTTCGTTTATTGAAAATAAATTTTGGTCTCCCTCCTTTTGGGGGAAAAAAGAAAACGATTGTACCAAATCAACATATTTTGGGGGAAAAAAGAAAAACAAAACAAAACAATTGTACCAAATATTATGGCCATAATATTGGTATAATTTTCGTCTCAACTATTGTTGATAATTATTATTATGTTGGTGTTTTGGGAGAGATGGCAAAAAAATTCAGTCTAAATTTTGGTCTGATTAGTCTGATTCGATTTTTTCAGACTTTAGTCCGAATTTAAAAGTTAAAATTTAGACTCGAACTTTAATTTTTAGACCCGATTAAATTTAAGTTCGGGTTCGAGCCTTATATAATCCAGTCCGATCATTTAATAAATTAAAAAAAAAATTATACTAACACGATATACACATATGACACATCACAAATTGAATGAATATTTTTATTTGTATAAGACATAAATGTTGTTTTTTTTTTTACGTTGAGTTATGGAATTGTGTGTTTTTATTTATACAAGACATAAGTTTTTACTTTTTAAAATTGGGTTGTAGAATTGTATAGTTTTATTTATATACGATGAATTTTTTTTTTTTCAAATTACACAAGTGTAAATTAAATTTTAAATATAAGTTGTGAAATTATGTATTTTTATTTAAGTATTAAATTTGAACTTGAGAGAAAAAATAATAGGTATACTGTACTTGAAAATAAATCAAACAATTAAAATAATTAAATACATAGCTGAGACACTGAGTAAACAAATTAAATAATTTAAATAAAATAAAACTGAGATCATCGTCTTGACCTAGCCGACCGACCTCGACCGAATTAAGTCCGACTGAGACCAACCCGAAACAAAAATTATCGAACTTTTAATTTAAATGGTCAAATCGAGCTCAGGACAAAGCTCGAGCTCGACCCAACAAATTGCCAACCTTAGGAGCATGACACTATTTTGTAATGAAACAATAACCTAAATAAAATCTCAAACCATGCCACTCAAATGATTTTATTTTTACCTATTAAAAACTGATTAACACCCACCCAAAAAAAAAAAAAAATTAATTGATTTGAATAAAAACAGCTTAGTCCTTATCAACTTAAATAATTGAACGGCCTAGCACCCAACCATTCAAACAATTAAGAAAAAACTTACTTTGCAACTAACTTCTTGGTTTAATTTATTAAGAGACCAACTTACTTTACCAGCAGCTTCTTCCTTTAACTTATCAAACACCCCCATTTATCGATACCCATATGCTTGTGAGAATTTATTTTCTTAATTTTTTTCATATGAAGTACTGTATAGATCATATTGGAAAAATAAAGACCTAATTATCTATGTAATCTTATAAATAATTAGAAACTTCCCTAAATATCTCTTTCAACGCTTACAAAACGCATCGCTACCCTTGCATTTCCCTTTCCCCGGTCTATTTATACAATTTGCATATTTCACATTAACTCCGTCCACCTTTGTAACTACATTCTTTGACTATATGCTCAACCGTCCGCATCCTATCCACCACACAACAGAGAGCACGGAAAGCTAATTTTTAAAATTAAAGAAAAAAATGAAAAGAGATCTAGATCTAGCCTTCTTTTTCCCCTTCATTTTTTTAACCCCTTCAAAGTTAGTGACTTGTGTTAATCTCCTAACAATGTGCCAATTTGAGATACAAAATTAAATATCACTTTTTTCAGTTTTCCTTGAATTATCCGCAATATTCTCATCTCTGACCGCTCTGCTGTTGCAGAGGTACTTGAGCTGAAAATAATTTCCTAACCTAAATTTTAGAGGTCTAACAAAATTGGGGACGTCATACTGTACAGATTAAATAATTGGGGCATAGCTCATCGCCTCATCATATGAGACATCCCAAGCTTGAAGCGAAGCCATCAATTTACTACATACATGAAATTGCCGCCAATGGACAGGACAGAAAGCCTTCCCGGTTGTTTGGGCTGCAATCAAGTCAGGTTAACATTGCGATGACTATCAGCAAATTCTCGAATTATACGCTTCAGAACTCGTCCCCCTTTCCCTTGCATATGGCCGTAATTGCTATTCCCCCCATTGCAGCTCATGCTCTCCATATAATCTGAGGCTGCACCTGCTAGGGCTTTTAACCAAACTGGTGCCAATGTTTCGGTTTCTCCCTGTTTTAAATACTCTGCTGGAAGAACCTGCACCTGCAGTAAGTTATGTATTTTAAGTAATCTGAAATTAAAGAAAAAGAAATCCTGATGGATAGCAAGAGTGAGAGACCGCTGAGTGTAGCCATCCTTGCAAAGATTCCCAAGAAAGAATAGCCTTCCCAGTCATTCTTTCACTCATACTGCAAATTGCAGCCAATTGTTGCAGGATTGTTGCACACTTGTGAACCTATTAAGAAGAGGAAACAACAATAATTCCTCAACTTCAATGAATTTCAAATCTTTTGACTATAAGATAGTTCTAATGAGCAGTTTAATAAGCAATAACTAAGCTGGATCTCACGTTTCTTTGGGAAACGAAGCCTCCAGAATATATCTGAAGGAATTCCGTAACTTTAATTATGCTACTTATATATTCCAGAAGGGAGAATTCTTAGCTTGAAAATAATGAAGACTGAAGCATCAATATCTTGAGCCAAACATTTATTGCAAAATTGAATCCCCAACCATGAAATGCATTTTATAGATATTAGCAATTTAGGCACCTTGAATTTGCAAGATATTAATACTCAACATCAGTGCTTATATCCAAAGACTTGGCTTACTAGAACGTCAAGCCAAGGTATCACCATCTGATATCTCACATGTAGTCCAACTTCAATTTAAATGAAAAATAATAGCTATACAAAGAGAAATGCATATTTATATTTCTTATAGGAAAAAAAATTGCATATTTATATTTAAGATTGAAAGATGTATTTACCCGTGACATTGCTGAAACACCGAGTAAAGCATACACTACATTTGATACCAGTCCCTCACCACTACGAGATATGACCTGAATTGCCATTGCATTAAATGATCCTTCAGGAATACTAGTCATGTATCCCAACAAAGACGCCAGACATTCTTCTAAGAAACCTTGAAGAATCAAAATAAATAACAGTCAATATACCATCACCTAGATATAAATGAATTAAACAAATACAAAAAGAAGCAACAAGAATCCATTTACAATTAAAATCACAGAGAGCACCAAGTCCATGAAGAATTACATAAAGCAGCAGCTATCCCTAATCTTTTATTGAACCAAGTAATCTTCTATCGTTATCAAACATGCACAATGTAAGCTCATACATTGTTGACAACTTTTCCATTTGTCAGGGATAATTTGGCTGCAGAATGAGCTTTTTAACTCCTTCACTTTACTTGAAAATACAGAGGGCCTCAGAGGACTACAAATCTATTTGCTTTTTATACTGTTATACCCTACAATATATAATTCCGAGGGGAAAAAAAAAAAACCAAAGCAGTAACCAATGTTATCCTCTACAATATATATTACCAAAACAAAGCATACAGCAGTGATTAGTTTATTTAAGCTGTTGTGCATTGTACTTACAAGATAAATATGACATTGCTCCTAGTGCTGCTCCTCGATGCATAGCCGTGCAGCATATAGCTGCCTTTTGGAAGGAAACTTCAAGAAGAGCACCAGAGGCAGCCAATACTTCCTAAGGTATAACACACACCAGAGACATCATTCAGATTAATTTCCCTGAAGCAGTTAAGCCTTCACAACTTCTGATTAAGTACACATTGGTTTAAATTATTTAATCTAATCGCTAGAGAAGAAATAGAAAATAAAAAGAACACGATCAATTATGATGAAAGGTATACTAAACCTTACGAGAGGTACGAACAAAAGTGGATGCAAAATTTGTGTAGGCTTCGACTAAATCAGGTTCTTGGTCACATATATATGATGAATTAAGAGCCCTCACTGATGCTGCTTGGGTAAACCTTTCAAATGTCGTGACAAACAAAGGTCCATACTCATCCTTGTGACCAAATTCTTCAATGACCACAGAAGCTGAGAATTTCATACAAGGAAAATAAAGTAAGCAAAAAGCATTTATTATATGATAAAAACACACAATTAAGACTTGATTATTTCCAGCAAAGTGGCCTAATGCAAAACAACCACATCTATATAGATGGAAATTTCAACAGTAACATAAAATTTTACAAAGACATTGAAATATAATTGAAGGATTTTCATGAGTAATTCTATATGTTATATTTTAAAGTAGTAAGTTGCTTCATTGTGATGAGAATGCTAATCATTTTTTCCCTTCAGTGTGAGGTTGCTTCTAGATTGTGAGGAAAATTATGCAAAGAAGCAAATTTATCTTGGGCTATTCTCTGTTCTTGTGAAGCCTTGTTAATGGAAAGCATTGATGCTTTTGGGAAAGCTAAGACTCTTTGGAGAAGAGCAGTTTCAGCTATCTTTTGGGTGATCTGGAATGAAAGAAATAGTAGAAACTTCAAAGAGTCTGCCTGTGGGATAGAATTCATCTTTTAGCTTTGCTATGGGTGTCGGTGACTAAGGATTTCCAGGACACTTAATTTTTCTTCATTCATCTTAAGGATTTCCAGGACACTTTTTTATAGGGTTAGGTAGTCTCTTCTGGGTTAAATCACACTTTTGGGGATTGATACTGTTCTGAAAAGCTTTGATTGATTTTGGGAGGATACCTGGTCCACTACTAAAGTGTATTTTTCCATTATTTAGCAATACAAATACTCATAGTTTCTAATATAATAAAAAAAATGGTAGTACTGAGAAAATGATTGTGTGCAACTTTTCTTGGTTGTCTCTCCAAGTTGGGGACAATGGGATAATGTCATATTAACCCAATGAATGAGGAAGGAATGTTCGTATTCAGCAGCAAACCAGGCAATTGCTCTTCACTAGCAAAACTATTTGTTATCATTTTACACATCATGGAATAGTTTTTTTCCAAGCATGGTATGCTGCCAGGAGTAGCTAAAAATCACAAAAACATTAACTAAAGCAGATTGGGGCGTCCAGTGTGTACCCAACAAAAGATGATCCTTGGATAACTTCAGAAACACCATGATAACATTACAATGAAACCAAACTCTTACCTGTTCTAATATAGCATTCATGACTCTGGAATGAAACAAAATTTGTTGATAGGCAATCAAGTACTTGGGGCAGTAGCGTTACAAAGTGTTGGCCTGTGAATATATTAATGATGTTATCAGAAGCCTCCATGACATTTCACAAAACCAGAGGAAGCGTGGGAGAAAAAGGTACTTAAATACCTGACGACTGAATCGCTAGTGAAAGAGCCCGACAAGCTGCTGTAGATAAATTCCCACTCTCCATGTGTTTAGACCTAAAAAGTTTCTCTAACATGGGCCAAAAAACTCTTAGCAGTGCAAATATAGGGTCATCTCCAGCAGGATTGGTTGGCAGAGGTGATGGAAGATGGCTAAATACAGTTCCCATCCTGTAATCAAAGAATCAGCCAATCGAGTTAGGGCACTGTGAGTATTGAGCGATTACAGAATAATTGTATGTAACAGGTTTTAAATTGCACACTAAGACCTTTTTGTTTTATAACAGTGTATATTTCAGTTGTTTTAAGTGTAACTGTTTTTTAACTTTACACTAAAAAGTTGCTAAATGCTTCTGAAAGATTTCAAAAGAAATACAAACTATCCCTACGGCATATGAACAAAACTTTGTAGTCTCATAGCATACCTGTAAAGCCCTCTTGTTGCAGAACTCAAACTTTGCGTATACGTAGCTGGATTATGTATGAGAGAAAGGTTATTATCTCCATCAATCTGAAAGAATATTAATGCTTTCAATTACAGTTCAAGATCATAAAATTATAGTTTACTATGAGATTAGTTTTCAATGATTCAAATCATGGCCCAAGCAGCAAACTTACGTAAAATGCCACAAACAAAAATGTTGAGGTTCAGACAAGTACCATAATGAATCCGAGATCAACTCATTGTCTTTTCATTCACAAACCCCAATTAATTGGATCTATAACCAACAGCTTGAATGTCAAATGATAAGAGATCAACTCATTGTCTTTTCATTCACAAAACCCAATTAATTGGATCTATAACCAATAGCTTGAATGTCAAATGATAATGGCGGGTTATTCTTTACTTATTACTAGGACCATGGATAGTTATGGAAATGAGTACAACAACATCAAATACTACTCACAGTTTCCTATTAGGAAAAAAAAACATTAAATACTACTCTTAAGTGGGAGCAGACGAACAGCATATCTAATAAGTCAAAGGACATTTACAGCATGTCTTTCATTATTTTCAACAAGAAAAACGCCCTGAATCTAGAAAACATACATAAAGAAACACCAAACTGAAAAACTAAAGCAAAGACAGCCAACTTAATGTATCAACAAAATCAGGAAAGAATATAATATTGGCATAGAATTGCAAGATTAACACCATTTAGCAACGTGAGGGAAAAAATGATAGAACAGACAATCAGGAAGGACAAATCATAACAAAAGAAAATAAGTGGGGCAGCAAAGCCAACTTACAAGTTTTCCAATAGCTTCATAGCTAGATGAAAGCAGTCTAGCCAACAAATTGTTTTTCAACTCTTTATTTGGAACAGAGCCAAGGATCAGACTGATTGCACCAACAACTTCTTCCTCATCTTCCAAAGGTAAATGCCTCTTCTCCAAAGTCTGAGAAACCAACATCCATTTTAAGACTCATCATGAGTTTTATTAACAAAAATAAATTAAAAATAACCTTCAAGGAAAAAAAAATATCAACCAGGCTACATAAATATATATTATTATGCAAATAACTTTTCTATAAAACTTTTCTATAAAATGAAGAAAAATTCAAAGGAAAGCATAACGCCAAAAAGCTAATTGGATTCGTGAAACAGAAAACTATCGAACTTGGTCTAGATCAGTTTGGACACCATAATGCTATCTTATCAACAAATAAATAATAGTATAATGCTAACTCTTTTGACGAAGGATGGTAGACTGAGGGATCAATTGATCCACTGAGTACAACAGGTTAAATGGTGAAGCATTCACATCTTAATTATAAATTACAAAGATAAAAATGCTTCCAAAAATTAAAATATCTCAAACCAAAATAGAGGGATTTTAATGTCAACAGAAAATTATTTAAAATTGATTCACAATTTCCCAAACACAAATGAGAGAAGCAAAAACTCTCAAAATATAAATTTTAAAAAATAATAGTAAACATCGCACCAGTGTAACATCCAATACCTCCCCTATCCACATTAAAACTTCCAAATTCGAAGGTTCATCAATTAGAGCAGAAGCATCTTCACAAATTTTACGCAGGGCAGAAGCACAAGCATTCGATGACACAGGCTCTGAAATTCCTGCAGCAAGAAATAATCTGAAAGTAGCAAATTAGCACCCAAAGAAATGAACAGTGCTAGCATGGATGCTAAATGATGCATATGCATAGAAAACAAACACAATGAAAAACACAGAAACCATTAAGGATGATACATCTATAAGATAAACTGGCAGGCTTTCCTATGGATTGCTAAACATAAAGCAAAATCTAAAAAGAAACATGCTTATATTCAATTTAAATAGACATCAGAGCTTTAAACAGGAGAAGATCCTTACAATAAGGGTCTCGCATTAGTTTGAAAAGCAGATATCCACTTGGAATAGGAACCAATTACATCTGCGAGAGATCTGTATACCTAGAATGGAAACTTTATCTTAGATTATTGAATCAGATAAAGAGGGTTCTCGTCTTACTTAAAGGGTAAAAATTCCTTTCAACTACGAAATAGAAAATAATATGCAAATAAATAAAAAGGGATAATTAACATACAATATGCATAAATCCCTTAAGCTCATCGGAACGGCCAGTAGACAACATCGCAACTAACTGCATAATCACTGAGAAATCAAAGGCTTGGCCCTCCTGTAAGACTACTTCAGAAACCTGAAATGTGAAACTTTTATGTTACTAGAGACAAGAATATATCGAGTAATAAGAAAATCTGGCTACAATCATGTAGTGACCCATTGCAAACTTTCTTTCTTTCCTTTATTTTTTTTGACTGGAAACATCGCAAAGATCGAAAAGGAAAACTATGTTGTTGTGCATATTTAATTAAGTCAACAGATAATTTATGAATGTTGCTACACATCAAAATGCCAGTCTGAACTAGTCTGAACAAGATTAGAGTAATTATGAGAAATGCTATTCGCCTCAAAAAATTCATCCCAAAAGTCCATTCAAATATGGGTCACGCGACATGGCATTACACCATCCCACTATCCACACGAAGAATGCCACATCGCTCTGAATGAAAATTTTGGGGTAACTAGAATTTCTTGTATAATTAATTACACACTACCTGTTACCCATCTAGGAGATCTAGAAGCAAATATACTCATTAGTGACAATTTATTTCACACTATGTAAAAGAATTTTAACAGAAAGTATTGTGCCTTTTCAATTTAATTGTCAAGATTTTCACTGGTTTACATACTATACACACTAGCGTCACATTGAAAAAATCATTAATACTTAACTTTTTGAAAATAAAAGATCACCAAAAGCAAAAAGAAGATGTTACGACGCAATTAGCACAGGATGTATGCAGTAAAAGATCCACTGACATCAATATATTTGACCTCACCAACCAATTGCTATAGGCATTCAAGGACTTGCAAGTATCAAGGACAAGAGCAATTACACCAAAACTTCAAGATATTAACCTAAAAGTTAAACAGAATAAAAGGCACAACCTGCTGCACTCAAGAAAAAGGACCAAAGTACAAAATAGTTTGTTTACCACATTAAGAGCAAACAATTTTGTTTCCACCTCCTTCCAAGGTATTGGTACATTTGCAGATCCCCAACTACCAAAGAAAACCTACAATGGGATGAGAAAAACAGAAAATACAGCAAGACGATCATATTTTAGCAGAACATAACTGCAAACTAATAAATCCAGGAGAAGAAAACAGATGTAATGCAACAATCCAAGAAGTTGAGATTTTGTTTGTCATTATATAATTGTGTATATTTCTATTAAATGGTAGCTTATGGCACTCAAATAAAACTGATATATGGTATTTCATGGGATGGGATGGCATTAGGGTCACCAACTCTTTAGCAAGTTTAAGGCATTTTAATTCTCCCAGTAAAAGAGAATTGAAAAAGGAAACAGTTCTAGGATCTATACATACTGGGAGAGAAAGAGAGGAATGATCTTGCAGGAAATATTGCTCACCTTAAATATTGTATCCACACGGGTGTCCAGGAGTGTGTGAAGTTTGACAAACACTCAACACTTATCAGGTTCCAAAGACACTCATGAGACATTGTGATATTCCCATATGTCCTTCTTATTACATCTTCAGATATCATATACAAGGTGGTGCCAACCTATCCTTTCTAGACAGTAACAGTCTAACAGATGTGGAGTTGTGATTTCTAAACCATGTTTACGACAGTATTAATATCATTTAGAATCAGAAGGTGAGCATTTTGCTACCCTCCCCAAAAAAAAAGAAAAAAGCACCAAGAAAAAGTAAGTGATAAAATTAGGCAAAAACATTAAACCCACAATTTTCAGCTTCTAGGTTTAGTCAAGCATATTGTCAATTAACACAAACCAAAACAAAATGAATTCATCAAAAGTATTGAAAAACTAATAACAAAAACAATATTGTTGCATATTAACACAGTTGAAACTATCAGTGTGTGTTTCATGCAAATGTATACAGAAAAAGATACTATTTAAGCAAGAACCTTTTGTATAAATGTAGGAGATCTTAATAGCTGACAAATATCCCCCAAAAGCTCAACAAGATTCATCCTAAATTGGACAAGGCCATCTGGAAGATCAACCATACCATCATCATTAAATGAAGATTCATCCACCTGTCACATGCAACTTTCAGTTATCCTTCGTGTTTGATAATTAAAAAGTTATAACCAGGAGATGACAAATTGGAATTACTGATGCAAAGCCTCTTTGAGCATGTGAACCAAAAAATTTCATTGTGAACATTATATCCAGTAAAGGCAGTAGATTGGCTTTTGCTACAACAATTCATAAAAACATTCATGTTCATGATGATGTATAAAAGAATAAATAATAGCCAACAACCAGAATATCTCTAAAACAATTATTCCCCAAGAAGATGCACACAATGAAACTCCTAGTCATCTATTTATACATACTTGTTTAGAGGACAGGACATCAAACCAAATAGTAATAAAAAACGTAACTACAAGATTGGCACAACCTGAGTCTTTTTTTCTTCACTGTTTTTTTTTTTTAATAAATAAATTAAAAAAATGCTAGCTTAAGTTCAGGAAAGGCAAAGGTGCTTACTCGCATCTCTACATAAATGTAGTGATAGTAAGTGAGAAATATGTCTTCCAAAAAATTAAAAAAAGAAGTTTTAAGAAAAGAACAGTGAAGATGGATATAAAACCTGAGCACGTGATAAAAGAGCATCAAGTAAAGCCGAAAATACAGAAGAGAACATGTCTTCCACATGTTTCTTATTTTTTGCAATGCTTGAATCAAGTCCAAGTATATAGCTTGCAAGAGTAGACCTGAAAAAGAAAACGGAAATCATATATAATGATACTTTATCAAGAATTATGTGCACCTTTAATAACAAATTGTACAGTAGTCTCCCAATCAAACCACTAGCAGGTGCTAGAAGGGAAAGTACTCATCTTTTGCAACAAGAAAATCACTTGCACTAAAACTGGTTCAGACATTGAGAAACAGAGTTTGACGTGAGAGAATCAATAACCCACTAGCATAACCATACGACTAATGTTCAAATAAGATGAGACAAAAGTTTGGGACCGGATATAAAATCAGTAACAATTGAAGGTCAGACTTAAAGGTAAAATCAACAGTTAAAATTCTTTTTATGTTCTCCAAAAGTAACCTTCACCATAAGTGGTCAAATCTAGGAATAACAATCATTGAACTATCATCCACCTGGCTAAAACTGCCAAAGACTCACCCCTTAAACAATTCCCACAAGAAAAACCAGTCTGAACATATAAATGTCCAAAACTTAGACAGTAAGAACTGTTGTTAGACCGATGGAAACTTATGTTAGGTGCAAATATAAAGGGACAGAGGCAGGGGCAGTTTAGTAATTTTGCTTAATCACTAATTATGGTAGGAGATTAAGGAGTCATTTAGGGTTAGGATGAGTTTTGTCTAGTGTTAGGAGTAATAAAGAGTTTAGAGAGACTGACCTACCTCTCGAATTGTAGGTCAAGATTGTTCTTTCTTTTGATTCAATTAATAAAAAAATCAACCCCAATTTAGCCCCAAGTCCTATCAATTGTATCTTTTCCATGGTGTCTAAATTTGCAGAACTAGCTTTGTTGTAAATTTTTTTTTTTCACTAGGAAATCTTATTTGAAATCTTATTCTAGATAGATGCATACTTTCAGAGAATATTCCGCCATATTAAGAAACACTAAACTACACAAAGTAAGAACACTACCACAAATCAAAACTCATTCATGATATTCTATAGTTAGAGCAACAAATGCAATACCAATAAGTTAACATTTAAAAAAGAAGCCAATTGTATTCCCACCAGAAACAGGTTTGCATACATTTAAGCTGCCTTACAAGTTATATTGGACCTCCTAAGACCAAGAAAGAAGACCATACATATCTACATGTTTGAATTATCATCAAACAATCCTAAGCCTTTTCTTCATCTTACAACCAAGTCATTAACTTGGTTTTTGTTATTCTATTACTCCTGCTTCTACATGAATAAGTCTCGTTGCCCATAAATCACTCTCTTTGTACTTCCTATGTGGTTAACCTGACTTTATTTGAAAGACGGGAACATTTGAAACGAATTCCTTTCTTTAAACCCAACCTCATTGGCCATAAATACTAAATCCAGTTCCTATATTGTTTTAACATTGAAAATAGTATTTTCCCTAGCTCCTTTGTCACAAAAGGCCAGTCATCCATGTGCTATACTGTCGGCCTATAACTCCTTCAGGAGACAAAACTTAACAATTAAAAAGTGGTTCCTTTCACAAGCCCAGTTACAACTTCTCTCCATAAACCCAAAAAAAGGATACGTGGACAAGTATCGATAGCAGTTGGCTTCAGTCTATAATTCAAAAAGGTGTCCTACATAAGATATCAGGTATACAATTTAAAATGACATCCTTAGAAGCACACTGACATCCATTCTGGTAATAAACTAATAGAATGCATACACATTCAACCATTCGATAATCACTGGCCAACCGTCAAGTTGCAAAAACACAGAAGAAATCCAGATACTCTCACGAAAAGTAAATAGAAAAAGGAAACATCCTCCAATTACGTGACAATATAACTTTACAACCTATTATTCTCTGACCAGATCTGAAAACAATTTACAAGAATCAGAAAATACCAAACAAAGGAATAAGTAGATACCAAAATTGCAAAGTTGAGTCTGCAATCTCCCAGTCGTCACTTGGAAATGCTACACAGCTGCCAAATCAATAAACAGAAACAGAACAAATATGTCAGAGAAAATAAAAATGAATGATGAGAGGATAACCTAAATAAACAAAATTGCAGGAAAGAAGCATAACCAACAGACTGCAAGGAGCACACTTTCACATCTGCATGCTCCCAGCTACATGCCCATTACAAGGTATTAAGAACTTATATAATGACTGTGTAATGCCTAATAACTTCAGTACTCAATTCCACACCAATCACCAAACACGCTGGCTGCAAGCAAAGTGTGATCAGCATATTTTAAGATGCTTGCCTACATAGTGGAGCATGTGAGGTAGATTCCAAATAAGTACTATTACAGAAACAACTTCCTGATATAGGACCCAACAACAAATAAACAAAGAATAACAACAAAACAACGGTAACAAACAACAAACAACAATATGCAGAAGTTAAAACATTGAGAAATCACCTCAAGAGCGCGTCCGCCAATGCAAGTGCCTCGGCACTTGCTTCTACAATCAGAGATGGTGCCTAATGAATAAAAGAAGTAAAGAATATAAATAAGAGCGAGAGTTTAAGTCTCACTATCAACAACAGCAATAAAATAAATAAATAAATAAAAAGCAAGAAATCTTCAGAAAAGAAATTATAAAAGATCAAAAAAGCCTGCTAAGCACTTACAGCCTGTCCAATCTCGGACATCAAGCATGCAAGACCCCCAATTACTTTCTCGTCTCCATCAGTAAGAGCTGGTAGAAGAAGTAGCTCTTTAAGAAAAGGTACTCTGCATAACAAAACCTGAGGTATCCCCTGCAAAAGCAAGCACAAGTTAATGTAGATTAAAATATTTGAATGAAATGTTTGCACTAAATTTAATCACAGCAAAATAGTAAGAAAGCAGACTCCCAGTTTGCCTCAAAAATCTGGTTTTATGGGAAATAGCAGCAATTTTCATTGACAAATAGATGATGACTTGGCATTATAATACAAGCAATAAACAAGTTGATCAGTGTTGTCAATCATAAGAAAGCATCCCAATGTACCACCTTGGGGTCTATATTTGCTTCAACAAGAAGAAGAAGAAGAAGAAGAAGAAAGGTAAAGCCACAGATACAAATGGAATAACAAAGGATGTAGACATCGTCGTGCTTGATAAATCAGATGGGACAAATAATTTGCCACCACTTAATTAAAAGGACAACAACACTTACTCTACAAATGCCACTTTCTTGTATAACTAGGTAAATCACATATCTACTGACATCTAAACCACACACCCAAATATCTGTCAGATACACACTCTAACTTAGTGCATTAAATGAATCGAAAAGGTTATAAATACTAGATCAAATAGATAACAACAAGCATTAAAGTGTATGCATGGTAGTAAGAGGATCCAATATCGTTCCACAGAGCAAAAGCATACCTCATGGCGACTCACGAGTTCAACAAGAACTTCAATGGCCACATCAAATGAAGATGGAACCTATAACAAACAATATGATGACAAAACATCCACATTCAAGCTAATATTATTGAATGCTCAAAAGAAACACCATGTTGATTAAACAAATAAAAATAATTATGAATATACCTGCAAAGAGTGGAAAACAAAATTAAGAAGTGGATGTGTTGCCAACGAGCCTTGGGGAATCTCTGTGAAGCATCCAGCTCGAACCTGAATGCTAGAATGTTGTCACAATTTGAAAATCATACAGATGCAACAACCATTTTTATAAAATGAAAAGCATGCAAATTAAGCACAGAAATCCATTTTGTTCAGTTTCAAACTAGGGACATACAATCCAACAGTTTAAATGAAAACAATAATCAAGGCGGTAATGCTGCTTGTAAATAAAAATCTGCACTCACAATTTAAATCAGTAGAGTGAGCTATTGACATATTTTTCAACTGTCTTACCCAACTTAGTAAGCAGCGTAGAATTTTTCTGTTTCTATCATGTAGCTGAACTGGAACACCACCATCAAACCTTTTATCAGATTGCTGCATGAGGAACTCAACAACCATGGTTGTGTGGGAGAGCAACTGAATAAAACAGACGAGGACATTATAATTAGAAGATAATTAATATACACCAAAGCAAACAGCACACATAACCAAATGCAGAGAAGGATAAAAGAAAAGACTAAATAAGAAAGAAGGTAGAATCACACAGGGAATATGTGTTAAAACAAAAAGAAAAATCCTAAACCTCTTGGCCATACTGGCTTCTGTGGGCCGAACTTATATTACAATCAGAAGCTTGACTGTCAATAACTTCTTCTGGAAGAACAGTAAGCATCTCAAGAACAGCCATATCGCCATTATCCTGGCTCTGGAGATTCTGGAGACTGTAAAAGAGCTGCTCAATAGGTTTTCCATGCTCAACGGCACGAAGGATGAGGGCAGAGAGTGCAAGACAGATTTGAGTCAAAAGCTGTTATTTAGATACAGCTGAACTCGTTAGAGAGTAAAAAGAATAAACAAATCATTTTGAAAAGTGAATACATTGCAGCAAACAGAATCATCTCAGACGAAGTAAAGCTTAATCACCTGAGGAGGGCCAGAACTAAATCTTTTGGCAGCCACAAGAAGAGCATTTAACAGAGCATCTTTAACCGCTGACTGCAAATAATATCCTTCATTCTGAATCTGCATTGTGACATAGTGTGGAAGAATGATACACTTAAAAAATGGAAGAAAATATTTTTTGTGTGAGAGTTCCGAGGCAATTTGAAACAATTGCATTGAATGTATCAATTAATGAAAATCCAATAATTGGAACAGTTTTTATTTGTTGTCATCTGAATTGAAAATTTGAAACACCCAAAATTCAAGTCAATGCAACAGTAAAAACTTGGAAATACTCTTAATGTTGTCAACTCTTTAATCAAAATAATACAAGCATGCTTCATCCTCCAAATAACTATAGGAAGAAACAATCCAAGCTAGCACATTAAGACCTGAACTACTGCAATAAGTATAGAAGCTTGAAAAACTGTTTATAAAACAAAAGATGAGAAATTAAATTTTGTACTTCCAAATATTAAAAAATGCTACAGTTACTGTATTTAAAAATCAGTATTTTCGAGGGAAAACCAATGAAGATGCACGGACGAGTAAAAGAAAAAAGACCTGCTTTTTCGAAACCCTGCAGTGCAAGACACACATAAAACGACACGTTTTGACTTTCAGAGCAGTTGCTAGAAAAAGAACTTTACGAATATTGTATTTTCCCGCACGTAATGCCTCCATTTTCTTCACATAAAAACTGAAGTGAAAAAAATGTTGACAAAAAAAAAAGAAAGAAAAGAAAAGGCGCGCAGCAAGAAGCGTAGAACTAGAATCGAAACCCTAGAAATTGACCTTTCGCTTAAGAATCTGAGCTGCGAAGAACTCGACTTCGAAATCGGCGAGGAAGGACTGGCGATCGGAGGTGAGGATAGAGGTGGCGACTTCCCAAGCAGCGTCGGTTTGCTGAAACTGAACGAGCCACTGATTCGCTGCCACGCGATTGCATGATTCGGTGTCGTGATTCAAGACGTGAACAGCTTGCGCCACCCTGATTTGCAAGTCCATCTGCATCAAATGACGCCTGTAAAGCTATTTTAATAATAATTAAGAATAGTAATTACTCCTTGTCTGTTCGATTTCTTCTTAGCAATAACTTTTCTTCTTTCATCGGACGGCTCCGAGCGACACAGATGAATCAAGTGTTCTTGCTTTGTTGGTTGATGATGATACATGGATTGAACGGATTGGATGGATGCATGATGGAGGCATGGAATTTTTTCTTTGATTTTAAATTTGTTTTTAATTTATTTATTTTTTTCTTTCGAGATTGACCAGACCGTGACAAGACTAGCCACTACTTTGCTAGTAAGGCTCACAATCGCACCAACTGAACGGGTCCGCAACTGGTTCAACGTTCTTCTTCTTCCTTTTTTTTTTTTCCCTTTTTTTTTTTTTTAAGAAATACTACAAACAAAAGTAGGTTGAAAAGTCAAAACAGTACTAAGATAAAATTGCAATTACAAAATCCAAATAAATGTACTGCAAATGGAACCAATCGGATGAAAAGACAAAGCAGGACAAAGATGAAATAGCAAATTACAAAATCCAAAGCAAATAATATTTTACCGTGTTAACTAGGGCAAGAACGGAATTACAAGTATTTGTATAGCGTCCATGGCCACACAGCCTCGAGTGAAAAATTCGATGTTTAGTCCCCTCGTATTTTTGCGCATTTCTTTTATATCCTACAAAATTTTATGGTTTATCTATTAATTCCCAGTGTTGCCCTCTTCAACTTTTATAAATCTTATGTTTCAAGTTCATAGTATGTCCATTAGGCATCAAACTAATATTTTGGTTTCCTCACTAAACAAAGGGTGGTGCTCTAAGGCCAAGTCTAGTAATACTAGTTAGTCAGTAATTTTATTAAGATCGAGATATTGAGTTCAAGTCTAATATTATTAGAGTATATAAGTGAGTCTGTAAGTTAAAAAAAAAAAAAAAGATAACGAGGTACTACTACAATATGAACTTAAGTCAATGCTTTATTAAGTAGTAGCAACTATAACTATTCGTCATTTAATAACAATTATAAAAGTAGACACAAAAGTTTACTAATATTTTTATACAAATAATAGCTCAAAATTCCTCAATAATGATACAATTAGTTAGATTCAATAACAAAAATTTTAATCATAATAATAAAAAACTTAGCAAAACATGATCAATAATAATTAAGACAGACCTATTAATAAGTTATTTCGAGTTGTTAGTCAAAAAAAATATTATCTTTATTGAAAGTTACAAATTACTATCGTATACATATTATAAGAGACTGCTCAATATTTAAAATATAATTTTTAATTATCTATTTCATTTTCTCTTTCCTTCTTCACAACTTTCACTGATCAATAACAAATAAAAGCTAAATATCAATAATCACTCCAATATCTCGTCATTTTCACTACACTCATGAAGTCAATTTTGTTAACTTATTCTTCCAATAAGGTAAGAAACTTATATTTTATTATTAAATTATCCAAGTTTATTGATTATTGGTTATCTTATTACTAATTTTTAAAAATTTTCATATTTAGTTAGGGTTTGTTTCGATAGAATTAGAGCTTGCATTTGAATTGTATTTTTATTTTCTAACTTTTAAATAATTATTTTGTTTACAATAAATATATTTTGGAATAAGGCTTTTAATGTATCCATATTAGGTGTATTTTACTTTTTCTATCTATTAAATTTAATGTTCAGTTTATGATATAAATTAAAAAAATAAAAAAAACTAGCTTGGGGTACTATTAGGTCTTGGATCCACCACTCTACGATAACAAACAGTAATTGGGGTGATCATTATAATATTTACGCATGATTGGCTAATATTAAAAGGATAAGTTAATTTGGAGATTAAAATAGTACATTTTATTTTAGAGAGATCATAAGTGTTATTATGTTAATTTAGAGGGTAGTTGGAAGTCATTTTGGTTTTTTTTTTGGAAAAAAATTATAAGCAAGTAAAATTGAATAATTACAGACTCTGTTGAACATATTTTAATTAAAAATTGTTAAATATTAAAAAAATGTTAAGATTAGAAAGCAAAAATAAAAAATAAATAAATACAGCAAAACAAACAATCAAGGCTACAAAGTACATCTCGTCAGCATTAACAGGAACACAAAGAAGGAAAGACTAGGAGCTGCTTATAGTTTTAGTTGGGGGTGGGTGCTGTTATGGCTCTTCTTCAGTCGTCGATGACTGCAACGCCACGCGTCTTCACCTGTAAATCAGTATCGGTGAGCAAAGTTGCATCCTTTCCAACTCCACTTTTGAATTTCGAATCTCCATCATCTTACTCTCCGCGCTCCTTGACCGGCGTCACAAATAATCTCCGCCTGTTGGGATTCAAGTCTAACAAAGCCGCGTCCTTTCGCTGCTTTGCTTCCGGTACCCCTTCACTTTCAGTTTTTGCCTAAAATTTCCTCTAATTTGAGGTCGGAGATTTTGCTTGGCTTATCAAATTGAATTTGATTAGACAGTCAATTGTGCTCTACTTTGACCTGACAAAATAGAGTTTTTGTGATTGTCAGATTAATTCAACTGAGTCGAGGTTTATCATGTGTAGGTTTTGAATTTGTGAATTGTTAAGTTACTGAAAGGAATTTTTTTCATTTATTTTTACGTATAATAATAGTTAATTTTAACATTATTAGTATTGATTAGTTTTCTCTTCACTGTTCTTTTGCTGAAACTTACATCAAAGTGATGATATCTCTGTTTGTACGTTTGTGTTACAGCTTTGACACCTGAGCTGAAGTCAACATTGGATAAAGTTGTTACCGGAAGCAAAGTGGTTCTGTTTATGAAGGGCACGAAGGATTTCCCACAATGCGGTTTCTCACACACTGTGGTACAGATATTGAAGTCCTTGAACGTACCATTTGAAACAATAAACATTCTAGAAAATGAAATGTTACGTCAAGGGTTGAAGGAGTATTCTAGCTGGCCAACCTTTCCTCAACTTTACATTGAAGGAGAGTTTTTTGGTGGCTGTGACATCACAGTTGGTAAGCTAATGGATTTCTTGAATCTTTTAAACTTCAGCAGCACTAGTTGTTTGATATCTTTATGCTCTTTGTTTTGCTATCTAGTTCATGTCTATGAAGCGTGGTTGCTAAAGGCATTAGACTATTGGATATTATAATCTTTCCTAACTTAGCGTGCTGATCATTTAAACCTTGTATTGTTTGTTGAATTTTTTCAATTGATGCACTGGAACCTTTTGATAAGGAACTCCAATATTGGAAGATGTCGGAATTCATATTTCAAATAAGCATTTTACTCACTGGAAAAGGTAGTTTTGTCTGCATACAAAAGATGTGAATGCCTGTGTCATGCATTGAAAGGATATGATTGCATATGTTTCTCAAAATATGAAAGTTGATGGTTCATGCCCATGATTTAGCCCTTGCCATGTAGTCAATGCTGCATTACAATTTGTGATTCCTTGATTAGTCCTTGGTCTGGTTCTTAAAATTAAGGATGCATTTTCCTATAAGAATAGCTAAAATCCTTGCCACATATATTTCATGGTTTAGACTCTTTTATATAAGAAATATTATAGAGGTATAGAAGTCAGAAACTTAATTGCAGAGTACTTGCACTCCGCATCTATCACTGACACTATTTCTAACATTATATTGTTAACAGCAAATATGATGTTTGCTTTTGTGTATGTCTCTTAAATATATTTTTGAAAACTTAAATGAGAAGATGAATCAAATTTAGTACATTTTACTCAAATTAGTGGCTTTATAATTATGAGGAATTGATTCATGTACGATGCATTAGCGAATTCATAGTCACTTTTCCCTGTAGACAGTATGGATGCAGATTTGAAGATTCATTTGAACATACTGATTTGGGGAAAGAAAACTGGACATTGTTCTCTTGTTTTTCATGTATGAAGTTTGCAAGAAAATTCATAATGCTAGTTTACATATTACTGGCTTGTAGGTCAGTACTCTTGCCCTTTATATGGAAATTATTATATCTAGAATTAGGAATTTTGGTTTTTGATATCCAGAGAGAATTTTACTTTAATATTTCTTTTTTCTAATTATTTCACCAAATTCAATCAACTATTATAATTTTCACGTAAAGCATTTGAAAAAGAAAGAAAGAAAATTGATAATGTGTGGCACCACTAACTCTGTTTTTCACTAATTTTAATATGTTAGTACATGCCTTCATCAGTTCAACCAAAGAACTCAACTAAATATTCAATGGATGTTACTCTTGAGGACTGGACAAAAAAACATCACTCGGTTTATGATTACTAAAATAACTGCCTGACATCATTGTATGTAGAAATAAGTACAAATAGCTATGAATATTTGAAATTTTATGAAATATCACAATGAATAAAAATTAAAAAAATTAGTTTCCTGTGTCACTGCAGGGGTTTTAGATTCAGTGTACAATGCATGTGTATAAATACACTGGAGCAAAATACATGACTTGGTCTTGCTCTCAAGTTTTAGGAATGAGAATGGATTATTACTTTGTATAAGAATTGTTTCCTCTTTAAGTTTGTAATTTTCTCTGTGGTCATATTACCTTGCAGTTTATTGATTTATTTTATTATTAAATTATCCAAGTTTATTGATTATTGGTTATCTTCGGAGCTTTGTTTATCTGACTTCTAACGTAATTCTTAATTCAATTTATTGTTTTGCTTCGTTATGTTTTGTGGCCGTTTGCAACATCTTCACGATAATATGCCCACAGTATTCAAGTAGGCATATTATTTAGAAACGTCTATTGTTCTGATATATGTACATATATTTTTTTTGGCTTTTTTCTACAGAGGCCTATAAGAGTGGGGAATTGCAAGAACTATTGGAGAAAGCAATGTGCACCTGAGACTCTTGTGGCTGGAAGAAGGCTATTATACTTGTGTACTTGATTGGTGGTGATTAGAAAAAATCAACTGTTGTTTCTTGCTTGGCTCTGATAAAAAAAAAAAATTTATGTATAAATGAACACAAACCCAAGTTTATTATTACCTAATGTCAAGCAACTTTGTGTAACAGCTACAGTATTATTGATTATTGAACGAAAAATCATTTGTCAAGTTGCTTTATAAAGTTTGAGATAAGTAGATAAATCAAATGTTAGTTGTTTAACTTCTACTGGTTAGACTTAACCCAGTGTCAGAGAGACGAAAATGTAACTTTCACAAGTGATCTGTATAATTTAATTATCTTTTGATCTGAGTTTAATTGAGTTATAAGATGAAGATTGCGCGGATTTACGATTGATACAAGTCAAATATAGTCATGGTCACATCATTCAAAACAGTGAGAGAAATCCTCGTTTCAGAACTTGATAGAACTTAAATTAAAGAGAGAAATCAAACTGGGTGCTGAAATGGTAAGAGATTTTTAGGTTAGCTTTTGTCTTTTCCTGGGATTCCTGCTGATCTTGTGGGCGTTGTCTCATGGAACATGGATTGCGTGGTCAGAGCAAGTAAAATTTCCCAAACACGTTCATTTTGTTCACTTTCTGAAGTTGTAACGCCAGTCTCAGTCACGCATATGATCTGCTGGGGCACCGATATGAATAAGCAAATATCTGTTTTATGCAACAGCTGTGTGCTTTTCTGATAGCTAAATGACATTTGAAGCTGAAGCTGGAACAAGAAGCCAGAAGCTTTTGTAACGGTAGCTCCCACAATGCCCTATAAATACCCACGAAACCTCCCTAGAGAAGCCATGACCAAAATACCGAACACCTTCAAAATCCCCGAGCATTATTAGAAAACATGAAAGCCCGCGGTGTGGTTCTTGCTGTGATATTAATGGCAGTGATCATCACGGTGGAGCGAGGCCAGGCTGCTTTAACTTGTGGCCAAGTTGACTCCTTTCTAGCTCCTTGCTTAGCATATCTGACCGGGGGAGGCAAGCCATCTCCCGCATGTTGCACTGGCGTCGAGTATCTGAAAAACAACACCCCAACAACTGCAGACAGGCAAGCTGCTTGTAAATGCATCAAAGATGCGGCAACTCGCTATCGCGGCATCAAGCTAGACAAAGCTCGTCAACTTCCTAAAGAATGTGGCGTTGATCTTGGCGCTCCCATTACCCCTGATGTCGACTGTAGCAAGTGAGCTTAATTTGCTTTTCCAGTACTGCATTTCAATATTCATTATTTTATTATTCTATGTATAATTGATATTTTAACCTGCATCGTTTTGGCAGAATTTCTTAGAACCCGCGGAGGCTTCGAGCATGTGCGTCGAATAAACATCTCTGCCAGCTGGAGAAACACAGCACAATTAGTATATGTGATCTAATTAATTATAAGCTTGTTAATTTATGTTGTTGTTGTGGTTCTTGCTGAAGAACTTAGAGGAATTTTGTATCGAGACACTTGTAATGCGTCGTGTTTTAGCACATAATTAGTGTTAATAAAACGAGAGTCATTATCCCTACCTACCCGAAACACAATCACAGGCTTAACATTAGTCATATTAAAAAAACTGTCATTAATTTTCATCAAATAGATATAATATAATGGAATATAATATTAAGGAAAATTAAATTAATAAACGTTGTCACCTTGGACCACAGAGACAGATCCGAATACTACGTGAACGTGAAACCCAAATTCAATGCGGCATTCATTTCCAAGTTTTGTTTCTTAAATAAAAAACACACCAAAAATGAAACCAGAACCATTGTTTATACAATATATTTTCTTTCAGAATTCTACGTTGAAAGCAATTAAATGCATATAAAAATCACATTTTCCGATCTGAATTACTATAATTTTCACAATAATGGTTGACGTTTCCGCCTGAATTCAACGGCCAAGAGCTTTGATTTGATTTGATTGCTGTAAAGAATTGTTTTGAAAACACCTTCGTTTTCGGTAAACAGAGGGATGAAAATTGGATTGTAACAGACGTATAAATATAATAAATGGCTGATTCAGGTGAGTACGAAGGAGACGACAATGGGAGCGTGAGAGAACTCTGCGCGAATGGCGCGTGCATGAAAACAGCTGAAGTCGAAGCCAAACTCGACGAAGGCAACATTCAAGAAGCCGAATCATCGTTACGCGAAGGCTTGTCTCTCAATTTCGAGGTTCGTTTATTTTTAATTATCAATAAGAAAAAAAGAAGATCAATTTAACATTTAATTACACGACACATTTTATTGCAAATGTATGATAATATTAGATCTCTTTAGGCTGTCTGATTTATCATTTGTGGAAAATTATAATTTAAAAGGAAGCAAGAGCACTGCTTGGAAGATTGGAGTATCAAAGAGGAAACGTAGAAGGAGCGCTTCGTGTGTTTGATGGCATTGATCTTCAAGCGGCAATACAGCGGCTGCAACCTTCAATTTCTGAAAAATCGGCTCCTAAAAAGGGTCGTTCACGTAGTGATACTCACGTTTCAGTCTCCCAGCACGCTGCTAGCCTTGTGCTTGAGGCTATTTACTTGAAGGCTAAGTCCCTGCAGAAGCTCGGAAGATTGACAGGTAACTTAATTTAGTTTCTCAATGTTTACTTGTTTTATACACTGTTCTTATTTGGGAATTTGCTTCCAGAGGCTGCTAATGAATGCAAAAGTGTGCTCGATGCTGTGGAGAGGATATTCCAGCAGGGGATACCTGATGCACAAGTGGATAATAGATTGCAAGATACGGTTAGCCGTGCGGTGGAGCTACTTCCGGAGCTATGGAAGCAGGTGGGTTGTGATCATGATGCGATTGCTGCTTATAGACGTGCTCTGCTTAGTCAATGGAACCTTGATAATGAATGCTGTGCGAGGATTCAAAAACAATTTGCTGTGTTTTTGTTGCATAGTGGGGTGGAGGCTGGTCCACCCAGTTTAGGTTCTCAGGTTGAGGGTTCCTATGTGCCTAAAAATAATCTGGAAGAGGCGATTTTACTTCTTTTGATTCTTATGAAGAAATACCACCTTGGCAAGACCAAATGGGATCCGGCTGTGATGGAGCACCTAACTTATGCACTCTCTTTGTGCAGCCAAACTTCTGTTTTAGCTAAGCAAATTGAGGAGATTATGCCTGGAGTGTTTCTTCGTTCTGACCGTTGGAATGCATTAGCTCTTTGTTACAGTGCAATAGGACAAAATGATGCTGCCTTGAATCTGTTGAGGAAGTCACTACATAAACATGAACGACCTAATGACCTCATGGCACTGCTGTTAGCTGCCAAGATCTGCAGTGAGGATTGTCATCTTGCTGCTGAAGGTGTACAATATGCAAGGACTGCTCTTAGTAATGCTCAGGGGAAGGATGAGCTCTTGAAGGGTGTAGGTCTACGCATGTTGGGTCTTTGCTTGGGGAAACATGCCAAAGTTTCTTCCTCTGACTATGAAAGGTCGCGTCTGCAATCTGAAGCATTAAAATCTTTGGATGGAGCAATTACTTTTGAAAATAACAACGCAGATCTAATTTTCGATTTAGGTGTTCAATACGCAGAGCAAAGGAATTTAAGCAATGCTTTGCGTTATGCAAAGCAATACATTGACGTGACCGGTGGCTCTATATTAAAAGGTTGGAGATTGCTAGCACTAGTTTTGTCTGCTCAACAGCGATTCTCAGAGGCTGAGGTGGTCACTGATGCTGCTTTAGATGAGACCACAAAGTGGGAGCAAGGACCTATTCTTAGGCTGAAAGCGAAGCTGAAGATCGCACAGGCACTCCCCATGGATGCTATTGAAACATATCGTTACCTCCTTGCATTGGTTCAGGCCCAAAGGAAATCTTTTGGTCCTATGAGAAGTCTTTCACAGGTTAGATTCTCCATCATTTTACATGATTTTCTTTATCTTAAAGAGATTAATGTCTTTTAGTTCACTTTTATATTTAGATTGCAAGTAGATGCTGTATGTTTTATATTATTAACACAAATGGTGCATGTCTTGTATCATTTCATGATCTTGGAATGCTGCAGGAGTGATTATCCTGAAGCAATTTTTATTGCTTATAAGTAGTACAACACAATGGTAATTGGAGTTTCTAAAGTTTTACGAATATGATTATCTAGCTATAAGCCCACAATTAGAGATATTACTAGAATATGATGTCCTTGGTTTTGATTGAATACTCGATCCAGCTGTTTCAACTATTTACATTTCAAGTTAAAAATGATTTTGCTATTGCACGATCACCCTATAAGATATAGGAATAATTAGTGGTGCTAGTAGAAATGGCTGAGTTGGTTTGGTTGCTTCCTTTGAATTTGTGAGTTAACTGATTTATAATATATGAGAAAAAAATGACAAAAAGCTCTACAACATTGCAATGTTCTAATAGCAATTTAAAATGTGTAGTTCCTGCTTTCTAATTCAAGTTGTACCAGCCATTCTCTTCATCTCTTTTAGTTTATTTCAATTTCCATATGCTGTAATCATCAGTTGTCAATTTCTTTTGCTTCTGAGGAGAGTTGCCTCCAAATTCATTATTAACGTTTTGTAGCTTTCGATAGATCGAGGATGATAAAGTCAATGAATTTCAAGTTTGGCATGGTCTCGCAAATTTGTACTCAGGCCTTTCACATTGGAAGGATGTTGCAATATGTTTGGGAAAAGCCAGAGAGTTGAAAGCCTACTCTGCTGAAATGCTGCACACAGAAGGCAAGAACTGGAACTTTATCTTAACATTTGAATATGAAATCGTAGCCTTTATCTTCTATATCCTCGGAAAGTGACTTCATTTGTAAGGTTCTTGGTAACCTTTTTTTTTTTTTTGGATCTTCTTGTCAACTGATAAAAATGTCTCCAAATTTTTTACTGCCATCTGCTTGAAAAGAGGACAATAGCAGTAATTCAACGTATTTTACTCTGCTTCCTCCCAGTTTTAATGAATTAGAAGATTTGTATGTTTATGTAATGTCAACTACTGGGTACACAATTTTGCATAGATAATGTCAATTTGATATAAAAATTTTCATATTCTTGTTTAATTCTACCAGGTGTTATGCATGAAGGACGTGGGCAAACACATGAAGCTCTGCGTGCTTATATCAATGCTCTTTTAATTGAACCATCTTATGTGCCCTGCAAAGTACTGGTTGGCTCTTTGTTCTCAAAGCTGGGCCCAAAGGCCTTGCCTGTTGCAAGAAGCTTACTCTCAGATGCATTAAGGATAGAACCTACCAATCGTAAGGCTTGGTATTACTTGGGGGTGGTTCATAAAGGCGATGGACGAATAGCTGATGCCGCAGACTGCTTCCAGGCAGCCTCCATGCTTGAAGAATCTGATCCAATTGAAAGTTTCAGTTCTATTGCTTGACTGGCTCCAATATATCAAAGGTCTCACTTCTTGTTTTACTTTTACCATTTGATCATCTCATTTCTTTTAAAATCTATGCGTTCATTCTCAATCTGCCTTACCACTTTTGCAGTCAAATCTTCACCTTTGTGTAACATTTCATAGATACCCGGCTTCAGAAGTCCAGTGCTCGAGGATTGTTTTGTGGATTTGTTCCATTGGTTATTATGGGTATTTTTCCAGTTCATTATTTAAAACTCCTCTCCTTAATGAAGGTCTCGGCAAAAATGAAGGGACTCAGTCCTTGAAGTTGATGTAGGGAAACAAGAACAGAGAAAGAAAAGGTAAATTTTAGTTGGTCAATCCAATTGTAGGATGAATGCTAGTACTTGAGAGTTGTAAGCAATGTATTGGTTAATCTGCAATCATTGCCCGGCTGTGTAAATTTTGTTGTTTAAGAAAGCAATTGCTGCTAAATTATAGTAAAATATTTTTTTCCTCTTTGTTAGTTTGTTATTTTTTTTCCTCATTTGTACTATTTATTTAATTATTTTTTCAGTTATGTTGGTAATAGATGGAACTGTAAACAGAAGATCTTATTGATGTGGTTTGTAAAAGGACACAAATCGAAGTTTTAAAATGTTAAATTTGGAAAATTTCAGGCAACTCCCGTTAAATTATCATATGCACCTCTCAATCAATCATAAAATCTGGTATGGCCAATGGGTCACGCAGCACGTGGTCGTGGTATGGCATGTGTCCATATAACACGGCATGAGCACGTTTTGGTAGAGTACATGGTATGGCATGACACCAATGCATGCTAGATTAGACTAAGAACCCGTAGATCTTCAAAATATAATACAATTAGAGATAGAATAAAACAAGGCATGATAGAAAATTCGTAATAAATATATTTAACTGTGGATTAGCATATAGCCAATGCGACATCAATAGTATGCAAGCTAAAATATATTAAATTAAATTTTTTAATGAAAGTAAATTTCAAACTTTATAATTGTATAAATAATTGAATATTTTAATTTATTTTATTGGCGTAATTTTTTTTAAATTAATTTAATTCTTAGTTTTAAAAAATACTATAATTTTTTATGTTGATAATTTATTAAATAAATAGATAATATTATAATTTTAATAAATAAAATTGTAAATACTATAATTTTATAAATATATGCATTAATGTTATTAACAACTATGATCTATGACTTTATGCAAGTCCAAGTTAACCTTTAAAAAAATATATATTATTATTGTTATTGTTAAATATTAAAAAAGAATTATAATACTATATGATCTAACTTAGTAATTAGTATTATATTTTTTTACTATTATTAGTTTATTATTATTGAATGTGAACTTTAATTTTAAACTTTAAATTTTATTGAATTTGAATAAAAATATGCTGATTTTAAAAAATTGCATGGTCTTAAAAAAAGCACGCAAATAACTTTGACATGTTCTCTTAAAAAAAAAAAAAAACTTAGCATACCCTCTTAAAAATATTAAAAAAATTATTCAGCATGTTTTTTTTTCTTAAGCACTGCTTATAGCAAGATCTAACATGGCACGCATGAGCTTCAGTGAAAAAAAAAAAATTAAGCGTGGTAAAACACGGCGAGCACGAGCCACAGTGAAAAAATTTAGTATGAATCACACAATGAGCACGATACAATACAAACACGAGCCTTGGCCATACCGACCTAGAATGTCTAATATAAGTACCACACTGTAATTGGCTCAATGTAGTACACATTGCATACGTTCAATATTGTGCATAATCAACGTTGAGACAATAAAAATTGTTGATGCAGTTTTTTCCGCGTGTCTTTAATAGTGCTTCGAACCTTCGAGCAGTGCGCTTCAAGCGATGTCTCGAACCTTCGCTCGCGGATAGCTACGATATCCAGAAACCTCAGCTCGCGGTTAGCTCGAGCTCGGCGGTGTCGCCTTCTTCTTCCGTTCTCATGTCTTTTCGAGCGATGATCTCCCATACACGTACTCACGTAAAGCAGGTCGGGAGTTGCTGGGCGTGTTCGGCGAAACCCTCCGACGCTCAAGTCGATGATCGAGTTGTTCTTTTGGTATCTCCTTTAATGAAGGAGGCCGGAAAGATAAAAGGGATATTTTCAGCCTCCCTTTTGAATGAATATTGTGTTTTCAAAGAATCCAGGATAAGTGGAATTAAAATAGGAAGAACATGTATGAGTTTACTGGATCCTTTACGAATTAGAATTTCCAACCCTTATAACGTTCCCTTCGTTTCCTTTTATACTCCATTTTCCCGCTCTTTCCATTTCAGTACTGTTCACTCTCATGTTGGTGGTGTCCGGGTCCCAGCGAGTAGAGATCGGAGTAATATTCCCAGGGATGCGTGGTCGTCTCTTTAACCTGGTTCACGTGGCAGGTCACCATGTCGGGCATGTGCACTAGGAATGATGACACAGTGGGGGCATGTGCATGCCATCGACAGCAGTATCACCACCATTCCATGTGGGACCACAGTCGGTCATTAAAAGGGTGCTGAGGATTACGAGAGGCGGGTCGGGCGACCTGAGCCGGTCCTGTCCAGTGTGCTCGAGGACTAATATTTCTGAGCGGAGGAGAAGTGTTCGAGGATCGACCTTGGCCGGCTTTGGCGGGAGAAGCGATCTCGAGCAGGCAAGGGAGTGCTCGGGGCTCGAGTCGCTCTGAACTTCTCGACCTTGACCAGCTTTGATCGGGAGAAACTACCTCGAGCTTGTGAGGTCGCTTTTGTGCAAGTAATCGGGCCTTCTGCTCGAGCTAGGCTGTCCCTGGAGTGTTTTATTCGAACTAGAAGGGATTCGAAAAGATCTGTCCGATATTACCCAAACAAAAACGTTTGACCTTTTTATTTTAATATTTTTAGTAGTTTATTATTTAGTTCGATGATAGCATAAAATTACTAATTTATTATATTTTATTAAATAAATCTCTACTATCAGGCTTTTTGTTAACAAGTGATTTCATGATGAAATTTTTGCCGTTCGAGCATCGACCGTTAACAATTTTTTTTTTAAAAAATAAATAAAAGACCCGGACCGTCCAGTTCACCTATGATTTTACCGGCCAGTCGGTCCACACTAATAGGATAAGATAATTGTAAAACCCGAAATATCTCAGAAGTCAAAACTGGTTCAGCGATGAAACGAGTAACGGAATAACGAAGCTTAAAAATTTCAAAGCTTAGTTTTAGCATCATAAGAGCTCAATGCCTCAAACTCTGTTCCTCAAGCCACTCATTTCACCTTCTTCAATTAATTTCAGGTTTGTCCTTTCATCTTTTTTCATTTTATTTTGTAATCTTTTGTCATCAAACCTTACTAAACCCTCGTCAAGGATCATTGAAAACAAAATTAAAGTTCAATTATTCACTCTAAAGAAGCAAGAAATCATGTAGGGTTTTATCATTTTTATTATTGATTTTAAATTGCCAACAAGTTAGCACCTTTACTGGTACAATTCATGTTTCAGCCAACAGAATGTACTGGTTAGTCCACTTGATGCCAATCTTAAAGTCCACCGGCGAGTTGGGGTAATTTGCATGGGCATGTTATCACCGAGAAAGTTTATGCAGAAGAGAAGGAAAGTGGAAGTGTTCAAAGATGCAGCTGATGAAGCTGAGAAGAAGAATTGGAGGAGACTGATGAGCCAAATTGAAGAGGTGGGTTCTGCTGTTACGGTGCTCAGAAGCGAAAGAACCAGAGGCCAGCCTCTTCCAAAAGACCTTGTTTTGGGCACCTTGGTTAGATTAAAGCAGCTAAAGAAGTGGAATGTAGTTAGTGAGGTAATTTAAAATATTTGGCAATCTTAATCTTTAATATTTTCGGGGAAGCCTGCAAGAGATAGCATGTTAATTAAGTTCCTTTATTTCTAGGTACTTGAATGGCTTCGGATCCAGAGTTGGTGGGACTTCAATGAAATGGATTTCTTGATGCTTATTACGGCATATGGAAAGCAAGGGGACTTCAACAAGGCTGAGAAAGTTTTAAGTTTCATGAACAAGAAGGGCTATTCGCCAAGTGTTGTGTCTCATACTGCTCTTATGGAAGCATATGGAAGAGGAGGCCGATACAACAATGCTGAGGCTATATTTCGAAGAATGCAGTCATCTGGCCCCCAACCTTCTGCTTTAACTTATCAAATTATACTCAAATTATTTGTTGAGGTAATCAGCTCTGTCAAAGTGTTTCTTTCGCCTTTGTCTTATGAAATATCTTAATAAGTAGATTGTGTGCAAAAGAAGGAATTTACTTGATGCCATCTAATAATTTCTAAATAATTGAAATAAATCAAAAAGAGGTCTTGTCTTGGGTTTCTGTTACATAGATATAAATAGGTACATAAGCTGTATAATGTGAATTGAGGAATGTAGAAATCTTGGGTTTAATACATCAAGTTGGTTTTGGAATCAAAGCTGAGATAGAAATTAACCAATTATGAGCTGGGTACTCTGGTAATTCAGATGTTTGCAAAACCCGAACATGATTTCCTTGTGCCAATTAATAAATATTACCAAAGGGATATGTTTAAGACCATTAGGGATGATTGCTGCCCAAAAGTAAGACTTGCATCCATTTGTCTTCTAATTGACTATACATTCCTCGTAATTCATGCCTATAAAACTAAGTTTCCATTGTGTAATGTTGACACTACTGCAGGCTAACAAGTTTAAGGAAGGTGAGGAAGTTTTCATGACACTCTTGGATGAGGAAAAATCACCGATGAAGCCAGACCAGAAAATGTTCCACATGATGATCTATATGCATAAGAAAGAAGGGGGTTATGAAAAGGCTCGTAAACTATTTGCATTGATGGCTGAGCGAGGAGTTCAGCAATCTACAGTCACTTATAATAGTCTTATGTCATTTGAAACTAATTACAAAGAGGTTTCAAAGATCTATGACCAGGTAAAACTTCAAGTTTTATGTGATCTTTTTTTACCTTCATATTTTGATACTGGCTTGAAGTGTATATGGTGGTCTTCACCAGATGTTTAGATCTGGGGCTAAGACCTTACTGGAATTGATCTGACATGTTCTTGATTAACTAGTATTTACCATGCCAACCATAGAAAACTTATTAATAATCTTCAAAGACAGGATTTACTGAGTATAATTGGTAATAGATAAAATTTTACCTGACCTGAAGGAGTTGGGAATGAATCATCTAAATAGGCATTAGCTGGCAACATTGTGCCATGCTTGTTACATGTGTTCCATGCAAAAATATTTATGAGATCTTAAGGAGGTAGATATAAAGGTATTCTGACATATCTAAATATGCACAGGTTTGCAACATTGTCCATGCATGGTAACTATTAGGATATGCACTATCTATTCTCCAAGTGCGTTCACGCGCATGGTATCGCTGACGTACATGCTTGCACACAGTATCGCTGACCCACATATTCTAGTTAGGAGAACTCTTATTTTCGGGTCAGCAAGTGTATATATTTCACCAGTACCAAATATGACTAAAAGCTTGAGATAAAAATTTATCACGCTGCTCATGTCAGACTGTATGTTCATTGCCAAGTGGTATGTGAGTACATGTCCACCCACGGTATCGCTGACCCGCTTTGTCTACTTTTTTGGGTTCAATAACTTATTAGCGTTATATTTATATGAATTTTAATGATCACCCACACTCAGATGCAAAGAGCTGGTCTTCAACCTGATGTGGTGAGCTATGCCTTACTCATTAATGCTTATGGGAAAGCTAGAAGGGAAGAAGAAGCTCTAGCCGTTTTTGAAGAAATGCTGGATGCTGGTGTCAGGTATGCAGGAACTGAAATTATTCCTATTGTGATGGGGGAACTCATGGAGTAAAGCAAGGCAACTGTACTTGGGAAAAAAATAAATTGGTCAGAGGGGATTCTTCAAACTCAAAAGCACAAGGATGTTAAACCAAAAATATATTTCTTGGAAAAAAAGCGTCAATTAGAGATGAGAAGCACCTGATGTATAAAAAATTTAGCCAAAAAGAGTGCTGGCAGGACAAACAGGATATCTGATGCAGAAAGAAAAATCTATATATTAAAACAAAAGAAGCTGCTGCTCAAAATCTAATCAAGCTTTCGAGCTGTATATATTTGTTTTATTTTCTCTGAAACCTAGTCAAGTTATCTCTAAAAGTTTATGTGATTTAGTCATTTGTCTCTTTGATGCCCCCACACTACTTGTGCTTTGGATTTAGAGTATCTAGTTGATTTGAGGCCTACCAAACCCATTTTATTGCTATTGTACTAAGTACTTCACTCTTAAACAACCATGAGTCCAATACAAACTTCACCTAATATTGGCAGCCTTCTCTGAAGTCATCATGCCTTAGATGGGAAGTACAGTACTTTTGGTTTCCTGGGTCTGTGATTTAAAGTTTGACCTCCTACCATACCACAAAATCTAACTAGTTATATATTCTTTTCATGTAATTTTCCTCTGTACTTTTGCCTTTGGAAGCTCAAATATTGTTTCATTTTGTCTCTTTTCCAGACCAACCCACAAAGCTTATAACATTTTGCTAGATGCATTTGCAATTTCTGGAATGGTGGAGCAAGCTCAGACTGTGTTCAAGTGCATGAGAAGGGACAGGTAAAGTATCTGAAAATTCAATGCAAGTTGAGGCTTATTATTTTGATTTCGTTTACTCAACAACCTTAGTCATGGACTCTCTTAGGGAAAGATCCTTGTGAGCTACCAAGAGCATTAAAATGAACTATTGTACCCATAAAAATTTGAACTAATTACCATCTAATCATTAATATTCTTCAACTGTTTAACTTTTGCTATTAAGGAGGATGGAATTCAAAATTAGATTTTTATCTTGTTCTTTGCAGTTGATTATTTCAATAATGGATCAAGTCCCAACACAGTGTAATCTTTCCTTTTATCCTTTTTGCAGATGCTCACCAGATATTTGCTCTTATACAACTATGTTATCAGCTTATGTGAATGCATCTGACATGGAGGGTGCTGAAAAGTTCTTCAGGAGACTGAAACAAGATGGATTTGTACCCAATGTGATAACCTATGGAACATTGATTAAAGGGTATGCTAAGGTAAATAATCTTGAAAAAATGATGGAGATATATGAAAAAATGCGAGTGAGTGGTATCAAACCCAATCAAACAATCTTCACGACAATTATGGATGCATATGGGAAGAACAAGGATTTCGATAGTGCTGTTGTTTGGTATAAGGAAATGGAATCTTGTGGTTTCCCTCCTGACCAGAAGGCAAAGAATATTCTTTTGTCTTTAGCTAAAACTGCAGATGATCGAAATGAAGCTAATGAACTTGTAGGAAATTTCAATCACCATAACAATGAGCGAGGGAGTAATGGATTATCTCTGTCTGTTGATGAGGAAGATGATGACGATGACGTTGACAATGATGAGGATGATGATGATAACATCTGCCATGATGGTGATGGTGATGACAATGAAGATGCTGCCGAAGAGACCATTGCTTGTTCTGGAAAGGATGATGAATCGATATTTTTCAATGGTAATCATCAGCAAAATCAAGAAGGCCTGCATACTCTACAAACAGTAGACTTGTGAGTTCAGGGCTTTCATTTTTCTGCAATACAGTTACAATACTTCACCTCGAAAAGTTAGTTCAATGAGACTAGTCAGTCACTTCATGTAAATGTGAGCACGTTATGGTGCAAATTTCATGTAAAATCAATCAATTTTGAATTGTATGTGTAGATGATCGTATGGATGAACCCAGCAACATTACTTTCCGAGGTTTTGATATAGTTTTTAAACATGATTAGACTTCTTTACAGGTCGTTCTCTTCAATGCAGGATGTCCAGTGAATCCATGTTGACGACAAGTGTTCCTATTTAGTTTCTCAACTCCAATTTTCTGTTCATTCAATATTAAGAAATTGGCTACAACTGATGTCAGACATATGGAAAGACAAAAATCGCTAATTGGCACCCACTTTTATTGTACAAGTTCACATTTATACTTTATAGAGGGTTCTGACAACATGGCATATGGGGCTGATTATCACGGTTATGTCACAGCCGTCAAGTCTATTGTCTCTTCATTTGAAGACTTCTTCAAGCGCTCAGCAATTTTTTCAACCTACAAATGCAATGCCAATTGTGATAAATCGCTGCAGAGCAAGCAACCAAGCCTCTGATACGTTACAGAAGTCATAAAACCGAGATGTTACCTCAGCATTCCAATTTGTTCTAGCAGTGAGAATAATTAGAGTTATTGTTTGTAAGAGAATCCCAGTAATCATTCCCCACCAAATTCCCTGAAAATTAGATCGATAAGCGTCCAGTTTCATGATCAACGATTAATAATTTGAATCCAACTCACATAAATATTGTAACAAGAGGTGAGTATCTTCAACTTACTGCTACTCCTAAGCTTGTTTTGAAGCCAAGTACACATCCAATCGGGAGACCTATTATATAGTAACAGGCTAAGTTAACATAAGCAACCGTAGCTTGCCACCCACTCCCAATTGCCACACCTGCAAATTACACAAGGAAGAAAAAGCTTAACCCAATGTCAAGATGAGGCACAATGTCATCACCATTCTATCCTATATTACATTACCTGAAAGTATAGGTTGAATTCCATTAAGGAAAACAGAGATGGCAAGCAGAGGTGTCAAGTTGGAAACAGCATGGACAACCTCAGAATCACTTGTGAAGAGTTCACTTAAATCAGCACGGAAGATCAAAACAGTTGCACTGAAGACTACACTAATGAAGATGCTATTCGCATTCACTACTAATACTGAAAATTTTGCAACTCTTGGATGAGCTGCTCCTAGTTCATTACTCACTCGAACACTGCAATCAGTTTGAAAAATGTTAAGATCACACTCTTAGATGGAAACCAAACTTCTAGAATATCTAAATTTGCAGTATTATAACTAACCTGGCTGCTGCAGATAAGCCCAACATAACATTTATGTCCCAGTTGAGGTAATTCATACTGAAATTAATGAAGCACCACTATGCAATTATCAAAAGTTTGCTATCTGTAAAATGCATGCTGAAGAAGAAGGAATGGATGAAGATACCAAATGGTGATGGAGTCTAGTGAGATTGTCGGATTAGGGAGGAGTCCTGATATAAGTGCCAGTCCTTGATTGTACCAAATCTCCAAACTAAATCAATGAAAATATAAATTAATATGTAAGATCAATCATCAAGAAAATGGCATAGCAACTCCCATGACACTGCTTAAAACCTCTTGGAATGGTATATGAGGTTTGGAGTTTAAACACTGCTCACGTAGATTTATACAGATAAGATTAAAGGAGGGAGAATTTGAACAAACCAAAGCATGACAGCTGAAGCAGCAGTAAGCTTGAAGTAAGGCCAAATCCCTGTAAACGCTTTGGCAGATAAACCAGTCCAGGTTTCTTTGCAAGAGGGGCTTAGAACAATGTAAAGGGCATTGATAATGACAAGAAACCACCAAGAGAGACTCAGTGTCAAAGCTATTCCCAGAAGGCCAAACTTCAAGACATAAACAGCAATCCAAGTCAAAACAATGTGAAGCAGAAACACCCCAACAGCCATATACGCCAGAGGGTTTACTATGTTCTGTGCTTGAAGAAACCGCTGCATAGGGCAGCTAAGGGCAAACGCATAAATTTGAGGGATCAAGCCGCGGGCGAAAATTTGGCCTTGCTCTGCTATGCTTTCAGATTGCCCCATTGCTCGAAGAATCGGACCTGAGTACCAATACAAGAATGTGAGAATTACACCCGCCCCCAAATGCAGTACCATTGCTCTTTGGCAGATGATGCCCATTGCAGCATATTTCCTAGCTCCATAAGCTTGCCCACAGACTGTTTGCACAGCACTAGCCATGCCCAACTGTTAAAATATATATATTAAGTTTGTATAGTAAAAAAAGTCAATACATTGATGATATATATTATGATTATGAAAAATAAATAATGTACGGATACCATGATTCCATAGGCAAGACCCTGAATCCCCACGCAAGCAATGGAAGCACCAGCGAGGTCTAAAGCGCTCAAGTGACCGGTAAACATTAATGTGACAAAAGTGAGCATGTAATTAAAGATGGAGACAACTATAGAAGCCCCAGAAAGGAGCCAGAGTAGCCTCGACTCCCACCCAAAAAGCCGAGGCCACCACCGGAATGCCACCCGCCGACGTTCCAAAAACTCTTCGATCACATCAGACGACAAGTCGCATATCCTGCTGCTGGAATGTGGGTATTCGTCCAGCAGCCCCGGTAGCAACCTCGTTTCATAATCTGCGGTGTCCATGGTGATAAATAATTACGTAACTAAGCAAAATGAATCGTTAATGATGATTAAGCCAGCCAATGATCTTTTGGCGCAAGTAAGAAGTTTTTAAGCATCTATATATATACACACAAGTTTAAAGCGTGGAGTTGTTGTAATAATATGAGTAGCTGAAGCTAACAGTCGTGTTGTACAATGTCACCTGCATTTCTAGCGGGAACACGCTAACACGTGCGTTCACGGCCAGTAGATTTTTTACCCGTGCGGTTTTTGGAATTACGGTTTTCGCTTCTGATCAGTGCTAAAATTATATATTTATTTTTTTAAGTTTTATTTTTTGGGTAAACATATTATTTATTTTGATCTACTGTTTTTAAGAATATACAACAATGCCTATCAAAAAAAGTGAAAAAAAAAGAAGACTATAAGACAATGTATTTGATAAATCTCGAGGAGAAAGTCAAGTTGATGTGAGAGTTTAATGTCATGAGAATAATAATAATGTTACGTCCAATGACAAGTGCAAGTTAGAAATAAACTTCTATTTAAAATGGGTCATTTCCTACTAAAAAAGTCTATGTATAAATAAGGATTAATTTTACTTCCCCACCTAATTATTCTAGGCTGAGGTAAATCTAAGTGGAGAAGTTATAGACACCTTTCTATTTTATACTTTGTATTTAGAGTATTTCACTTAATTTTTCATATAATATTGCATTTTAACGGTATTTATCATGCACTTTTGAGACTTGAGACTCTTGAATACTTTTTTTCATTTTTCAGTTATGTATGGAAAGATATAAATAAAATGACCAAAATTTTGCATATTCACGTAATTTTGTTAGGAATAGGTGTATTTCTTCTAGCATTCAAGGCTCTTTATTTTGAGGGCGTATATGATACTTGGGCCTCGCAAGGGGTGGGGGGTTGTGATGGGATGGGGGTAGAGGTGGGAGATGTAATTACCAACTTGACCTAGCCCACGTGTTAATTTTGGTTATTTACTAAAATCTTTCTTTGGAGGAGAAGTGTGGATTGTTACTGTAGATGATTTGGAAGATATAATTAGAGGTCATGTATGTTTAAGTTCCATTTGTGTAGTTAGTAGAATTTGACATATATTAACCAAACCTTTTGCAGGGGCTCGCCGTGGACTTGTATGGTCTAGGAAGGCTTACTTGTCTTATAGTTTAAGTGTTTTATCTGTTTTTTGTTTCATTGCTTATTGCTTTGTTTGGTTCAATAATACACTTATCCTAATGAGTTTTATGGTCCCACTAGGCCAAAAGCTTCTCAAGCTCAAGCATTTAGTTTTCTAGTTAGATACCCACGTTATTAGGACTAATGTGGGATCCACTCAAAGACCTATTGGTTTAGCTAGTAAATATCTAATGTGTTTCCCTACTTGAGAAGTCATTTTTGGGGGAGAAACTATGTGTTTTTGGGATATGCATGCTCCATGGTTAGAACCTTTAAAGGGTCTCAACGGTTTAGACTTGAGTAGGCTGAAAAAGAAAATACAACTTTAGCAAAGACTACGTTCTACGAAATATATGACTTATGCTCTTTTATGTTCTTTAAATTCTATAGGTGGTATAGCTACCAAGATCAATGCAGTTAATTATGTCTCTCTAAGAAGTTGGTTAGTTATTTCTCATTTTGTTCTAGGCTTCTTTTTCTTCGTAGGTCACTTTTGGCATGCAAAGAGCTCGTGCAGCTGCAACAGGGTTTGAAAAAGGAATTGATCATGATTTTAAATCTGCTCTTTCGATGACTCCTCTTAACTGAGACAGGAGATCCAAGACATATGCTTAAAATAGAAATTGGTTTGATTGCACCATGCATATTAAGGGAAACGGGTTATACTTAAAAAAATATATATTCATTTTTTCTTTTTTTTTTTTCAACTCAATTATATCTAATCTATTTTATATATTTTTTCTGGCTCGACTATCCTCCCTAGCCAAGCCATTTCCTTTTATGAGAAGAAAAGGCTAGGCAAACCCAAAAAAAAAAAAAAAGATTTACCGAGCATAAAAAGAGAAAGGGATTCGAACCATTGATAGTTCTTTCTTTCGAATTATAACGGTTATCAAGATCGAAGCTATCAACCACTCGGCCACCTTTTCGAAAGACAATTTCGATTTTACTTTTACTGAATAGAACATGGCTATATAAGTTAGTTGATACCATTACTATGTATAGAAAGATATTAGGCGCAACTCTATAGGTTATCAGTTAAGTTATCTGTATTTACATAGAAAATACATAGATGTATGAGCCAACACTCTATTTTTTAAGTAAAAAATAAAATGTATTTTGAACTCCATGTCTGAATCAAAGTGGTAAATGGTTAGAAATACGTCATATAGAATCAATAAATTCATGGTAAAATCCCTCTATGATGCATTCTATTCAATTTTTTTGGCATTGGAGATTCAACTTTCCCTGAGAGTAGGGTACTGCAAAAGGAAGTTAATCATAGATTATAAATAAACCTAGACTTTATTCTTCCTGAGTTGATGCCCGAGAGGTTAATGGGAATGAACTGTAAATTCATTGGCAATATGTCTAAGCTGGTTCAAATTCAGCTCGGCCCAATAATTTGTTAATCAACCAAGAAATGATATAACCCACCCTTTTTTTTTTTCCAGAAATGCCAGATACGAAAGAATCAAGAATAAAAAGAGTCCAATTCTCCGATAGATCCCTACCATTGTTTATTTATTTTGTTTGTTCTATTTATTTATTCCCATAAATTCTGTCCATGCTAATAATGATCTAGATTCATATCATGATCATTAAATCGAAAGCATAAAGTCTAATGAAAATGACACAAAAAAAAATACTCCTTTTTTTTTTCATTAGGGACATTGAAAAATGAATTATCAATCAATTTAGCAATAACGAAAGGAATCCATGCCACTCTCACTAAAGTGTATATTTGTGTGTATGTCAATATCTCACTCACCTCTCTGTTCCAACACATTGATTTTTATCTAAATATAAATGTAAATGAAATGGTTTGAATGAAATCATAAAAATAGGTATTCAATACATTTTACAGTCTCGAGATCGTAGTTCAATTGGTCAGAGCATCGCCCTGTTAGGGCGGAAGCTACGGGTTCAAGCCCTATCAGTCCCGACGAATCCAAATCTAATAAAAATAAAACATCAATATATCTCGCCATTTCTGTTAAACTTGAGCAAAATAAAATAGTAGAATTTAATGCCTACTACTTTTCTTTTCTCTTTTTTTTTTTTTCCTTTTTCATTTTGATTTCTCATCAACCAGTACTGAATGATGAGAAAGTGACATGTGCAAATTACTACAATTATTGGTATTGGTAGCATCATATTCAGGATTTCAAGAGCTATCATAGGGGATTTTATTTTTTTTACTCCTCCCCATCTGTGTATAGGTATGGAGTTGAATCGAGTACCATATCATTCCCAATAGGACATATACAATTGAATTTAAGATGATTACTTTGATAGAATACTTTTAGTATTCAAAGTATCTTCTTTTCTAGTTTCTAGTTTAGCTAACTTAAATTATTAGTTTGAAATTAAAAGAATTTATGCCATTTAAATTTCATGCCTAACTTTTAAGGATACATTCTAGTACTAATCCAAGGGAGGGAGATAATATTAATAATAAAATAAAGATCAAGCAAGGAGCCAACCCCTCCCAAAGAGGGATTGAATATATTTTTTTTAAGCGTATTGCTAAAGAAAAACAAACTCTAAATAAAATAGTCAATTTTATGAAATATTTTATTCTTTTCCATTGAGACTCATCTTATACTCATCTTTATCACACTTCTTTTTCATTTTTTTAATGATATAATTTTCATAAAAACAAAAAACAAAAGGAGAGTTTAGAACTTAACCCCTTCCCTTTTTCTATTTTGTTTCAATTGTTTGGTTTTTTTTTTCTAAACCCTTTGTAAACAAGGAAAGTATAAAGTGGTTAGGTGGTTGTACAAGTAAGGCAGTTGATTATAGAAAAGACAGACTGAAAAGATTGGTAATTAAAAAAGTATTCGTATTAAAGAAAATGAATTCTTTTAATTGAATCAAGAATTAAAGTTTATATTGAGTGTGTGGATAAAAGAGTTGTCTATGTTATACTATTCAATTCTCAACGATGATTAGACTTGACAGTTAAATATTGTTATTCATGATATTAATCTCATTCGCTGTCATCGAAATGTAATTCATCCCATTGAATTTATAAGCGAAAGGATCTCTATGTGATTAAATCTTGAGTTATTGCAAAGTAAAAAGAAAACAAATGATGAGACTATAGAAGTAAATATTCTAGTATTTATTGCTATTACATTGTTCGTTCTAGTTCCTCCTACGTTTTTACTTATAATATACGTAAAATGGTCAGTCAAAGTGATTAATTTGAACAAAACTTGACTTCTTAATTCTTATCAAGGATTTAAGAAAAAAATTTCAATTTCATGTCTTAGTTTGAAATAAAGCGAACGGATTATAATCTTCTCTCATTTATTGCTATTATACTTTTCGCTTATAATATACATAAAAACGGTGAGTCCAAGTGATTTATTTGAACAAAACTTGACTTCTTAATTCTTATCAAGGATTTAAAAAAAATTTTCAATTTCATGTTTTAGTCTTAAATGAATTGAACATACTAGAATCAACAATAGCCTATGAGATTCGATAGTATAGTAGAAAGATTGTTTGTTTACCAAGAGAGTCTCATGAAATCTTCCCTCTTTGCTTTCAATTACATCTGAAAATGACTTATAAATCTTATTATGACCATTCCTCATTGGTTGTCCATGGATAATTCACATTTTTAAATTAATAATTATACATTTTCTAAGAGATATTTAATAAATTTCATATAAGTGATGTGTTAGGTTATATTGCGATTGTAAAACCATATAAATGACTAATGAAAATGAAATCACTTGAAAAATGTAACATCATTTGTTTAAAAAAATATTTTTTAAAATTTGCTTAAAAAAAAAAAGCTTTGGTATGTTGGATTCCCCCCGCCCCCGGTTCAAATTTGCATTTTTTTTAATAAAAAAAGTTAAAAAATCATAATGAAATGCTTTTAATTAGGAAAATAAAGAAAAAAATCTACCTATTTAGGAGTTCACATATGTAGTATTATTGTATTATTATTAAATTATTTAACAATAATTAAGTTATTAAATAAGGGTACAATATTGATATTAAAGTCAATTTAAGAAAAATAAAATTTGTTTATAAGATAATAAAAAAAATTAACTTGTTCAATTAGATCTCGAAATTTACTATAAAATCTCTTATTCGTAATCCAAAGATTCTATTATGGGTGGGGATGTTATTTTCCATTTTCCATTTATGTTTTTTTTTCATTATTAATAAAATAAAATTAGTAAATTGATAGATAAATAGGACTCAAAGGAAATAAGTTTGATGGGATGCATGAAAGAGGTCAAATATTACATGGCACTACTTTATATGTACTTACGCTGCAATAACTCGTAGGATTAGATTGAACTAAATATTAAGATTAGACTAGAGTGGATTAGATTAGTTTTTATATATTACTAACTTATATGTGGTATAATATCAGCTTGGATAGCTTTAAATTAAATTTAAATAAAGTTAAATAGTTTTTAAGTTGGTACTTGAATTTAAATGTCAACCATTCATAGATATTTTAATAAGAAAAATTATAATTAATTTTAAAAACCAAATAAAAAATTTAAACATCTTATTGGGTAGTCATAACTATAATAAAAAAATAAAAAATATAAATTATATATTATTTCACATGAGATATGTCATTTCAAATTAAACAATAAAAAATTATTCAAAAAATATTAATAAAATAAATAAAACAATTAAAATAATAAGTTAATTTTTTATCTAGAGTTAGTAGAAATAAAAGTACCAATTTAATTGGACCATAAAATAACAAATAAATTTTAAGAGTTAAGATAAGTTCGTACATGAGTTTATAGCTATATTTTCACTCAATTTTTAATTAATAAATTGCAAGTAAATTTTAAATGACTAAAAAAATAATCAATTAATTGATAACAAAAATAAACTTCCAAGTATTAAATAAAAATAGTGAGATGAATGTCAAAAAAAGTCATAAATAGACTAATATTTTCATTATCTTTCTCTAATCCTAACTAAAACTAATGTGTAAATTAAAATTTCTAATCCAATGATTTAGGACTAAAATTCAAATTTAGTCCACTAGTCGAATCCAAGTGCACGCACCAAACATAGAATTAATATTTTGTCCTCAACACTAGTCCAATCCTACACAGCTTGGTTCTAACTACCAAACATAGCCTTATGTCTTAATCCCAACAGGAATATTGCCAACAGTCCATGCCTTTGGTAATATTGATATTGTATCAAAACAAGATCTTCAGAAGATGTTGTTTAATTTGATGTGTTTCTGCTAAATTAATATATACATATTAGACTAAATTTGGGGTCCTCTGCTATTGGTCTAATAATATGTGCCGCAATAGAGGTGGGTGACAGATACTTTCGAAAATGTTATGGTAACGCTGTAGCATTTCGAAGATGTTATGTGCCTTGAATAACAAGCAAGGAAATGGGAACAAAATGGACATGACCACCACTCTGAATTCTGAAATGCTTTTTTTCGGATTAACAAGATACTAACATAAACAGCCTTTCCGAAAAACACATGAACAAAATTCTTGCCAGTTCAACTATTGGTGTGGAACATGGAAAGGTTGTTTTTTGATTTTGCTGATTCTCAGTGTTGGCTGTATGCAACAGTCTCACAACTGCAAGAAACCGAAAGCTGTAGCCTGATTTTTGGTGTCTTGATCAGCCTCGACAAGTTTCAAAATGTGCTTCTTATTATATCACAGCCACAAAGTCCAAGGTTTCCTCATTGGAAGATTTTCTCAAGCGATCAGCAGCTTTTTCAACCTACAAAACCATTACCAATTGTGATCATATGCTGCAGAACAGTAAGCATTTGATAAATTACACAACTCACAGTATGTTACCTCAGTGTTCCAATTTGTTCTGGCAGTGAGAATGATAAGAGTTGTTGTTTGCAAGAGAACTCCGATAATCATCCCCCACCAAATACCCTAAACAACAAGTCAATGTAACGATGATTCGATGAATAATTTGCAATTTGGAAGAGAGAAAAATGTTCAATATACCGCTACTCCGAATTTTGTTTTGAAGCCAAGCAACATCCAATGGGAAGACCAATGATATAGTAAGTTGCTAAGTTAACATAAGCAACTACAGCTTGCCATCCGCATCCAACGGCCACACCTGAAAAGAATTTACTTGAAACCAATCTCAATACTATGCTTTCAAGTGATTCTGATCTAGTGATTTATTTCTGTTAATTTTACCTGAAAGTATAGGTTGAATCCCATTTAAGAGAACAGAGATGGCAAGTAGCGGCATCATATTGGAAACTGCTTCTATGACCTCAGAATCACTTGTGAAGAGTTTGCTCAGACCAACCCGGAAGATTAAAACAATCGCACAGAAAACTATACTAATGAGAATGCTGGTTGCATTCACTACTATTACTGAAAATTTTGCAACCCTTGGATGAGCTGCTCCGAGTTCATTACTCACTCGAATGCTACAATCAGTTTGAAAAATATTAACACTACACTTTCAGAGAGAAATCAAACTACTGGAGTATCTAAATTTGCAGTGTTGTAACTAACCCGGCTGCTGCAGACAGCCCCAACATAAATTGCATATCCCAGTTCAGGTAATTCATACTGAAAATATATCACAACAGAGTTTCATATGTAACATGTCAAAATTAAAATGTTCTTTTAAGCGTACAATGTGGAAAGAGGGATGTTAATTAATTTACCAAATGGAAATGGAGTCTAGTGAGATTGTAGGATTAATAAGGAGTCCAGATATAAGCACCAGTCCTTGATTGTACCAAATCTCCAAACTAAATCAATAGAGATATAAATTAATAAATATATGAACTATATAAGATATGTAAGATCAAAGGAGGGAGAAAATGTAAAAACCAAAGCATGACAGCTGAAGCAACAGTGAGCTTGAAATATGGCCACATCCCTTTAAATGCTTTGATTGATAAGCCTGTCCAGGTGCCTTTGCAAGAGGGGCTTAGAACAATATAAAGACCATTTATGATGACAAGAAGCCACCAAGAGAGACCAAGTGTAAGAGCTGCTCCAAGAAGGCCATAGTCCAAGACAAAAACGACTATCCATGTCAATAGAATGTGCAGCAGAAATACCCCAACAGACATGTATGCCAAAGGGTTTACTATGTTTTGTGCTTGAAGAAACCGCTGCATTGGGCAGCTTATTGCAAATGCATAAAGTTGGGGGATCAAACCGCGGGCGAAAATTTGGCCGTGCTCTGCTATGGTATCTGACTGGCCTACTGCTCGAAGGATTGGACTCGAGTACCAATACAGAAATGTCAAGATCAGAGCCGCTCCTAAGTGCAGGACTATTGCTCTTTGGCAAATGAGTCCCATTGCCGAATATTTCCTGGCTCCGTAGGCTTGCCCACAGACGGTTTGCACAGCACTAGCCATGCCCAGCTGTATAAATTTCATTGTCATTACAAAGTGCACAATTCACAATTCATACACATTTCTCTCAGCAACAATGAATCAAGATAACCAAATCATGAACACATACCATAATGCCATAAGCGAGACCTTGAATTCCAACACTAGCAATGGACGCACCAGCCAGCTCCAAAGCCCCCAGATGACCAGTGAACATCAACGTGACAAAGCTAAGCATGTAATTAAATATGGAAACAACTATAGACGCCCAGGAAAGGAGCCAAAGCAGCCTTGACTCCCACCCAACAAGACGAGGCCACCACCGGAGTGCCACCGGCCTATGCTCTAAAAACTCCTCGATCACAGCAGACGACAAGTCTGGTAACCTGGAATGTGAGTCCAGCCCCAGTAGCAACGGCCGGTACGCAACCTCTTCTGAGTCCATGATTAATGTTAGTCACTAATGTGTCGCATTACTCTCACTGACCTTAGCAAACAACAAGCTTATAAATTGCTACATACATTTAGTTTAGTTAATTATACATGTGAAGTTGCGTAAAATTTTAGCAAGTTTTCCAAGTTTTTAAATGCCATTTTCAATTGAGAAGATGTGTAACGACCAGTTTATTCTAAACCTGCGATAGAACAGTAGGTGAAGCTAAGAGCAATCCGTTTCTGTTGTCGTGTGTTACTGTTACCTACAAGTTTGTTGAAGCAAGTTCTATTTTAGGAGTGTCGGTGGTTATGTTCTTCAATAACATGAGTCCAAGTTTTCAATTCTTCTCAGTCAATGAACAGTTGTGCTTGGGTGTTAGGAGGAACCCTGTGCACGTGCACCTAATCCGGAGCCCTTGACCATCTGAATAATCATTGACTACTTTAGTTTCTTACTTTCCACTCAGAAAAAAAAAAGAGAAAAATAATCACCAACCTTTGGGCAACCACCACCAACATCAGCAATAAGTCTACTAGACTACTACCTTAGAAAAATTTATAAAAATAGCCAAAAAAATTTTATAAATATCTAAAATAACTAATTAAATTTTTTCTATCATATGTAGCCATATATTTATTATATAGACTTAAATACCCTCAAATCTATAAACAAAATAACAAATCTCACACATTCTCAACCAACAATTTTCAAAATCCAAGCACATCTTAATTCCTAAAACTCACCCACTAATCATCAACTCATCAACTTGCAAGCAAAAAGTTAAGGTTAGTATTTATTTTACACAATGTGTAGTTTTTTATTTTTTGATTAATCAAAATTTATGAGTTATTTTGAGTTAATACGAGCTTGAGACGAACCCAGAAAACGTGCGACAGGCGCTTGTCGCACATGGGACAGGTGCCTGTTGCACGGTAATAGGTTCTGTAAAATCGTGGGATAGGCACTTGTCGCACGTAGAACAGGTTCCTGTCGCACGGTGAGACAGGCGCCTGTCGCACGTTGATAGGTTCTGTCCAACCGTGGGACGAGCACTGTAGCCGCGTGCGACGAGCGCCGTCGCCGCAGTGACGAGTTCGTCCAGCGTGGGACGAGCACTGTCGCCCGTCTGACGGCGCTGTCGCCGCGGTGGCGAGTTCATCAGCCAACGTGGACGAGCACTGTCGCCCGTCGCGATAAGCGCCTATCCACGGTTTCTGTAACCTATTACCGTGCGATAGGCACTCGTCCCACGTGCAACGGCGCTTGTCCCGTTTTTGGGTTCGTTTCAAGCTCGTATTAACTCAAAATAACTCATGTTCTAATTTTCTTTTAAGTACTAATTTTTTTTCTTAGGCTTAATGGAGTCAATTGTTCTTCGAATGTGTTTTGATGGATCATGGGAAGAATTGATGAGACGGTCGTGTTGAGTACGTGAAATGGAAAAAATAGAGCTTTTTAGTTACGAAAAAGCTGTACGTTTGATGTCATCGCTTTCAAGAGTATATGAAGTTACGCAAATAAATCCGAATGATTACGATGATTGAATTGAAGACAACTTTACGATCGAGATGTTCTACCCAACCCGTATGTTCAATACCAATGGATATAGTTGATGATGAAATGGTAAGAGTTTTAATACATATAAGCTCTAATTCGGTGAATGAGGGCTGCATCCACTGTTTTGTTAGCAAATTTCCTAAAGTAAGAAATCAAGAGAATGTTCAAGAAGAGAATGTCGTTACATTTGGCATTTGTTGAAGAAGAGGTGTTACTGCTGACGACCTCATCTGCAACAAGGTTACTCTCCTTCCATTACAATGATGATCGCATTAATGACATGAATAATACAGACGTCAAATAGCATTAATGTTGATTCATACCATAGTCGATTGACAATGGGGACGATGATTTTGAGTATGCTCCTATTGATGATGATGATAATCATTTGGATAATTCTTACGATTATGAGGATGATGGAGGTGATGAAGATGATGGAGGTGATGGAGGTGATGGGGATGATGAGCATGATGAGGATGCGAGTTGGTGATAGGGAAGATTTGCCTCACTTTCGGAATTGTCATGATCTCATGCAAAGTCGGCCTATTATTCAAGGCCCCGTTGGAATGGCGTACAAGTTGACCCTCTTATAAGTATTGCACCGGTTTGCCTTGGACTTGGTCGCTCCAGTATTTTGTTAGACATATTGGGTGTAAAGATATTTGTGTGGGCAAGTTGTTCGATTCCAAATATAATTTAATGTTGGAATTGCGTAAAGTTTCCTTGAAGGATAAGTTCGATTTCAAGGTTGCAAGATCTACATCGACACGTTTGAGGCACATTGTACTTGATTTCGTGTAAATGGCGTCTTCGGGCAAAAGAGCATCAAATCTAGAGAATGTACGTTGGGTAGTGATGAGATGTGACAACATACACACGTGTCGTAATGGTAGGGGCCTTCGTCAAGCAAGGAGTCGGGTTATTGGTCATAGTATCGCGAATAAATTTATTCAAGAGAAGCGGATATATACTCAAATGACATCATAGCGAGACATTCAGCAAGAATACAATATTAAGCTTATCATACCAGCGAGCTTATCGGGCTAGAGAATTTGCTCTTGGGGTGATACGAGGAAGTCCATCAGAATCATATAATTTACTTCCCAAGTACTCTCATGTATTGGAGAAGGAAAATGAGGGTACAGTAACTGCTCTTAAATTGGATGGCAATAATAATTTCTTGTACTATTTTGTGGCTATTGGATCCTGTATCCTTTGGTTTTCTGCAGTGTCAGACCGGTGATTGCGATGAAGCGGTACTCATCTCGAAAGGATTATATCGCGGAACAATGTTTGTGGCAACTTGCTTAGATGGAAATAATCAATTGTATCCGCTCGCTATTGGGATTGAGGATTCCGAAAATAATGATGCTTGGGAATGGTTTGTGATGAATTTGCATAGAGTAATTGGTGATATTCCAGATTTAGTCATTATTTCCGATCGATGCAATTCTATTCAGAGAGCTGTTATGAAGATATTTCGTAGTGCTACCCACGGCATTTGTTTCTACCATGTCAAAGGTAATGTCAAGTCGAAATTTAGGATGTCAAAAGCTCTTTGGAATAAGTTTGAGCCCTCATTTATAAATGCGACTAAGGAATACTGGATCTCGAAGATTTTAGAACACAACTTGAGGGGTTATGGGGAATGCATTCAGGGCGGTGATTACTTAGAGAATAATGTGGGCATATGTAATTGAGCACGATCTCAATTTGATGGAAGGAGTGCAGCATTCTAACCACTAATATTGCGGAAAGTGTAAATTCTTTGATGAGGAACCTCGAAAATTTCACGTAACTCATTTGGTTGACCATTTCGAAAAACATTACAACAATGGTTTTATCACGGGAAAATAGTGGCGAGAATCGATGAGTACTCCTTTAACAACGTGGGCAAATAAAATAGTAGTTGACAGAAAAGATGAAGCTGAAAGAATGAATGTTCGTCCGGTGTCTGAGCATAAATTTCAAGTTTGGGGTGGTGGTGTGAAGGAAGGGTTAGTTGACATAAGTCGTCGGACTTGTAGTTGTAAAGTATTCCAACTTGATCAACTTGTATGTGCTCATGCAATAGCTGCTTGCACTGCGTGCTCGAGTAGATTACATAGGTCTCGTTCTCGGTTTACTCTAAGGAATCATTATTGAAGGCATATGCGGTGCCAATAAATCCGGTTGGCGATGTCTTATCTTGGGAAGTTCCACACCACATCCAACAGTTGAAGGTAAATCCCCCAATAGAAAAACCGCCTCCTGGTCATCGGAAGGAGCTTAGAATACCATCTGTTGGTGAGGATGTATCACGGAGAACTGTGATGTGTTCTTGGTGCAAGGAACGCGGGCATAACAGAAAAAAATGTAAGAATCCCATTGCGACGAATCATAATTAGCGGCCTATTATCTTTGTAGTGTCTTATGTATTGAAGGAATATATTATATGATGTATTTTAAACTCTTATGTTTATTATGTATTCGACATGTTAAACTGTCTTTGTTAAAATGATTATTCATAATAAGTGTTGGAGAATTGTCGAACCCAGAAATAAGATTAATCGCATTATATTTACAACTGTTCAAATATATAATTTACAACATAATATCATTATTAAATATGTCAACGGCAATCTTCTTCCTAAAGTATTGTCCATGACTACTGTCAAAATTAAATCATACCTTGAACATTAAATATATCGTAAACATTACCATAAACACCCCACAATCGCCAGTTCCTAGTTGATGTTGTGGTACACTCTTAACTAATATAAGTTTCCAAGGCCCCGCGCTCTGTAATTCTGGTCGGAGGTTGTAAAATCCAACATCTTGTAACCATCGAGGAAAAATATTTTGAAGTGGCTTGAATAGTTGAGAATAAATTTTTTCGTCTCGACGTTCCTTTAATGAGTCATAAATAGAGAACCACTTGTGTACAAAGTCTACTCGGGCTACAATCCAATGATCGCTTTGTAAGTTAATTGGAATGAAAACACTGCATCTTGTAGAAATAAGACACATATCCAACATTTTATGTTCAAATCTTTAAATATTAAAGGACGTTCAATGTAAGTAATACACACCACATCAACATCCGCGAACGGTTTTGATTTTGTGTCATCTCGACCATTAATGTAATTATTTAGACTCGTGTAGTCTAATGAATCCGGATCACGATTACTAGTTATTCCACTAAGCCTTCAAGAAAACCTAATCAAGGAATTACATAAATATTATTACTTATTATAGCATAATAAAACGACAATTATATATTTCAGTATGTTACCCAAAAATAGACATCGGTATGTGTGCAGCGCCGATATAAGGCATTAGGGTATTCTTTGCATTTATTACTTATCAAGCGGTAGTATTCATGGATATCTTATAAATGACAAAGAAACCCGTTAGATTATGCAAGTACATTACAAGTAAATTAAGTAAAATGTACAACATTTACCTCATCCCCTAGCCATCCCATTGAGTCTCTCCCAAGAGTACTGCTGAAAAATTGCTTCGAATGTCGGATGTCACGATCAACTACAATGTTACCACCAAACCATCTGGTCGAACTCATGAAGCGATTGTCGGATCCTCTACTCCTTTAAGTAGATTTATATCCACACTTGTCCTTTCGTCGATATTTACATCTGTTAGATTCTATGGCCGGAAGACGCGTAATATTCCTTCCTCGTTTGTAAGTTTGTAAGTAGGGACTTTTAAGTGCATATGACGTTCTATACTGCATGCCAAATTTACTTATGCCCGGAGGTGCTTCCTTGAAATTTGCACACTGTCATCATTTACGTCCTCAGATAATAAACACAATGACAGTGGGGTGTGATCATGACAGTCTCGAACATCATCAAGGGCCTATTAATAGTAAAAACTTATTAAATCACAATACATTTAGAATAATAGTAAAAATAAAAAGGAACTATGAAAATTTCTTACTGTGTAAGGGTTTCTCATCGGAGTATCACTGTAATAATGCTTCTTTGAATTCTCAGTATATGAATTAATAAACCCCATTACAGATTTTGCAAACTCTCTTTGTTCTTTTCTAAACTGTCTTTGTTCCAACCGCTCGACCTCGAGATCCGACATTATCTTGGTCATTAATTCTTTCATGTCAATAATAGAGCGATCAATTCTCTCCATTCTACGAATGACATAATCATACTGAGAACTTTGATTTCGATTGTGGAAAAAATAAAAATAAATCCATTTTATGTATAACACCATTGTTTTAAAATAATTAGATGTTAAAAATAGCATCTCAAGCATCTAACCTCTCTTGCGGCTTCATATTCATCATAAAGCATCCACTTTATATTCATATGATTCTGGTGCATGATGGTGCGTTTCATAATCATGTTCGACGATGTGGTGATTGTCCACTTTATCTTTGTTAGGTGGTATGTTGGGGTGATCTTTGCAACATTGATACTGTTGATAACTTAAACAACTTGTGCCAAATGAAGAAATTATAATAATATAATAATTGAATTCAATTATTAACTCACATTATGAACCCAATAAGGAATTGATATCTCATAATCTTTACGCTTCTCCAAAATAATATATCCTTCTCCTGCGTAGTCGGATTGAGTGTTTGCTTAACAATTCCCTGGTAATAAAATAATTGAAATTAGCCATCGCACATATAAAGTAGTACACCTCAGTAAAACTTAATACTTACGACACGTGTATTGTCGTTGTAAAACTTGTACACTTCAGAAAAACTTATTTTTGAGGAGGAAACACATTCTCACTTCAATATGCGAGGAGTTTTTTTTTTTTGTCTTAATAGCCCACTTTTCTGCTACAAAACCATCAATTACTTCAAACAACTAAGCCTACAACATGTGAAAATACAAAGTTAAGAAAAATAAAAAAAAAAAATACATTGTATAGAAAAATTCCATATGTATTTGAACGCACTGCACCCTGAGACAAAAGCCATAAATGTTATACTTCATTTTTTAAGAGTATTACTCTGAAAGCCTCCACTTTACGGTTCAATGTAGTGTCCAAACTTTTATATACCACTTTCCAAGATAAACGACTCCATGGAAGACTTCTAAAGTACTCAAGATCATCAACATAGTTTAACAATAACGAATTCGAGTACACGTTCATCTTTTCTACCATTGAGTACTCTATCCATGAAGTAATATAACGCGATCTTTAGCAGCATCAACTTCATCCATGTCATTGAAGTTCAAATCTTCAAATTTTTATCAAATTGTTTAAGAGTAGCACCTAAGTTACCTTCAAAGTACAAATCACGCAACCTGTTATTCGCAGGAAATTTGACTTCTCTGTGTAAGTCGTATGTACTATAGGAAAGTCCAGTAACTAAGCGTCATTCAACGATTGATAACCGTGCTAATCGGCCACTAAATTCAAACCATAGCTGATTTTTATCATCTTCATCACAACACGCTACTTGCCTAAGTAGCGCTGTGAAGAATTGCACCACTAAACACGTAGCTATCCATCTTGCGAAATGACCAAATATATCTTTCCGAATAATCTTAATTGTTGTTTCGTTAACTTCCTCTTGATAGCATCCATCACATTCCCAAATTTTAAGGTATTTGTCATACACCGGAAGTGTTTCGTTTCGGAATCTTCATCGTGCTCGGTTTTAGTAGCCATTACGATCTGCAAAAAATCAAATTTATAATTAGTTAATCGATAATTAAAAAAATCAATATTTCTTTTTTTTACATTCTGTAATATCGTGGGACAGGTGCCTGTGATATCGTGCGACAGGCGCGCGTATTTTCTACCTGTTCCGTTTGTGATTTCTACTCTTATTGCACCTATACTCCACCTTACAATCACACCATCAACACTTTAATCTTGCAATACACCATCAACTATTTAATATAGTCTAAGGGACATTTTATCGAACACCTGGCGTACCACTCTTTAAACCTAAATTTCACTTAACAATCTCCAATATTTATTGCCAAACAATCCTAAACTCATCTATATACATCCATACATTGATTTTTCACCAATCAAACTTATCAAAATAGAAAAAAATTAAAATTTACGAAGTGAAACTTACCAAAAATTATAAAATAGAGAATGATAGAAACCCGCCGGAGTTGAGCTCACTGTCAAAAATCCGTTCAAACGCCGTTCACAGTCACCGAAGACAACCAATCACCGTTCGGAAGTCGCCAGAGAGAGCTAACGGAAAATTAATTTTAAGAGAGAGATGGGCATTATAGAAAAAAAAATTTATTAAAATAATAAAAAAAATATAAATAGTTATATTGGATATTTGTAAAAAATTTTTGGTTAGTTTTATAAATTTCCCCTTCAAATTTGATAACTAATCCCTAATAAAGGTTGGAGCCAGTTAAACATCATAAATCTCTTAAGATCATCTCATAGATCACATTACAATTCAAAATAGCAAACAAACTGCTACCATTGACTGTCATCATCCACGCGGATATGTGTTCTATGTAGCATAATGGTACCCAGATAATTCTCCTACAATAATATACAGTGATATGCTGCCGACGTCCAAAAGGAACTTACAAAAGAACTACATCTCAACAATTACAACAGGGCACATAAGAATACTAAAATCCTTTGCTTAAGATACAGTACAACAGTTAAAAAGACGTGGGATGAGCCGATTCTCATTTTGAATTTACAAATTTCAGAAGAGAATTTGGCTTCAGTAGTCGAGAGACCCCATAGATGCAACACCATTGCTGGAACTTCTCAGTTCCTGCCTGCTTACATAGTCATCAAAATTGTTGTTGGAAAGCCTTTGGCCTGAGACAGATGTTACAGGACCGAGACCTTTGCCCATTTGTTGCACTTCCAGCGGTGATAGTATCTTAATATACCCCACATTGTTTACAAACTCCCTGGAGAGAGGAGAAATAAACAAGAGGACTCAGAATTCACACTAAATAATAATAAATCACAATAAAACCAAAGAAGAATCGAAATCTTGTCATATGCAAACTTGACCCGCCCAAGTATACTACAATACATAAGCATAGGAGAATCCTATTTCATAAACATGGAATATAACAAATTCCACTCACTTTTGGCTCTCATGAAGCCATAAATGAATCTGATTCTTTAGCCAGTTACCAGAGAGGGAAAATGAAATAAACTGATCAGAGTTAAATTTATTTGCCGATTAGACTAACTAAAATGCATACTGAAGTTCGTGTGGCACAACAAAAATGACTGGAGGTCAAATCCACTATCACAGCAGATTCTATTATCCACTTATATCCCATGCTCATCAGGGCAACCATTTTTTAAGCAACAATTAAGAAATGGTTCAAGTAGCCTGCACAGTTAAGAAACTAGATACAAGAATACACATGAAGAAAATTTTGACTTACTGCCAAGGGTCATCACCAAGGAGAAGAACATCATTCTCCCGGTCAACAAATACAAGCTGCCAGCCTGATCTCTGAGGGTCCTCTAGTTGGCCTTCAAGGCCAAACATGCGAGCGAGCTCACTACGCAGCTCATCATAGCTGCTGAATTTGGAAATATCCAGTGATCGCCCAAAGGACCCTGACTTATGAACCTGTCAAATTTAAAGTATTGGAATCAACAATTACAAGATACAAGGCCATAATTATACAATTCATACCCAAAAATCTTGGTAGAAGACAAATAGAAGTTAAATCAATCATTCATTTAGCAGTAATATATCAAACTACGACAGAACAAAAATTGTGTGAAAGGAAAAAATTAAAACATATTGCTAGGTACTCAGCAGGCCTTAAACAACAAGGATTTAACAAGTTAGAGGTGGCATCCTCCAAGCAATGTGCATTTTAAAGCAAGGGATCCTACTAACATTAAACACATCATAAGTCCAACAACAAGGATTAAAACATATTGCTAGGTACTCAGCAGGTCTTAAACAAGAAGGATTTAACAAGTTGGAGGTGGCATCCTCCAAGCAATATGCATTTTAGAAGCAAGGGATCCTATTAACATTAAACACATCATAAGTCCAACAAGCTGCCAATCATGGACTCAATTGGTAACGGCAGGCCTAATCAAGATATCTATAAAACAGATCATAATCATAATCCATTCAGGTTTTCTGAAAAGTGAAAATGTTTTTGCCATTGGACACTATTTGTATAAATTAAAAAAAAAAAAAATCCCAGAACTTATGGAATGCTTGCAAGAGATAAGCTAATTTCTTTACCTTCACAAAGGTTCTCGCTGGTGGATTCACTTGGTCCACATTTTCAGAAGACTGCAAGAAACCCGATTCATCTACACAACTTGAGGTTGTCATGTCGGAATTCAGTGGAAAATCAGTTCCCACATTGTTTGTGAAATTAGAAGCAGCATATGGAAGAGATAAGGACTCATTTTCACTGCCAATATTTTTCAGGTTGGGCAGCCCATTCTGACCCATAAGAGATGAGTCAATGGAAACCCCAAATAAAAGATTGTTTTGTGGATCACCTGAGCCATGGTAAGACGAGTACTCCCTCCCAGGAAATGGAGGCAGTAGACTAGCAAGTTCAGAGACATTGGATTGTTGTGTTCCTAACTGTTCCACCTGGGGCAGTAAGCACTGAGAAACTGCAGAAGGAACATGATTATCAACGGTCACTTGTTTCGTTAGCATCGCAGAAGAAGAAATGATAGAGTTGGATGCATTTGGGTTTAGCAAGTGGGATGCTCCATCCTGAGATAATGATCCTAAGATTGTGTGCATACTAGAAACATCAGATGAGGCTATTGGGTTCCCAAGAGAAACAGAAAAGTTTGACTGCTGGCACTGGGAAGCAATGCCCTGAAGAGTTGGAGGCTGGGACTGGCTGGACGAAGCAAGATGTGGGAGAGTAGTGATGACATTTGAGATCTGTGGCTGCACTGACAGCTGGTGCAATTGCTGGGATTGTTGAACTTGCTGCTGTTGTTGCCTTTGCTCATTATAAGAGTGTTGACGCTGTAATTGCTGTTGCAGAAGCTGAGCCTGAGCAGAGGCCTGATTTTCTTGAAAACTCTGTAACAAGGCATTTTGAGCTTGGGACTGCTGAAGTATCTGCCTTGGAATCATAGAAGCAGTCCCATTGGATACATTTTGAGATTGCTGAAACTGGAGAAGAGATTGGGATGCTAGTTTCGAAGAATCCACTGTTCTCATTTCCTGAAGTGCAGCAGCTGCCATAGCCTGGTATACATCTGGTTGTAGACCCGGCATAGAAGCATCCAGCCTCGGCTGCATCCAGGGTGCAACACCAAATCCCTGGAAGTTCAGAGATTGGATTCCCTGATCTCCAACACCTCCTTGAAGCCACATTAATGGAGAATTGATGCTCATATCACCATCTTTCATACCTTTGTAAAACAAATTAACAAAAATTAGTAGAAAAGTTACCAGGATGCGGAATTCATTTTCCAATTAAAATAATAGAGATATTATGCATGTTAACCAGCATGAAAATCAATAATCCAAACATACCATGGAAGGAGGGTAGTCCAGATGGCCATGGTCGCTTAAGTCTCAGAGGGAAGGGGGATGGATACATCGGGAATGTAGTCAAAGGTTCAATCTCCCACAAGGACACTCTTGGCTGCCTCTCCCCTGCGGTGGATTCATCCCAGCCGACCTGCATAAGTGGAAAAATAAATTTTACATTACATGATGAAAGGCTGATCAAGCATATAAGATATAACTCAATAACATGTATAACAGTAGAACTAGAAAGCTGACTATTCAAACAAATATATGATCCATACACACCTTAACAGAACGCCAATGTGAATTTGGCCAGCGAACAGGATCCAGATCACTAATGCCTGTAATTGTACCCATGTATCTGGACATTAACATACACCAATGAGAAAAATTATCTACAATTTACATGGGTAGGTGGGGGAACGGACGTTGGCAAAGACAACAATAAGCTACAACACATAAATTCAAACAACAAGAGTTCATTTAACTACCATATATAAGCATACAAGCACTTGTACAATTTCAAACTAAAAGATAATTATTGTTAATTGAGAAGAGGAAAAAGACAATAACAAAAAGGGATAGAATGAAAGAAGAAGTCGAAGAGCAAGCCACACCACACAACTCCAGCATCAAAGGAAGATTCGATCTGGTATTTTTCAGTTTCGCTAGAATGCATGTAGTCCCTTGAATTTTACTTTTGGGTTAGACATCTCATCTCTTTCCTATTTATGACAATTATCCATGGCTACTCATCCAAGTACTTGCAGGTTTAGAAGCATACTACTAATATACACAAATAATTTATGTAATACTTTCAAGTTTAAAGAAGCATGATTAGGAAAAATTCAATAACCATGGAACTCTCATTTAGGTTAGTCTCATTCAATTGTAATCCAACATGCCGTGTCTGTGGATCATCATCCTAGGGAATTTAAGGTATTACTTCATTTCTTTTTCTCGTTTCTGTTATCTCCATAATTACATAAACATTTTCAGTCCTTGTTTACTCTAATTACAAATTAAAAAGTTCTATGTTAAAATTCACATCAGTTCCATCAGCTAGATGTCAAAATACCAACAAGAATATGACTTTAAATCCGTTTATTTGCTCCTTTAGGGAGATACTAGGATTCCAAAAACATTTTTTCTTTTTCTATTTATTTCTTTCAACCATAAAATATAAACAACTTACAAATAAGTGTGACCTACCGACGCACACTCGACTCTTCTGTCTCAAAAAGCATCCTAAATCGCATGCCCACAGAAACCCGAGTATGGTAGACTGCTTTAACATACTTAGCCAAAGGAATTACAAATTCTGAAGGACTTGCCCTGCAATCAAGGTAAATTGAATAATTAGGATTGGCATTGAATAGGTTCAAACAGTCTCTGCACTAAGAAACTTCACCTTGGATTATAAAATATAGTAAAACGGCTATTTGTGGCAGCAGCATGTGCAGCTGCAGCGAGAAGACCAATGTGCATGCTATCACTTGATAGAACAGATGAGGGCATGACAGTCTGCGGACGATTCGCTCGTCGGATACCCAAGAGCAACTGATTTTTTTCATTCCTAATGGAAGAGAACATATGATGAAAAGACAAATGATGAGAAATCATACCATGTAATCATTTTTGCTAATTCAACTTCGGCATGCAGCAAACAGAAGAACATGGCCCCATCCACTGCATCACACATGAAGTGCAAATGCAGGCATGAATCTACTTGGCATGTATGCGGACAAAAAGATTCTTTGATATGACAGTAAGTATACGACTAGAGTTATAAACCAGAAAGCTTCTAAAATCTTTTTGCTGGTCATCCACAATAAAGATTTAATAATTAGGATCAATTCATCAGGTTGTCTTGAGTTCCCATCAGCAGGAGCGACCATTTTGATTCCCATGCCATCTAACCATCCATATGGAAATATTCCAGCACAAAATTGGAAATAAAAAGATCTCTAAGTGGTATAGGAAACATTCTAACCAGATAAACAGGACAGAATCACCGGCAACAAGTCTTTTGGCACTAACAAAAACACTCCATCCAGTTGTAAGAAGATGCCTCTTGGGCTGGCCTGCACATGCAATCAGAGACTAGTTCAATGTTGTAGGTCTTCCTTAAGAAATTGAATGTCAGTTTCTTTTAAAATAGTTGGGAAAAGATTTTGCACTTCTCACAAAATCAGCATCTTTGTCAGCTAAGTCAGCAGATACTTGCAAATACTTTTAACACCTTTTATCTTGGAGCAGTTTGATCCACATGCTAGACTCAATTACGAGAATAAAAACACAATTCCTTCCTTTCAACCATGATGCAGAAAACAGACAAAAGAAACAAAGGCATTCTTGCTTTAGAAGAAAAGCACAATCAATTCATGCCAACATGAATTCATTGCATTAGAGATAGATGGCAAAGTGTAGATAAAGCCTGACATGAGTTCATTGCAATAGAGATTTATGAAAAATCAGTGCTAGTTAGTGAGCTAAAATCACTAAACATCTTTTCTTCAACCTTAATTATTTTAAAACTTCTCATTTCCGTTAGAATGAGCTAACATTCACATTCACATGAACAAACTCAACCTGAGTCAGCCCTCAACCAGATATAGGTTCAGATGAGCAACAACTTATCAAGAAAAAATTTACCTCGAAATATATGTCTGAATTTCCATTCATTATCATGAAGATCCCTTGCAATCAGTTCTTGAGCTGGAGGTGTTTGTGTGTAGTCCTGAAACAGAAATAGAAATAAAAAATTGAATTAAAAAAATTATATTCACAACACATAAGACATCACTAGAATAAGAAACTGGTGAATCATTAAATGTCGCATACAAGGGGAGGAAAAACTTTTTCAGCTGCACGGCGAGGAACAGAGAATCCCCCATGAGTGCTAGTATCACTTGCTGTCAATGTTTTACAAAAGTAGTTGGTTGGCTGTTTGTTGGGAGCACCCAATTCTGCTGGAAGTAGGTATACATCCTTTTGCTCTTGCTACAATAAAATTTGCAGTCACAAAAAATATTCGTTAAAATACCAAAAAATTCATAATCCAAATAAAGTACCGGACTCAGTGGTTGCAAGGTCATCTGCGCATATACTTCATCTGTCTCCACATCTGCCTGCAAATGCAAGATTAAAAAATTTTAACAACTAGCACTTGAAAATGATGTAAAGCAAATGTAATAATAAAGGAAAGGACCAACACTTACATGCATAGTGACATTGTGAAGCTGACAGATGAGTTGTGGGGGTAAGTTAGGATAATTAGGAATATGAGCATCTACTTCCTTGTTTGTTGAAGCAGCAACCTGCACAAGCAATCCAAAACGATCAAGCCACTAACAGAACAAGGAAATTGTAAGTCTATAAGCTATGGGGTAATCCCAAGAGCTACTAAGACATTAGAGGCCTCAGCATACAAGAGAACATCCACGGACTCCATTATTTCATTCAATAACTATATTTATGATTTGCAAGGCAAGAAATGTATGCTCCACCTAGCTACAGTATAAAAAAGTTCGAGAAGCATGCAACTTTTGAGGATACGGTATCACAAGCATTTCTTTAAACAATAGGGAAAAATGCACTGAGAATATAGTAACAATTATACTTCAAAGCATCTGGTTACAGGTGAAAGAAAGCAGACAACTAAAATAAATAATCCTCTCTTAAACAAGCAAACCATTTATAGAAGCGGGAAATAGTGAAATGAGTATAGCAATGCCGCAAGTGTGAAGAATCAATTTAAGGCATAAAACATTTCTTTGGAAGCTGTGAGTGATGACTGATGACATCAAAGTAATATATCCTCAAACTACAATTATCAAACTTTCCACCTAGTAATTCTATATCCTAGGATGATTCATGTTTCAATCATTTACCATCATATAGACATGGTAATATACTGATAATTACCTGTTCGCTGTGACCCTGGGGAAGGTAGACAACACGGCTTCCAACAGGAGGCAAAGATACAAGAGGACCAGCACATGCATGCCAAAGCTCAGAATTCAAACATTTCTTCTCCCCTGCAAAATTTTCCCAATACTGTGTTATCTTGCATCATAACCCAAAAAAAGCACAAAATTTAAAAAAATTTGATCTAAGCTTATAAGGTATGTCCAGTAATACAGGATTCCAATGTATGGAGTTCATAAACTGCTTACAAACTCAACCACCCCAAGCTTAATTTGTCTGTTTCAACCAAGACCCTAACATGCACACATGCGTTGAAGCTGATAATAAACAAGTAAAGATACAGTTTTCAAACCACATAAACCATAAAACTAGTCCCTCAAATCACAAGCAATATCAGGTATTTATATTGTGCGTAAATAAAATGTAAGCTAAATCACCTCTAAACAAAACCAGACCTTGCAAACACACACCTAGCAAATACTCAAAACATACGAAACTTACAACAACAAAGAAACCAAGCCAAATGAGAAACAAAGCTCTAACCTTCCTGAGCCTGCTGATTAAACCCCGTAGCGAGTCTCATTCTTCAAACTCAAACAAAACCAAGTCTTTTAACCAACCAAAACCACTACGCACCACAACACAATTCCCCCCAAAAAGCTAACCCTCTAATCACCACACACCTTCTCTATTTCACCACATTCATCAAAAACCCACCCGCCCACCCCCCCACCCCCCAAGTACCCAGAAAAAAAATATATAAATCAAATCATCCAAAACCAGTACCACTACAAGCCACTACCCTCTTCAGCCTCATAAAGCCTCAGATCTTCCCTTACACCAAAATCCTCCACAAATTACCACATTTTGCAACTAACCTGAAACTAAACCCTAGCTCCAATAATCAGCTCAAATCCCCAAATTTTCAACTGAAACCCTAATTCACCACCAGATCTCAAAATTTCAGCTAGCTAAAGAAAAGGCTAAAAGGTCTAGCTTGAAGAAGTTAAACCGACGTATAGACACAGTATCCACTTGGAAGCTTGCTTGCTTACTGAGCAGAAAATCACTTTTTTGGATTTTTTTTTTCTGAAACAAAAATTATTTTTATGAGGGAAGCTGAAAGCTGTAGAGAGAGAAACACGGTTTCTTTTCAAAGGGCCTTTTTCTTCTTTCTTCCTTTTTTTGTTTCTTTCTTTCTTTGCTCTAGTACCTACTTTCTACTGGTAGTAGCACTACAAGTCTACGACTTCAGCGATCAATCATCAACTAAAAGACAGTGTTTGGATTATTTATAGGACATGTTATTTATACTTTAACATTGTGTTTATTAAATTAAAATGAGAATAAATTATAATTGAAATAGATAATAACGTGGATGAGAAATAAAAATTAAAATTAATTATTTATTTAAATTAAAAAAATCATATTTTTTTTTTAAATTTATATTTGAAGTAGTAACTATACCTATTTTGAAGGGTGCACCACGAAGACTTCTTAAGAATCACAATTAAAATGAGTTGAATTATTATTAATGTATTTACTTTATCTTAAAATTAAAGTTAAAATTACCATAAATTAGATTATAATAAATTATTAAAAATTATTCTAAATATTTTTATTTTAATAAAAAAATTATTATAAACATATTTAAATAATTTATTATAACTTAATATCACATAATTATTTTAAATATTTATATAGCACACTTATTATTCAATGTACATAATTATTATGTTTTAAACCTTAAAACTTTTATTTGTAATATCTTAATTAAAACTTAAATGAATAATGATATAATCATATTTTATTTTTTATTAAATAAAATAAATTTTGCACTCATTCTTTTTTATTTTTTAAAAAATAAAGTAAACAAAAGTACTCTCAAGCATTCATTTTTCGTTTCTACATTTGATCTCTTTTTTTTCTCCTTCCTTTCTTTTAAATAGTATTTATGAAATATTGTTATTGAATAAAAATAAACAAAAATTAATAACTAAAATTTTGTTAAATAATCTGTTTACAACTTGATTTGATATTATTACTCCAAAAATTTGTTAAATCTCTTGAAATTTGGTGTATTGAATAGTTTTATTAGTGTTTTAAGTAAATATAATTAATTAATTTAAACAGTTATTTGTGTTTTAAGTAAATAAAATAATTAATTTAAATAATTTGAGTGAATGTATTTTTGAAAATTTAAAGAGTGTATATTTCTTAAAATAATTTATGAGTATACAAAGAAATTTTTAATTTTTAAAAATTAATATATGAGTATATAAAATAATAAAATAATTTTTAGAGTGTAAATAACATTATTCATTACTAATCTAAGTGATTTATTTGTAAGATTTTTTTATAATAAATGAAACAAATGAAGTTATGAGTCTCCTGTTGGGGCAGCGTGTGGATGTGCGTGGCCGCTGCCCTGCCTGCGTGGGTCTGTAGAATCTAGTACTCTCCGGTGCACCGTAGATCTCCGAGTACAGATATTTTAGATCTTCGTGGGTCCCACGAATATAGCCTGAATCGTGGTATGTTTCTTTTCTTTATTTTTCAAAATATAAATCAATAAATAAACAAAAATGTTTACTTCTCCTTCATCGACAATGGGTGTGATTTTTAATCTTTAGATCGCACGTCTTGTTCACAGGATATTTTCTTTTCTTTTCTTTTCTTTTTTTTTTTATGACCAAATCTTGTTGACAGTTGACGTGTCGAATAAATTATTGGAAAGCATTTAGGGTGCCGTAGTGGAGTGTTTTAATTTTTTTTTAATACGAGGATATTGTTTAAACTTATAATTAATATAATATAAGATTTTAACTAATATTTATAAATTATATCATTATTTAATAAATTATTACTATAACTAATATATATTAATTTTTATGAAATATTGTCTAAACTTTAATCTTCACTAATATTCAAATAATGTCTACTCTACTTATATTTAGTGAAGAAGAAGATTATCTTTTACTCATATATTAATTTCTACGAATTACTGTTCATCCCCATAATCCTTTTATGTTAATATTCTTCATTTATCTATAGTATAACTAAAGAATAATTAAATTTTTATATAATATTTTTATGAAGAGACAAACAATTACTCTCTCATGAGCACTCAGGCATAGACCGAGTGGATGTACAGTATATAAAATTAAATAAATCTTATTCTACTTTAATGTATGGTATATATTCTCTATTAGGGTTAGATTAAATACAAATATACAATACCATATAGTTGGTAAACTATTATTTTTATTTATTAATAAAAGATTATTTGTTGTACGATATTTAAATTATTAATGAAAAGGTGAATTTAATGAAGTATTTTAAAGTTTATTTATTTTTTAAAATATAAAATTAAACAAAATTTTAATTAATTTTAACTCGATCTCTCGTAAGATTTAAACATGAGATTATTATTCATAATTACAACTTATATTGTATGAGACTATAACTGATATGTATAAATCAAACTATGACTGGGACTAGTTAATATTATTGTATGAGACTATAACTGATATGTACAAATTAGACAATGATTGAAACTAGTTAACATTTATTCGTATAAATCACTACCCAGATTTAAACCCTTGAAGACTATTACTCAATATTACAACTCATATTATATGAGACTATAAATCCTCGAAGACTATTGTTCAAGATTACAACTCATATTGTATAATTATATTATGACTAGAATTAGTTAACATTTATTCGTATAAAATATTGTCTTGATAAAAAAGTAAACTGACCTTCACTCGATTGAGGAAAGAAATACCCCTATAATAAATTTATGATGGTTAGAACTACTGTCCTCTAGAGGTAACCACCAGGCCAAAGGTCTGGTGCCTGTATGTCATACATGTCAAATAAAAAATTTTGGATATATTTTATACATTATAATCACAATCTAGTGTAATGAAAGGTGCAAAACATGTCATGAGGTTTTGCGTGGCACCATCTCCACCATGCTTTACTCATTCTTTAATTTTTATAATTTTGAAACCTTATTTTTCACTTTTTTTTAGTGAAATTTTTAGTGAGTGGCGGTGTATTAATGTTCCATGCGTGTATTCAACATTAATTTTTGTCATTAAATTAGTATTAAGATATAAATTTAACTAAACTAATATTGTATAATATCTTCACAATTTCTTGAGATATGTTTTCCAAAGTCGTGGTGACAAATTTTATTTTCCAAGTGAAGGGTTATTGTTGACACAAATTTTGTATCAACATCTTGAACAAAATAGAAGCAAATATAAAGAAATAGGTTATTTCAAGGAAAACTTAAATCTCTAAATTCAGTGTTGGTTATTTGAGAAACCAATAAACTCTTAAATATAATTTATAAGTTGTCAAAATAACAATGACATTAGGCTTTAAATACACATTGGGAGCTTTTGCTTTTTTTACTTAAACACTTAATTTCATCAGTAAAGTAATTAAGCTATTTGTTTTTTAACTTAATGCAAAATTTTTAGTCATTCAGCGTTAAGTTTTTAAGCTATCTTTTTAGCTTTTTACTTAATATAAAAAATAATGACATTCATAAAAGATATTTTCAAAAAATAACACTATCTAATTAGTTATTTCTATCCTTATCTAAATAAAACTTATTAATTAGCATATTTATTTATCTCCATAACTTGTGATAATTGATAATATAGTAGTAGATTATTATTATTTTTATCCTTTTTTATATTATTCAAATTAGTTTTATTTATTTTTATAAAACACACTCACCTAAAATTCATTAAAAAAAATAGTTTAATACACGCATATAACAAAAAAATGAATAAATAAATAAAATATAAAAATGATAATTTATAATAGAAAATAAATGGGTATTAATGAAAGAGAATATTAAAGTTTCATTTGGTAAAAATCATAATATTTAACTTTTTTCATTTAAAAATGAATATTTTATAATTGAATATACGTGATAGAAAACAAACAAATTGTAAATTATAAATATACGAAAACATTTAAAATTCAGATTTCAAACAAATAACCTCCAAGTGTGTTTTCACATCATGCTTTAGAACTTACACCATGACTCTACAAAATAAGATGCCACTACTTTTACTAATTAAACAAAAACTACAATGCCAAATAAATAATAAATTATTATAAGAGATCATATCAAGGACAATATCACTAGTCAACATAGGTTAAGTAATTACTTATTTTATTTTCTTACTTTTATCTAGTAAATTGGACAAGAGATCATTTGTGTACATCAAATTGAAATACAAAGATTATATAAAACAATCAACTTATAAAATTACTCACCTTTGCAAACATGAAACGGTTCGGTTCCAATTATTTTCAATATGGATAAACTTCCTAATTTAGTGGATAGATTTCTTCGAGCAAACAATGCTCATTAGTTATCAATTAAATAATTTATCATTTTAATTTTAATTTTAATGACGAAATTGTGTTACTAAAATGTAATGAGCTTGATATGAGATTTTTCTTTTACTACTTGTAATTTTATCTGAAGGAAAATAACACTCTCATTCTCATAAATTAATATGTTTACAATAAAAAGTACGAAAATGCTATATAAAATGAGTCAAATCCCAATAACTTAAAATGCACCTAAAAAAAAAAAAGATTTCTTATTACTTGTAATTTTATCTGAAGGAAAATAACACTCTCATTCTCATAAATTAATATGTTTACAATAAAAAGTACGAAAATGCTATATAAAATGAGTCAAATCCCAATAATTTAAAATGCACCTAACAAAAAAAAAAAGATTTCTTATTTCTATATTTCAGATTGTGAATGACAGCCACAACTAGAGCACTACTCCCCACAATAACACGTTCTTCAATCGATCACACCATCGTCACTAGAGCAGCCACCACCCACAACCATCACACCACAGCAACAGCCACTCACAAAGCGATAGCCATACCTCCAATTACAGAGCACTACTCTCTACTACGGGTGGACAAATTAGGGTTTGGATCAACCCGATCGGATTTTGGGTTAATCGAATTGGAAGAAATGTAACCCGAACTCAACATGAGTTTGTAATTCGATCCGAACATATTCGAATTGAATCGGATCAGAAATTTGTATTTGTGTGTGTTTTAATTTCTTTGAATTTTCAAATCGACTCAAGTCGAGTTGGCCAACATCCAACCCGATCAGGTTAGATCTATCATCTGAATCAGATTCAAATCTGATTTTCTTTTTTTTTATTGGGTTTGGTCAGATTAGGTCATTTGCCCACCCCTACTCGCTACAATGACACTACCATAAAATCGCTTGATCAATCATAGCATAGCCACTGCCATTGCCACCACCGACAACCATCACACACAACCACAATTACTTACGAAGTGACCCCCTTAAAATTAACCATCGGCACTGTTGCTATTACCCAAGAATTCTTTTTCTGCAGTTGTAATTTTTTTTCCTTTTTTTGTTTAAGTTAATATTTGGATTTCAAGCTATTTGTGAAATTTTATTATAGATTTTGTGTCTATGTGTGTGTGTTTAGAATATTAAATCTAACAATAAGTTATTTACTTATTTTATGATGGGTTTTACTTTTTATATGTATATAAATTTGTTTAGAATATTAAAATGTAAGCTGTTTGTGAATTTTTTTTTTATGAATTTGTTTTTGTATATAAATTTGTTTAGGATATTAAATCAAATGATAGCAGATATTAAGATGTAAGCTATTTATGAAATTTTATGATGGATTTACTTTTATATATAAATTTGTGTAGATCAAATGGTAGTTGATATTAGGTAATTTTACATTTTTATTAAGTTTGGGTTTTTCACATAAATGTGTATAATTACCTAGTTGGTCAAAATTTTATGTTTGATAGCTTCAGTAGTCTATTAATCATAATGTCATCTAGCATAAGTGAAATTCGAAACTTACTGCGAATATATAGCAAATGCAGTAATTCAATGGAGTTGCTAATGTCGCTTACAACAAAAAATTTAAATTACAACCTTTGGCTTTGTAAAAGGAGTAAGAAAATTCAATGGGCAAAAGACTACAAACCTAGTGATAAGAAAATTGGCTTCTTAGTAGAGGAGGTTAGAAAGTCGGTTAGAGATTGAATATTTTTTCGTTAAATTTCAGTTAACTTGAAAAATGCAAGAATTAAAATTTCAATTAACTTGAAAAATGCAAGAATATGAAGTGCAAAGTTAATTGTTTGAAGATGAACTACGAATAAGACAGACACCAAGATATGATTTCATTAAAATACTTGTGATTGTAATACTATGTGTTTGGGAAATAAAGAGCATGCCTACTCGAGGTTACACCAGACAAAACAAAGGTATTGGTCGCCAGTATAAAGGCATTCCAGCTCGATCTCAGGTTAGCCGAGATGATGTGCTTGCGGGCTCCTCGAGCACAGCTAAGGAGAGCAGGAATGCCGACGGCAACTAAGCGAGCTTCCTCTATATTATAGGCAGCACCCGGAGCAGGTACAAACTAGTCCTTGAGTTAAACCAAAGTGCGGTAGTTCAAGCCTATATTGTGAGACGGTTAAACGGCTCTCTCTGATAATAGGGAGTAACTCCCACGCACAATCAATTCTCATTATGGAGATCGAATAACTGCCCCAAAATGGGCGGATGCGTGAGAAGTGAAGGACGTGCATTACGAGAGTAATGTTGAGGAACGAAAGACCCAAATAAATACCTCCGAAAAGAGAGAGAAATGGGTTGGATTCTAGAAGAAAGAAAATAAAAAGGGAGTTAATTTTATTTCCTGTGTTTTTCCTTTATTTTAGAGAGAATTTTCTAAAAATTAACTCAATTACTGATTTGAGCATCGGAGGATAGAGGGTCTTTGCTGAAAAAATATCCGACAGTCTTTGATACTTTTTCTGTGAGCACAGACTAGAGGCATCAATGTTTCAAAAAATAGAGAAACACAAGAGTTAGCTAGAGAACTTGCTCAAGAAAGAAGTGACCTGAAAATTGCATCAACACTATATTTTCTATTATAATAGTATTTGAAATATAAGTAATTGAGTTGTTTCATTTTATCGAGTTTGAAATTAGATTGAAAATATTGTTTTAATGTTGGAAGAATGTAGCAGTGCTTAATATATTTAGTATCTTATTGAACATGTTATATGGTCTATCATTATTCATAGAAGTACATCTGTTAAAATATATATATGATTTAGGCTACTATAACTACTACAAAATAGTCAGCAATGTACAGATATGTTTTATATTATTATAACTACTACAAAATAGCAGCAGCAATAAGCCTATAATTTATACTATAATTATTACTGCAAAATAACAATAATAATATCTTGATTACACTTAATCTCATTTAGCCTTAAACTCAAAATATACAAATTACTAAACAACAACTTCATCATGATTTACTAACATAAATATAAACTACATTTATAAATGTGAATTGATTACATTCAACAATGGAAGTGCTAGTTTGAATTCAATAATAATAACAAAAACAAAATAATATATCAAAACACAAGTTTCAATGGGCTTCGATCAAACCAGCTTCAATGGACTTCAATGTTAATTCCTCAAACCAAGTTCAATGAGCTTCAATCATATTCTTGGTCCATTAGTTGAAAACTCTCCCCGATTGACATCCTTATTATCTTGTTGTGGTAATTGTAGGAAATTTGCATAATGAACTCCTCTACAATTTGTCCAAGACTGATAGAAAAGGTAAAAAAACATGTTATGGGACTTATTGTTATGCTAGTAATTGTACAAAAAAAAAACAAATTACAATTAGATAAAAAAAAAAACACTAACAACAAGTAGATGTAAATAAATAAAAAATTGATCCCCACTTACATTACAAAAATCATATGGAAATGACATATTAATATTAGTTCCAAGTACTTGGTGTAAGCATGCAAGCAACTAAACAAAACATTATTTATATCATAATTATAACTTGCATTTAACTTGAATGAAAAACTCACATGATAGTACTTAAATAAAAAATTTGCCATAACCATATTTCTCTCTTGTGATGGTTTTATAATAGCCACCTGGAAAAATAATGAATTGTGTACTTTTGATTCTATAAAAGTACGACAAATTAAAAATATGTATTAAAATGATTTAAATTACTTTGATGTAATAGAATTACATCTACATTTGTAGTTGATGAAATATTGTTTTGTTGTCATTTTATCTTTTTGAACTTAGATTGTTTCGTTTGATAAGGTGGACGAACTTTACGACTAGTTACTACTGGATTGTGTATGATTTCAATATAACTTCTTGCCCCACTAGAAATAATTCTAACATTGCTATTACAATGAAAATTCAAATATAGATCCATCGTTGCACTCTCGATTAAACTAAAAATAATTTTATGACTTTTTACATTTTTTAAAACAACACAACATCAGAAAATGTAACACACAATTCTTTATATCGCTGATGTTCAATCTTTGAACTCATCACATTGTAATTGACTTTCACTCTACTACGACATCTTCATACATTGTCCCTCTATCTTGTATGATATACTTTTCAAGAATCTTATTTAGTATATACCACAAACACCATCATTGCCTAGTTTTTGGAAAAACAATCTTAATTGTATTTTTCATTGTTTTATCTTAGAGAAATATGTGATAATCATGTGTCAAATAGCCATTTAAATGTCTCAGTATACTTATATGAAATCAACCCACATCCTAAGAAAATAAAATTATTGTGATGATTAACTCCAAAAAAAAAAGAAAATGGCATGTCATACTTATTCGTAAGATATGTGGTGTCAAATGTATAACATCTCTAAAGTCTTTGTAGGCTAACCTATTTCCTAGATCTCCCAAAATATTTTTTTTAACCAACATTTATTATCCAAGTCGATACTAAAGAAAAACCCATAATTTTCTACTTGTATTTCTTAAAAAATTTAGAATTGCAGCAGCATCCCCTTCTCCAAACCTTAATCGCCTTACTTCGTCAATATTATATCTAACATCTCTTTCTAAGAATGAGATATTTTTAAAGTCACTAGCCTCAACAATAATAGACTTGACATTTGAGCCATTTTAATTTATACTTCTTCATTTATTTCAAGTTACTTTTTTACATAAGAACTAATAGTACGGTTACATTGACAATATCCACTCTTGCTTAGACTCACGATATGGTTTTGTTTACAGGCAAAATTCTAATTACTTATTTTCTACTAACCAGATCTAGACATCCTCCAATTTTAACATTGTACCTAATTATTTTTGTTAAGTTGAATATGCAAAAAATACTACATTTGCATTTTGACTTGTAGTTTCACCTACAAGTAAATATCATATATCTTATATCATAATCTTTTTTCTTTTTACAAGATTTTCGTATCACTAGAAATCCCTTTTTCGTTGGCCATAGACTTTGTAATATTCAAATATTTCATCAAGATTATTAAAACAAATTTCAACATTAAGCTTAACAAATTTTTCTTATCCTAACCTTATGGTCAACAGATTTTTCTTATCCCAACCTTAGGGTTAACAAATTTTTCTTTCACATCTTCATTGCTATCAAATTTAGTTTCCTTTAATCCTCAATATTTTCTTCAAAATCAACCTCCTCTAATTCCTCCAATTCCTCTAGTTCTTCAACTTCATCCATTTGTTCCAAATTGTCTATTACTACATGTTTTTTTTTTAATCATTCATATATTCAAAATAACTACTGCAAAGTAACATATTCAAAATATTATTAATTAATTATCACAAAAATCATTAAATGTATAGTGGGTTGAAAGTGCAAAATCATTCGTATTCAAAAGCTGAGTAATAAACCCAGTTAGGTTTGCATAAATTGCAAAATCATTAGAAAATGTTTTCATAATTCTAATTGGTCTATAATAAATTTAATCATAAAATTCAAAAAAAAAAAAATCTCAAATCTAAAGTTCAAATTACAATAGCAATAGTGGCCAAAACAACCAGGCATAGTGTCAGGGGCCGCTCAAGTTCACCATTAAAGATAGCTAATTTACGCACACGGGTTCGCTTAGTACAGGTACACCCAATGGCGGGATGTACTTAGAAGTGAGTTGCGCTTAGAAATGGACCACCCCACACAACTAGCCAGCCGTGGTGCGCTCAGTACGGATGTACTTAGCAATTGGGTTGTCACAAGGCGTATGCATATAGTAAGCCCGGCCCGTTATCTAGAAGTCTTTAGCATCCTATATATCTAAAACCCACCATGCTTATCCTTATCACTATATTATCTTTATCCCTATCTTTAACCTTATCTTGATCTAGATAGCTACTTGTACAAATTGAATTATATAACTTGTATGGATAACTCTAGAACTAGGAGAACCACACTATAAATAGGGGTAAGCACCCACCAATCTCAAAACATCTCAAAATATCCAAACATCCCCAAAATCTCCAAGTCTCCAATATCAAAACACCCACACACACACATATCACACAAATATGTATAAAGCTCTCTTGTAACATTCTTTGTAAATAATAAAATCACATATTGGCTATATTGCTCTTTTATTCTCTCTAGCATTCTTGCAAACCTCTTTGCTTAACTAGCTTGAGAAATTTATTAGGCTTACTTAGCAATTTTGTGCCAGAAATTGTCTAAGTGCCGTACGGATTATTGCGCATTCACTCTTCCCGTGACAATAGGCTCTTGAATCGCTTGGGCTTGGCCATGGTTGCTCACGATAGTACAATAAGATGTGTGGCTTGGCGCTGGTTACTTGCAGTCGTTGCACTTGAATCGTGTTAAGTTCATGAAAATGAGTTTTTGTTCTTTTGTTCTTATTGAAGTTCGTAAGATCTAAACTAAATTGTGTTGTGTTTTATATTTATTTAATTAAAACAATGTAATTTACTAATGGTCAGGGTTTGACTAGGGTAAATATTATCACTTTAAGAAGCTTATAAAAATTTAAAATCAAGAATTTATTGAACCAATCTGAATTAATATAATCCAAATTTATCCCATGTTCATTTATAAGTGTTATTATTTACTCTCATTTTTTTTACTACATGAGACTATTTTTAAGACTATAACTAATATTACATAAAATTATAATTGATATTTATAAATCAGACTGTTATTAAAACTAATTTACATTACTATTTCTTATGAAGTATTGCCCAGATTTTTAACTTTATTAATATTTAAGAGATACTTAATTTACTCATATTTTATAAAGAAAAAGACCACTTCTGTTCAAGTATTAATAACTGAGGAATGACTAAATCTCCCTACAATGAATTTATTTAAAGGTTTTGGAGGGGGGAGGCCTGGGGAGGTTTAACAATTGCTCTCACATAACTGAGTGGATGGCTACTCCACTCCATTAGTTATGAGAAGAGAGGATGAGTCCATGACTAAAGGGACTCAAACCCACTATATGTATTTAGCAACGTCATAAGTTGCAAGACTTTCTCTAAATCAATTTTTTTTTTATATTCCATATCTTTCTTAATTTCACTTGAAATTTTATAATTGGAATCTGATGGATGATTGTTTCTTTTTATTTAAATAAAGTATAGATGTCTTTATAATACTCTTGATGACATTGTTTATTCGTAGCGCTTTAGTCAAACTCTCTCCTTAATGGTCTTTGATAAAAAAAAAATGATATCATCAAGTTTTGGATATTAATTCGAGTAAAAATAAATGGGAGACATATATACATAAATTACTAAACGACACATGACATAAAACTATTTAAAGACTCAGAAAAATTCAGATCAGGAGAAAATCCTGATCCATATATTTGACCTCTCGAATACTATAATTTAGCTTAAAATTAACATGTTTACCTACGAACCAACATTAACAACTATTTCATTATAAATATAGTTAGTCACGATTACATTGTTCGACAAAAGATATGAGGTGGTCTTTATACTGATCTGAGGCGTGTGTTGCTTAAAATAAATATTTTGTCTTGGGGCCCTCGGCGTTGGTCGAAAGTTGCAAGAAAGCCCATGAAGTTTTGACTCATTTTCTTCCTTTCATGGATTCGTTCATGTCGCATTTGTACAGTTCGCTCACGGTCCCAATCAAGGGAATCCAATCCTTCCATAAAGAGCAAAGAATAAAGATGTGAACTTGTTCAGTAATCATTATCATCTATGTTCATACGGCGCCGTTCAGATAAAAAAAGATAGCAAACTTAGCAAAATAATTATGAAAACTTTCTTAGAAAAATGGTCATACATACTCACAAATCTATTTTAGTTGCATTTTTTTAACAATTTTTTGAGTATGTGTGACTATTCTGCATATAAAATGAGATTTGCCCATATGTGAATAATTTATGAAAATAAAGAATTTTTATAACCACCTTATCAAATCACGGATGTGTGAATATTGTTTTTTTGAATTTATTTTAAAGCCTACATATACATTATAAGAAACTAAAATAATTTTCTAATTTGTAAAAAGTGAATTATTTGAAATGTTTACGTCATAAAATACAATATTCATGAATAATGAATAACTCTGAGAGCCTTACTTACCATAGACCACTTCAATAAGAAAGAGTTTTGAGTTTCACCTGTTTCAGTAGTAACAGTTGAATATATATATATATATATATATTCGGTTCAATTGGAAGTAAATTGACCTTTTTTCAGTTGTTATTTTTAGATTATAATAGTACAATACTTTTCAGATTATAAATATTAATAAATGTATAGCAACAAATTAAAAAAATGACGTATAACAAAATTCTATTCAAATACAGTACTTACGTATTTTGTAGAAAAAAAAAAATTAACATAAACACTTGGATAATTTCCTATATTAATTATTAGTTTCAAAAACATTTTTTTAATTTAAAACGATTGGAGTACTGCGTAGAGGTTGCCAAAACTGATTATCGGGCAAAACGCAGCGTTTCTTTACGGCGAAACTTCGGAAGCGCCGCGCCCCGTGCTGTAAGAAGAAGGAAAGGGTAGTCCGATTACAATTTCGAGTTGACAATGGAAGCATTAGGCCGCGGCGGATTCCTTGGTTGGAACTTTTCACACAGAAAACTGAAACCGTTTAAATCTCAAAGTAGGAAATCGAAACCCTCCGATTCCGCGGAGGCTACTGGAGGAACTGGTTACCGGTTCCCCTTGAAGCAAGCGGCGACCGCGGGTTCACTCGCTTTGACTGGCGACACAATCGCTCAGCTCATTCAGCGGTGGCGAAAACAAAAGGCCTCCGAACAACAGCACTCGCTCTCCCGCTCCGAGCAATCCGATGAGGTCGGTCTTGCATTGTTTCTGATAATTAAAATTAGTTATTTTGATGCACGGCTGATGTAAATGAACTTTTATTCATGATCAGAAAATGCTCCTAGACTGCTGTGTGGAAAATTACTTGATAAATGATTTTGCACAAAACGGTTTTGAGTTAGAGAAGCACTTGAAGGGCTTCCTAGAGAAGCAATTTAGCGAATGGTAACGCCTTGAATTATGTAAATAAATTCTGCACAGAAAGTTGAAATCATATGCAACAGTTACTATTCTGTTGGAAGCAGAAGCAATTTAGAAATGTCCCAGAGCTAGCTGGCAAATCTGCTCATTCTCAAGACTGAAACTAAATCTGTCATTTTAGTGTAGTCCAGAAAATGGTAATCTGCACTGTGTCAACTTATTGTATTGAGAAGATAGGTCATTCACAAATGTTTATACTATGACATAATGTGCATAATTTTATGTAATTTCCTTATCAAAATAAGCGGATAATGATATAATGTGTTGCTGTAAAACTTGTGAAAGAGTCAATATTTTTAGTGTGTCCTCTGCTGTATTATCTGGTGCAGAAATCTTGATGGTTACTCCAGCAATTTGTTTGTTAGTAGTGTTTGAAGCAGTTTGACTTTGATTTTGACCAAAAGCTCTTCAAAAATTCTATCCTAGGATGTCTTCTGGACTGTCCTTCTGGATCATGACTGGCTTCGCTCTGTGCGGATGACTTCTTATGGGTTTCTTTTATATGGCCCTGGTTCTTATGTTTGGTATCAGTATCTTGATCATTGTATGCCAAAGCGAACAGCAGGGAATTTGATGATGAAGGTACAATGTCTTTTGGTTTTATATGGCATTTCGCTGCCACAATCAATTAGATATGTTAGAAGACCGGTTATTCCCTTAAATTCCTTGTGACATCTGGTCCTTCCAGGTTTTACTAAATCAAATTGTTCTGGGTCCGTGTGTGATTGCTGTTTGTTTCGCCTGGAACAATTTATGGCAAGGAACAGTTTCTGAGCTTCCAAATAAGTATCAGAAAGATGCTCTACCTACATTGCTTTATGGTAATAACCTCTTGGAAGCAGGTTTTTTTGGATTGATATTTTGGCTCAAATTTTGGGCTCTACATGTTATTTGATTTCTTTGCAGGATTTAGGTTCTGGATCCCAGTCAGCATATTGAATTTCTGGTACATTTTTTCTTCTTTTGTTTATTTCTGTTTGCTTTTGGTACTTCTGTAACAAGGAACTAATCGAATGCCTCTGGCAACCTGGAAACATTATACCCTTTAATGGACAAAAGAACCATCTTTTGCTGCTCTCTAAAGTAGTCTAGGGAAATCAAGGGAAAAAACTCAGGTCAGATCATGACCCACCAACTTCTATAGTTTCTCATTTTGTACCTCATGGCATAAAGCTAGCATATCTGCCGTATCTGACATTAGTTTTGTATTCAGAACTCCTATAAACTTTCACAGAGATATATATAACTTTGAAAGTGATCTGAATTAACTAATTTTAACTTCAAAAGAAGGTCTAAAACAATGGATGCCTTCTTGGGCACTCATGCAAAGGTTCTCGTACTGATTGTTTGCTTATCTGATTGATAGTGTGTATAATTTGCTTATACAGTGACTATGCATGTTAACAGGGTGGTCCCTCTTCAAGCTCGTGTAGCTTTCATGTCAATGGGCTCGATATTTTGGAATTTTTATTTATCAACAACTATGAGCAAGTAGTTAATCCGTGGAGCTTTTATTACTGATGTGATGCCAACTTTTGGAATTTGAGCATGAGGTATCTTTCTTATATCAACTTTCTTCATTAGTAGCATGCTCTATTGTTTTTTCACTTCTTTTTCTGTTAACATTTTTTCCCCCTTTTCTTTTCTTGTGTGAAACGATTTACAGACCCAAAAGCAGGTGGTGACATCATGCAAAGATATAATTGGAGATATGATTGATCATTCTTTTTCTTACTTTCTGTTTATTTGGCCTGGCTAGTAACCTACTTGCCCCACTGATATGTCTAAAGAAGATTTAGCTTCTGGTTGTCCAAGGTTATTTACCATGAGTGCCTACAACTGAAGAAGCATTTGCTGATCTGTTGTTTACTTCACCAGGGAGCACCAATGAAAAAATGACTTGATTGTTTTGAACATTTTCCATAATTTCTGTTATGTGTAATCGAACAAATATCAAATATCGAAAGTTGGTACCTTCTGTTTTCTATCTTTTCAATATCAAAGGGAGGTGGCTGTTGGAAATGAATTTGCTCTCCGGCTCGTAACTAATATACATAATTTGATTTCCTTTCTGTTAGGTTTCGACATGGAAATAGCTTGATTTTGTTTTTACAGGAATTTCAAGTGGAATTTTGTATTTCCCATTTATCAAAATGGTCATCTTCTTTATATTATGGAAGAACATAGCTGCCCTTGTTGTTGCCTTGACATGCAAATCTGCTTCCTCAAATTAGACGTAATCAAATATTTGGCAACATAAAAAGTAAATGATTTCTTTTAAATAAGAAAAATGAAAATGTTAAGGAACTATTGATCCCCCAAACATAGCTTCCTGAGATTGAAAATGATGGGATTCTGAAGTGTTTCTTTTAAATACACACACAAGAGGTAAATGAAGAGGGAGCTGAGTCCGGCAGCGGATAGCCAGAATGAGAAGTAAAGCAAGAATCCTAGAATCAATCTTAAAGCACCCAACAAGAACAAAAACAATACCATCAACATTCATTCGATCAAAAACAACCTCAGCGCAGTACGTAGCATCAAGATTCCGAGACCCCACATTCGAAAAGCTGATGGACAAGTACAAGAACTACATCAAAGTCATCTCCATTCAAGACCTCATTCTCGCTAACCGCAACAGCCCACCATCAGTTTCCCTCGAATTCCTCTTACGACTCTCCCAGAAGCTCCACCTCAACCGCGGTGCCACCGCGTTTCTACGCAAGTACCCTCACATTTTCCACATTTTCTATGACCCCGTTAAGTCCCAGCCCTTCTGTAAACTAACTGAAACCGCCGTTGAAATTTCCCGCCAAGAGGCGGAAGCTATCAATGCCTCTTTGCCGATCGTCGTTGAGCGGTTAGTTAGGCTTTTGTCAATGTCCGCGTCCAAGTCTTTGCCGCTGCGTGCGTTATTTAAGGTGTGGAGGGAGCTTGGGCTTCCCGATGATTTTGAGGACTCTGTGATTGCCCGAAATCCGAAAATATTCGAGCTTTGTGATGGCAATGAGCCGAATACTCATGTCTTGAAGCTGCTTGATGGAATGTCTAAGAGGGGTTTTACGGCGGCAGTTGATAATTGGAGGGTTACTGAGTGTTGTAAAGAGGATTGCAAAGTTGAAAGAATGGAATTACGTTATGGTTTTAAAGAAGGGTTTCCGTCCGGGATGAGGTTGGGTAAAGATTTTAAGGGTAGAGTGAAAGAATGGCAGAGGTTGCCTTATGTGGGGCCGTACGAGGAGATGGGAGAGAGTAAGAAGACTAAGGCTGGGTTGAAGAGATTGGAGAAACGGGCTGTTGCTACTGTGCATGAATTCCTCAGTTTGACAGTGGAGAAGATGGTGGAAGTAGAGAAGATTAGTCATTTTAGGAAATGGTTTGGTATTGATTTTAATATAAGGGATATGTTCTTGGATCACCCAGGGATTTTTTATCTGTCTACCAAGGGGAAGAGACATACTGTTTTTTTGAGGGAAGCGTATGAGAGGGGGCAGTTGATTGAGCCAAATCCTGTGTATGATGTTAGAAGAAAGCTTCTTGATCTCGTTCTTTTGGGCCGTCATGGTTCATTTACTGGTGGTTCAAAGTCAGGAGAAGTTGGTATGGGAGGGGAGTCTGAGTCCGAAGATGAGAAATATGAATGAAGTAACCATTTTTCATTCCTTAGGCATATAAACATCTGGTTTGATTTACTTCACTGCTACTGTCTTGTAGGTATTTAGTAATCTGTGAAACATGGCTGCTGAATACTGCTGTTTGATCTGGAGCCTGGTTCACATGGTAAACTCCTGTCATTGATGAAGAACTGCATGGGGTGAATATCATCTGGATGATTGCTTTCAACAGATTCAGAGGTGATTGGATAATTCTTAAATCTCGCCCCCAAGAGCAATATCATAGAACTTTTCAATTTCTTGAATAAATTTCTAATGTGCATCCAACTTATTGATCAGCTCAAATTTTATTTTCCTGTAAGGATTGGTTTGAAAGTTTGTACTCTGAATTAGATTTTTCCTAGTAAGAGAATTATGTTCATTGATTACTCTCTTTTAATTTTTGTTAATTAATATTACCTATATTGATGAGCTTTTCATGCTAAACTGTGGGGTAATGGAGATGGAGATTACTTCATCTTCTTTTTTCTTCCTTCTTCCAGAGAAACAAAATTCTATATCATGAGAGCAAATGCTAAAGTTAGGTATTCACTGTTCTTTTTAATTATGGGGTCAGAAAAGTACTGAAGTTCTACTTACCTTATCACTTTTTGACACTGAACAACGGAATCACATCGTGTGTGGTCATTTGCACACTGGATGCACATTCACAAAACTCAAAACAATTATGCACCCAGATTTTTAGAATTCGATTCCTTTCTTGATGACCGTTGCTTCATTTCACACCTTCTAGTTGATTCCACAGATCAGATTCTATGAATGGGGAAAGAATCAACTTTACATTAGAACAGAAAACAAGAAAAGAACAAAAGGAGACAACGAAGCAACTCATGGAATATGTTCAATAGGTGCATGTCATTCAAGTGGACGGGAATAAAACTAGGAAAGCTTTATTCCCCACTATCTAAAGCTGCCATTATTAATTCAAAAACCTTGGTTCTGGAGATCAAATGGATATAGAGACCATGAGTGGTGGCAGCAGCAATTTCACTCCTACAGGAAGATATTGGCAGGGTGGACATGATTATGGTGCCTATGCTCCTAATAGTAGCGACTGGAACCACAGACAAGCTCCCTTTCCGCAATTTGGATCTGTGTCCTTCCGTGCCAATCCAGTAAGTATACTTTTACCTGCATAATGTGATAAAAAATAAGGGTTTGTGTCTTTATTCCCTTGGAATGTTGATTCTCTTCCGTTTGTTAGGATGCCAACAGAGGTGCACCAAGGCCGTCATTTGAAGAGGGAGGGATGGCGGTACCGGCTGTTCCAGTACCATTCAGTTTAGCTGGGTAAGCATGTTTACTTATTCTGTTAAAATGGCTCCTGGAAACAATCTTTAGATAATGATTGTTCCATGGTCCATCAGAACTTTTGGTTTGAGTTGCAACTTTGCATTCTTTTCATATTGAACTTACAGATAATAATCTCCTAGTTTTATGGAAATGGCTACAAAAAAGAAAACAGATCAAAGGATCAATTTATGAATTCAATTAAGATTTAGCTTTGTATAAATTTTCTAATATGTATGATTAATTGTTACAATATGCTTATATGGGTCTTTTATTCTTTTTATTGCTTTAATTCCAATCAAGGTTATAATTGTACTTTTATTTGGGTCAAAACGGTCAATCGCCAGAATCAAGGTTTTTTTTTTTTTTATTTTATTAATAAAAGGGTTTCTCAGCCTTCTCATTAATTGTGCGATGGAGTAGTAAATTATGTCGATTTAAATGAGATAGGGTAAAATTAAATGCATCAATTTTGAAAGTTCTTTCCTTTCAATTCTATTCTAGGGGTTTTTGTTTTTGTTTTTATTTTATTTTATTTTATTTCTTTTCTTTATAGTTTTCCAGTGCAATCTCAGTCTGCAGTGCAAATACCAATCCTTGGCAATCTCATGGCTAGGGAAGTCCGGCCCGGTCACAGGCAAATCATTCAGGGATCGCCTCCAGGGTTAGTGAATCGGCCAAATATACTTCCTGCTCGGGAAGTCGACCAAAGAGCAGTTTTAAACAAGCTAAAGAAAGAAATATACAATCCTGCTCCGAAGAATTTGGCAAGGCGATTGAATTTGTATTACAGAGACCGAGCAATAAATGTTTACAAGGAGATGGAAAAGCAGACAGAAGATGATGCGATGAGGTGCGCTGTTTGCTTAGAAGATTTCGAGCCTAAAGAGAAAGTGATGCTCACTCCATGCAACCATATGTTCCATGAGGATTGCATCGTGCCATGGGTGAAAAGCAATGCTCAGTGCCCTGTGTGTAGATTTTCATTCGGTGAGAACAGGAGAGAAAGTCGTGCTTCTGATAATAACACTGCCAATGCAGCAGTAAGCGATGACATGTTTGCAATAGAGCTTGCGACAGTTATAAGAGCTATGGAGGAGTCTTTGTTATGGAACAATGCAGCCCACTGAATGTGATGTAATTGGTGCTAATCTTTGTTCGTCGTCAGAGCCATAAAATATAAACATTATTACAGTGTTGTAATCGAAATTCTTCTTTATTTTCACTTCTAAATGTTGAGTTTGTAACAGATCAGGTTTGATCATACCAGACAGGTGAATGGATTAATTTACACACATAATTTTGTTGCTACATGCAGTGCTCATAATGTACTTTTGGGTTATTTATTTTGAGTTTTTGACTACTGTTGTGCCTTAAATCCATGAATCACTTGTCAAAGGCTCAATCTCAAAGCCTCCAAAGCCATGTGCCATTGGTTATTTGAAAGAAAGTGATTTCTTTTGTTATATATGAATTGGATTCTCAAAAGTCATGTAATTCAAAAGAGTGAAATCAGTTTTTTAAGTGGGCAGATTCATATAGCATTTTCTGTAGTGAGATTAAGATGAAACATTTTTTTTTCTATTTTTTAATTAAAAACAATTTTAACTGAACTATGCTTCTTGCAACGAAATGCATGTTTCTATTTTTGATGAGACTAGCTTATAATTATCTTCGATGCTGGACATAATTTATTGATATATTTTCCTCTCTCTCTCACGACTTAAAAGTTTTTCTGGATAGAACTATTTATTTATATATATATATATTCTAATCTATGATTTGGATATTATTGAAGTCCAAAAAAATTATTAAATCATATAGTTTAATAGTGTAATGACATTATATTATTAAATTATATAGCTTAATAGTTTTTTCAGATTTAACAAAGTCCAAGATTCTGGATATTATATATATAATGATTTGATCTAGAATCTTAGATTTTATTAAAGTTCAAAAAAGTTATTAAGTCGTGTGGCTTCTTAGTATAATTTCATTACACTATTAAAATGTACTACTTATTAGCTTTCCCAAACTTTAACAAATTCAAGATCCTAGATTGGATCAATTATGTGTGTATGTATGTGTAAGACATGATTTAAAGGTGTATTTATTTATTAGCAATCAGAATGAGAATTAAGGAATAAGAATAAATAATGTATTTATTTGTTTAAATGAGAGACGGGGTCGAAATTAAAGTGGTAGGCCTCGCCTAAACTTGGGAATAATTATTATAGTTCTCGTTCTTATGAAAATGTGGGAATGAAAATCTTATTTTCTAGAATGATCATATTACCCCACTCAAATTTTAAAATATCTATTTTATCTTTCTTTTTATATATGAAAATAAAAACAAATATTCTCATTTTCTTACAGTTGTTGTTGCCACTGCTTATTGTTGCTGCCGTTGTTGCTATTTGCTGCTACTACTATCGATCGCGATGTAGTGATGATGATGATAATAATTATTATTATCGTTGTTGTTAACAATAATTTTTAAAATAATAATAATAATGATAAAACTTAATTAAGGGCATTTTAATAATTTATTTTGATTTTAAGACAAAGTAAACAAATCAATGCATAGTTTATTTTGATTCTGATTACTATAGTTTAAGTAAGCGTCTTATTCTAATTCACATTCCTCATTTCTATTTTAGCCCATTCTGATTACTGATTAGTAAACACACTATAATAGTATAATTAATTATTGATTATTAGGATTAATATTTAACTAAATCTATGTTTGGGTGTATAAAGTTTGTATATGATTATCTTTGATTTTGTGTTTCATTAAAAGTGTTCCATGCTCGAATCTAACTGGGGTTCGTGGTGGTGGAGGAACTGACTCAGAAAAAAGAGGGATTCTAGTTGTAAGATATCTAATGAAACCGTCGCTGGAATTGAGATCTTATTACAAAAGTACTTAAACAAAATTTGACTCTTTTTTATTCAATATTGTTTATATATGATATTTAGATATCATATTGCTAAGTAGAAAAAGAATACAAGATTAATCTTAATTGAGCTAAAAAGAACTTAAATTGATTTAGAGTTGTAGCTCTAAAAATTTAGAATTGATTGTAATTATTTAATTGTTAAGTTAATTAGTGGTGAATTCTAAAACGGTAGCTTTAATCTATTAAATTCTTGTATTAATTTGAATTGCATCTTTAGTTTAAATCTCTTCAAACACTTTTTTTTTCTAACTAAAGTAGATTTATAATTAGTTTAGATTATATTTAGATTTTCTAAAATTAGTAGTTCATGTAGATTCGACCTTATTATTCATAGTTTGTAATTCAATAGATTCATGTGCTTGGGAGTACATAAACGTTTACATAAAGTTAGACAATGAGGATGTATATTTTTTCCGAGAAATTTTTTTAGTGCTAACCCACATACTTATGTATAGTTTCTATGATATCATGGAGCTAAAATTATAACAAAAAAAAATGTTTATTGTTTTGAAAAATTCTTGGGATTACACTATTATTTGTAATCTTACTCAATAAAGCAATTAATGGAAATCCTAAACAAAACTAAAATCATTAAAAAAGTACTTTAATATGGAAACAAAAAAAGATAAATCTTGAAAAAATTAGAGATGTAAATTAAAAGAGAGGAAAATTTCGGATTAATATAGAAAAAAAAAACAAAGGCAATAATCTTTGTGCGTATCAGCATAAAATAATTAAGGAAAGTTGACTTAAAAGGTTTTAACCTTGATTTTGATGATAACAAATAATATAATAAGAGTTATATGGAAAAAAATACTTTTGAACCTCATTAACTCTTAAAAAATAAAAATTATTTATGTGAAATGAAGTTCAAATTATTCGATGAACAAAGTTTATCATGTTAAGAACAAACATCAAAGATATTAGCTTAGGTGATCTTTCTCGTCACATTTGTTGTAAATCTAGTATGATTAAATGTGTATATAATTAAACATCTAAAAGCTCAAATTATTATCATAATCATGACATTTAAATCTATCATTATTTTCATATTATAAAACTCTTATAATTAAAGAAAAAAGAAAATTAAGTGTTTTTATCAAAATTGTTGTTTTCAAGTATATGGACTAATTAAAAAGATTTTGAAAACTTTGAAATCATACAAGTATTGTTAAAATTCTGGAAGGGGACCTATTTGGAAGATTTTATAACAATTTAGGCCAATATGTAATTTTAGAAAATTTTGGCAATTTGTAAATTTGGAAAATGGAGAAATCATAGTTAGTGGTGATTTGCTACTCAATTAGCAGGGATCCATTTTGTCTTTGAAATGGCTATCCAATTATTTTTAGCAGTAATCTACTTAGGCTTAAATTTTCAAGTTTATTTCAAGTAAATATATGTCACATCAACAAGAGACCATCCACTTCAAAGTTACTGGTGATTTGATAGTACACAAAATGTCTTATTTTAAGAGAGTAAAGATGAGTTTTTTTTATCCATATATAAAGCTAACTCAAACTCATTTTCACAATTTTTGTTGAGCTAAAACTTGATCACACTAAGCATAGTTGAGCTTTTACTTTCTTGCTTACACACATTAAATCATTATTGAGTTATAAATGATTTATTCATTTCTGTAAGGAGTTTAATCTTGTATGAATTATTTTTATTTCAGAGATTAAGAAGTTGTAAGAGTGGGAAACATTTAGGAAAAGAAGTGCGGATCATCTTAATATTGTAAAAGTTTATTGATACCGTTGAAGTCAGTTGTACTCATTTTGAAGCATTGTGATATACAAGACTCAGTTAATAAAATTTTCAAGCTTGATTTGCTTAAAGGCGTAGACATAGGTGGGTTTGCTAATCCACGTAAAAATTATTATGTTTATTTTCTCTACCCTTGCCTTTTAATTACTTTTTGTTGTTGGATTGTGATAGTTATTGGTGTTGGATTGTGGTGTTGTTATTGAAGAATTTTTTTTATAACCCAAATTACCCCTTATTAGGTTGTAAGGCAGAATGTGAGAAAAATAAAGACTTGCCTATGGTTGTCTTAAGAAAACAAGGAAAATGAATCTATAAAAAGAGACATGGCTATGCTTGTCGACAAGCAGCACTATACAATATATACTATAGCTTTTGGATGGTAATGGGCACCGCTCACACTAGGTTTGCCATTAACAAACCAGCACCTATATAAAATTTAAATTACCAAATTCACCAGCAACCTGTTACAAGTTTTTATTTTTTTGATAATTACCAAACTTTCAATGGTACTAAGTGAATTTTTTACTAGTTTCCATATTTAAAATCACAAATGTTCATCATAAGCAATTTTATTTTTCACATGTTATTGGAACTAGAGTTTGGGTTAAAGCTACCTCAATGTCTGCAACTTCTTCTTCACATGTTATTAGAGATTGGTTTGAAGTTATTTGAATTCTTATTTTTGTTTTGGTCGAATAATTGGCATTGAGATTAAAGACTTGCTACATCTTTTACCTTAAAATTTTCAACAGATTTTAAATTAATATACAAGAAAAATAATTTTAAGCCCTATCAAATTAAGATAGAGTCATAGGGATGAGAGATCACGGCATGATGTGTCTTGGTCAGTAGCGAAGAAAATTGGGCACTAGCTAATGGATTGAGTGTGTGCAGGTGTATGGCACTACAGCTCACGATCACGACCTGAATATGAAGAATGAAGATAGAGTCATAGAGATGAGTGATCACAAGTTCAAGTTTTATGTTGAAGATTGCATAATTGCATTATTAAAAGTTAGATGCATTGGACAACATTGAAGGAAACAAAGATGAAGAACATATGAGGAACTTTTTGCTAAGGGCAGCCTCTGTGAATGAATATGCTTCACCTTTTCTTAGTAAACAACTCATCAATATATTTGAGATTTAAGAGATTACACGCATTGGTGTCAGGGTGTATGGCACTGGCTCATGGTGATTTCCTTTTAGTTTGGTTGTTTAAGTTTCCTATAGTCTTTAGACTTCACTTTATGACTTTAGTTAGGACAGATTAGGCACGTTGCAACTTTCTCACAAGTGAGATGTTTATACTTTACATTTATTTACTTTTTATATAAATTAGATTTAAATATTTTTCAATTAAAATAAATTTAAAAGTATTTGAAAAAAATGTGAGTTTACCCTAGTGCAGGTTTCAATTTTTAATACCAAACCCACCTGTAACTTACAAAATTATCCAGTGGGTTTAGGCAGGTTTACGAGTACTATTACCATTCTGACTTAACTTTTTCTTTTAATTAGCTTGTAGCTAACTCTTTACTTTTATCAATCTAGGATTTTCTACTTCTTAAGTTTTTCTTATGTTACTGTATTCATCATCATATTCGTAAAAAGAATATGCTTAGTGTTGGAGGAATTGACAAAGGCAATGGCAAAAGGTACCCTATATACCTTACTAGTTACCTTATTAGTTTATTGCAATAACATGCATTGTTGTTTGTTTTACGCTAATATCATTAATTGTGAACTATGAATTAATATAGATGGTGTGACTTTAAAACCTTTGTTTTCTAAGGGGTTTTTTTCTTATTGGTGTACAGAAAGCAATAAGCAAACTCGTCAATGAATTAGTACTACTAGTATAATAGTGAGTTGTTTGACTTTATTCATGTCTTCACTATTATTGACCGCTTTAATTTCGTCGCTTGTAGCATCATCGGTGACAAGGAAATTCAAAAGAAAATTGTCAATATCATTCGGTGGCATCTTATTTTTCATTAGTGCATTAATAAATGGTTTAGCTCAAGCCGTTCGAATGCTTGTTATTGGTCATCTTTTGCCATTGGTTTTGGCATCGGTTTTGCTAATCAATTTGCAATACTTTACCTTTCTAAAATGGTAATAAGGTTTAATGTTGATGAAGAATTTAATGATCTTATTGTAGTTAGTGAAGCATCTTTGAGCTCCTGTTTTGTTTTAACATATTTGGTTTCATTAATAAGGCTTCCCTCATGTGTGTTGTGATAATTCGTATTGTCAATGTTATTGGAACATTAGGGAAGAAGATATCTTCTCTTTGGAAAAGGTTCTCTAATTTTAATTTGTCAGGCTGTTGTTGCTACTTTCATTGGTTATAAATTTGGAGTTGTTAGCGAATTTTAATTTTACCTAAGATCTTGCAAGTAAAATATCAAATAAATAATAAACAGAAAATAGATGAAGAATAAAACTACTCACACAACATAAGAATTTACGTGAAAAACTCCTATAACGGAGAAAAACCATGGCAGCCAAAGATGACGAAAGAAAAATTTACTATGTGAAAAATTATTACAAGCACATCCAAAACCTAAATAACACCCAATCTCAATAGACTTACCGTTTCTCTCACACCAAAAACTATCTAGTAACAGAGAATTGATTACTGTATTGTATTATGCAAACAAGTGAATCTAACCTGCATATATAATGATTATTTCTTATAGGAGATATATATTTTTTCTTATACTATTGTATTCTTCCTTGAATAAGTCAAATCTTATAGGAGAAATTACTTATTCTTTAAATATGAATCTTTCTAAATAAGAAAACAACCAAATATGAAAAACTTAGAAAATATTCTAATTTAGGATTTACAAATCCTCATTGAAAAGGAGACGTATTTCTTAACAATCTCCACCTTGGTGAGTTTTTCAATTAGATGATCAAATATGATCCATCGTGTATCACACAACTACATCGTCTTTTTTTTTTTACTCCACCAAAACTACACTCTCATAAGACTTATGAGAATCACTCCATCATGGGTAAAATCTTGTCCTCTATCTAGCAACCATAATTCTCTACACCGAGAATTATCATACTCCATTTTATCTAAAGTATACATATTCGGCACATGTCGATCAGCTTGCTAAAATTACCCACTCTTATGTTTGGCTTCCTTGAGATTCCTTAGCAATCAACATAAATATTTCCTACATACCTTACATAAATGCCAAACTATGCCTTGTGTGCAAATCTTGTAGACTCGTTAGCAGTAACACAACCTTTTCCATGGCACCCCAAAAAGGATAAACTAGTCTCTTATGAAAAAAGAAACACCACCAGCTAACATCATTAGTATCTCTATTTACTGATTTAGAGTTGCTCGCTGACTTGCTCTATTATAACAATCTTCTAAGGTGCCTTAATTGTCTACACATCTCCAGGGGTTTTCACTGGGGTTTACATCGCCTTTGCTTTTCTTGTGTAACTAAATTGAATCAACATATTATTGGCTTGAATTTGCCACAAGCCAAAATTTATTCTTCCATCAAACTTTTATATTTATACTTTCACAAGTTTTGAAAACTTCATTGCTAACACAATTGCTTTGTAAATAACCTTTAGCTCTAATACTACTTGTTAGAAAATTTTTTTAATCTCATCCGTGATCGTACAAGTAAAAATATCAAATAAATAATAAATAGAAAATAGATGAAGAATAAAATCAATCACACAACACAATAATTTATGTGGAACCCTACAACAATAGATTATCCTTTAATCTCTTAACTCAATTGTTTCTCACACTTATATACTCACAAATTTTACAATGAAATCAAAGATTAAAATAAATACTCTCTTTTTGAATGAATATACAAATGATAACATAATAAATATTTAATATGTGATATTTACAAAATGAAAGTTCAAAATATGATATATACTCTTATGCTTTCTTACAAAAGTTATAAAATGAATTAGATGTAAGTTTATATATGTTTGACACAAAAATTAGTTGTTATTGACCAAAAACAGCAAGTAATCGGCTAGTCTCTTAATTTAACCGGATCATCGCTAAGTACAATCCAAATTACCATTAAAATTTAAATTTTTCTACAATAATATTGTTTTAAAAATTATAATTTTACCCAAAACTTTTTATAATTAGACTATAGCTCAAAATATCATAAAACTTTATAAACATGTCCATATTTAGAATCTCTATATAATACTTGTTATTCCCAATACTTTTAAAATTATGCTATGATCCAAAATTTTATAAAACTTTTCAAAAAGACTCTTTCTAAAATTTTAACTTAATACTTATTGAATTCAAAGGTATTAAATTTTTTTTAATTTAATCCAAAATTTGAATAATACCCAATCCATAAAATATTTGCGTTATAAATATAAAACTTTTGGTGTATAAAAAATGATTACTTATAAAAATAAATACTTGGAGCTTCTCAGATACTAAACCATGTATATATTAAATTATATCAGTTTTACAAGAATTTTCAAATATAATAACTCCGCTGAGTTAAACTTTGTTCTTGATCAAACCGCTGTCAACTGAGTGTTTTGAGCTTGATTTCAGGTGATTCACTTGTATAAATATTATCCTTTAAGAACTAGTGAAAATATAAAATAAAATATTAACCGAAACACTCAAAACACATGTTTGTTATAATTAAAATTACAATGTGTTTAACCCTTTAGGCTAACAAGAAAAACCTAAGAAATATCTTAATTTAGGATTTATAAATCTTCATTGAAAAATGAGACATATTTCCTAACAGGAGTTGATGGAAATACTAGTATGCCTTTGAGTTGTATTTTTCATCTACATATACGTTGCCGGATTTGTGTGGTCTTAGGGTCCTCTTGGATGGTTGGTACTTAGTGCCTAGTAAAATTTTCCCACTAGAAAAGTAAAAATCCGATCAGCAACACAGAGTGTGAATGTTTTTGTGAACACGGCATCCGCACTTCTTGCCCGAGACTAAAGGAATTCCATTTGAAAAAAAGGGTCAAGTGTGGAACAATCATTGGTTCTTGTCCTTTTAAATTTATACAAGAGTTTGTAATTCTATCAGCACTATTTATTAGAGGTGTCAAAATAAATAAATGAATTGGGTCAAAATTTGTTGATTTGAATTCGGTTTATTCATTAAATGAATAATCGGTTCAATTTGTTTAGGAAAATTAATAACTGAATAATAAATTGATTTTAATTTATATATTTTGTCTTATTATCATTTATAATTACTATATTAGCCTTCAAACTTTAACTTTTTTTTATACATATTTAAGAATACATAAGTAATTAAATTAAACCAATTAATAAACGAATGAATTGTAATTGATTCATTTATGACTCATTTATTAAATGAATTCTAAATAAATAAATGAATCAATGTCCTCAATCTTGGATTCGATTTGTTTAATTAGCAAATCGAATCGAATCCACCATTTTATTAAACGAATCCGTTCTTTCAAACTCAAATCCATTTAATTTGCATCGAATCGAATTGAATAAACGAATCTTAACCAAATTGCCACCTCTATTATATGCCTTATTCATAAAAAAATTTCACCCATAAAATTTGGCCCAAGAATATTCTTCATATACCCAAATCTCGGACACTTCATTAATTTAATTATATTGTAGACCAAGAGCTCATCTCGGATGCAATTCATCGAGGTACTTGTTACCCTTATATGCTAGATCATGGAATTTGGTAACACAAGGTAAATTCACCTGAGGTAGAGCCGAAGAGGTCTATCATCAAAACAAATTGTTTCAACTTCAAAAGGTAACAATCCCAAATTGGAATTGTAAAACATGCATACACTTGATGATTACTTGAGTGCCTCTTTTTCAATAAAATAAATCGTGGGACGTGTGTGGTAAGGATCCTTTAGTCCACTTCGGTGTATCAGCAGTGAATGGCAAACATAATCAATGTGAAAGGAGATGCGTAGAATTGAAGTCACTGGACAAAGGGAATAAGGGATGTTGGCATGCCAATAGAACTCTCCAGTTGTACCACATAGGGCAAAATGAATATATATATATATACACACAATGACACACACACACACACCAAATACCTTGAATTCTTGCAAATGCAAGTTCAACTTAAAACACATATCTATCCTTTTCACACCCATATTAACAATCTTTATAATATATTAAGGGACAAAATCTAAACAAATATGCCAAATATGCCATATATGAAAACATCCATGATTCATTAGATAAAATAATTTATTAACATTAGAAAACTTTTCACCTAAGTCTGTGAGTATAGTGAAACAAGGGTTTATTTCCTTGAAAAGACGAAAGATATTTTTTGTTTCAGCTATTTAACAAGTGATAAAGGACCTATTTATTATTTAATACAAATACTTATAAGTATGTCACAAATAATAAAAATGTAAAACTAGAGGGGTACAGGTGTTATTAACCGGCGCCAACTTTTCGGTTTGGCGAATTAACGGCAAAGCTGGTATTTTCCCGCTCATTGTTGCCTTGGCTCTTACTCCATAAAAACCTCGCTCATAACCCATTCTCACGCTCTCTTGACTCCCAAACAGAGGGGGGAAAAAAAGAAAAAAGAATCGTCGATTGAAAGAAGAAATGAAGGGTAAATGGATTTATGTTATTCTTGTAATCTCTTTGATTCTGTCATTGAGAAACCCAAAGAGATTTGATACACAAACAATAACAGAGGATGAGTTAACTCCTACAAGTTTATCCATTTTCCTTCAAAGATCCCATTTCAATATAAGTCAAGGTCATGAACTTCGTCTAGAGTATGATTATTACAGAGACAAATGTCCTGATGCTGAAAAGATTGTGAGGTTAAAAATGGCCAAAATTTACTCACAGGATGAACAAGTTCCCGCAAATTTGTTGCGCCTATTCTTCCACGACTGCTTCATCATGGTATATCCTTTTAATCTTTTCGTCACAATTCTTGGTTTTCTGTAACTCTCTCTCCAATGGGTTCTGTTCTTTTGCTCTAATTTGCTTTGCTGCTTCTTTTTCCGGATTCTTGTAAGGGTTTTCTTCTCTCTGATCTGTTGTAATGATCTTCCTTTTCTAACATTCTGCCTTTAGTAATTATTTAATTATGGGTATTATTTTCATGCTAGTTGATCTTTTCTGGGTTTGTTCGTTTCCGCTCTGTCATGGGTATGTTTATCTTTTTCTCTCGATTCTTGGATTGATGTCAATTTAATTCGAATTCTATTGCTCTGATTTTTGCTTTTCTGCCTCTTTTTTCTGGATTCTTGTTGGCTTTTGTTCTGGGTTCTTGAAAGGGTTTTGTTCTCTTTGATCTGCTGTAATGTGCTTCTTTTTTACCTTTTCAATTTTTTGAAAATGAGTATAAAGTTTTCGATTCGAAATATTTTATGTTTTGATTTGGTTGGGTTTCATCTTTCTCAATTTCATGATGTTAGGCCTGAACAGACGTTTTCGTTGGTAAAATTTGCCTTCCATTTTGATTTTTTAATCCTGAAGTTTATGTTAGCTCGTGATTTTGCTGTAAATTGTCTGTGTTGTTCTGGTGTTTCTTTGAACCAGGGCTGTGATGCTTCGGTGTTCTTAGATGATAGCAATGGCAATAAGAGCCATCCAATAGAGAGGCAGGCGATTCCCAACCAAACTCTCAAGGGCTTTGACAAAATTAATCTGATCAAGGAAGAGCTTGAAGAGGCTTGCCCAGGGGTGGTTTCGTGTGCTGACACACTAGCTCTTGCCACTAGAGATGGCATCCTTTTGGTAAGCTTTAATTCTCAGCTATTACTTTGTGTCCATCTTCTTCTTTTTTATTTTATGTTAAAAAAGAATATAACCTGAAGATGCCTTAATGTGTTGTTTGAGTACTCAGTGGTTATGAACCCCAAACCAGTGAAAGAGATTTTATGGCCTGCTTTTGTAGAATTTTTATGTGTACTTGGAAAGTTCTGGTAGTGAGCTTTTCAAAAATTTCATTTCTATGTGGAAGGATAATTAGTAATTCAAGAAGATGAACATTCTCATGACATACTTTATATGTCTCCATTATGTCTTTGTTAAGGGTTTGTTTTTGGTGACTAATAGTTTTAGTTACTGAGTTGGGACAACTCCGAAATCAGTAACCTAAATATTACTAAGGTATCTCAACTTTGGTGTGGTCTTGTTAGACAATGTTAGAAAAATTTTAAGAATTCAATTATTGGTATCTGGTTCAGCTAGGCACTTGCTACCGAGATTGTTATGCTGCCGCTGCTGCTTCATCTGTTTAAATTTGCTGTTTTCTATAATTGAAATGAAAAAACATTTGGTTCAACTTACATTTGTTGAATCCAAAAGGGGAAAACTTTAAACTATTTTCAAGTATCAATTCTCCTTTATGTTGAATGATATTAATGGATTCTTTTGGAATAACTTGTGTAGAAAATTTAAGCATATGCTAGACTTGATGTGGATCTGATGGGGGAAATATCAGGACTCATAGATTGAGTATGGCTATCAAGTGCTATAGGATCAACAGAACTTTCTCAATGTAATTCTTACTTGATGCTAAACTTTTAACAGAAGTAGGCTTCAAAACTGGAAAATAATCATTACTACATAATATATGAAAACTATTTGGAAACATCTATTGTGTTATTTTTCTTCCACTTCATTGGGTACCATCCTTTCAATTACTTGCAAGTCCCTTGATGTCTTATGATTCTGTTATTTGCAATCACTGGTTTCTTTCTTTAAAATCTTGTAATTGATTCTTCTCTCTCTATCTGCCTCACCCTTTTTCTTCGGCTGATTATAATTCCACCCACATGGTTTCTGAGCTTAGAAATCAAATTCATCTCTGCCAAATGATTGAATTAGTCAGCTAATTCTTTTGTTTTGAATAATTAGAAGAAAGACATTTCCTTTTCTTTTTTTTCTTGTTAGTAAGATTTCCCTCTGTTTTTCTTGGTTATGTTGTGCGTTTTAAGTTTCATATTTCTCTTGATATCCATTTATACTATTGGGTTAGCATATGCTTATTTTTCATTGTGTCTGTGTAATGAAATAACAGGCTGGTGGCCCATACTATCCAGTATTTACGGGCAGAAGAGACAGCATTAGATCATACTTTCAGGAAGCCACTGCTGAGATACCAGGACCTGATGACAATCTTAACAAGACGCTTCACCTGTTCTCGCTAAGAGGTTTCAGTCCAAGAGAAACAGTCACTCTTATAGGTTCTCTTTCTACGCTTCTTCCACCAGCTCTTGTGTGTCATACGCTAAATTAATGCTACAAGATTTGAATTAGAATCATCGTTTGGATTTGACACTTTTTTTTATCTGAAGGGGGGCATAGCATTGGAAAAATCAGTTGTCAATTCATTAGAAGCCGCCTCTACAATTTTTTGGGGACAGGTCAGCCGGATCCTACTATGTCTGATGATTTTTTGGTTGAAATGAGGGTTCTTTGTCGGGATGGTGACCAAACTAGTCTTCATGGCTCTCCTGCTCCTGCTTTTGCGCCTGCTCCAATGAGATCTAGTGGAATGCGTGAGTCAACTCTAGGAATGAATTACCATCAGAGATTACCAACTTCCATCTCATCTGGGTCAGGTTTTGATGCACATTACTTTCAGAGTTTGCTGAGAGGGAGAGGACTTCTGTATGCTGATCAGCAATTGATGGCTGAGGAGAAGACTGCAAAGCTGGTCTGGGCATATGCATCAGACAGCGGAACAGCATATAGAACAGACTTTGCCAGGGTTATGTTGAAGATGTCAAACCTTGGTGTCTTGTCCGGATCTCAAGGTCAGGTCCGAATAAACCGCTCATTGTCACTTAACGCCTCTTAAACCATCAAAGCCTCGCCCCTGCATGGCTGCGTCCACTTGAGACTTTTTCGCCCTTTCAATAGCAGAAATCACTATTGACAAGGAATTTCATATCTGGGTAACCAATTAATGAGTTCAACTCTGTATATTACTACTTATATCATGCTTAACAGAGGAACAATTGTCATCTACTTTCAAAGAATTCGACTTAAAGAGTGTTATAAATACACATATAAGCTGATCCGTCATAATTGCATCGCCAACTTTGGAAGTGTGTGAAATTGTATGGTCCGTCTTGAGCAAACACTTTTGTCTCTGCCTTTGTTTGCACCTTTTCACTGTCCTGCATTCCTAGTTATTTATTTTTATTCATTGCTAAGGGTAGATATGGTTTTTTTTTCTCCTCTAAGATATAAATTATTATTCAATGTGTGCACAAATTAAAACTAATTAATTTATCATTAGAGCAGGAGATATCTGTAGTGATGTTGGTACGTGGGCAAGTAGCTCTTATTTCGGCCAATAGGTGTCCGCATAGGCGTTCGTGGTTCTGTAAATCTATTTACGTCTCTTAGAGAAACCAAAGAAAGATTGCATACGCAAATATATACCAAATTGCCAAATCAACAGAACCATTGCCTTCTCTTCTCTCTCTCTCTCTCTCCCCCTGTTCGGTAGGTTCTTTTTTCTTTGACAGAGAAGATTGAAACACTTTTTATCTTGCACAATTAGATTTTACAATTCTCTTGGGGACTAATGATTACTTGAATCGGATTTTCTTTTATTATTATTATTATTTTAGTTACATAATATTAATGCTCATATTATAATTCATATTAAATAAGACAATTATTGATATTTTTAATCAGATAATTACTGACATAAATTAATATATTAAATCTTACAGAACGTAACCCAAATTTTTATCTTATCTAATATTAGAAGAACGCTTACTTTTCTTACATTTTGTAAGGAAGAAAAATATCTGTCTCCACTTACATTTCATAAGGATGAGGTCATAATTAATAAATGATATTAAACCTTAATACTTATTTTTTTAGAAACTTAGACACTCACACATTGTAAGAACAAGAGCTCTCCCATTAGAGCAAAGTCTTATTAGTTTTTCTTTTATTATTTGACTATTAGTATTGCCCATTTATTTTCAAAATTTCAAAGTACTTTTAAGGGCATTTTTGTAATCAGACCATACCAAAAACCAAAATAACCATAGCAATTTCTTGTGCCCCTCATTGATGTGTGATGGTGCGTTTGGCACTATATTGTATAATGTTGTATTGTATTATTTTAATATTAGTATATTATATTATATTGTATTACATTAATATAATATTATATTAATATTGTATAATATTTAGTGTTATATTGTATTACATTAATTTTTTATGATTAATTTAAATTATATATTATATTATACTAATATTTTTATTTTAAATTAATATATTTAAATTGTATTAATATTTTATATTATTATTAATTTTAAATTAATATTATTCAAATTAGTCATATTTAAAAATTTATTATTAATTATATTAAATTATAAATTTATTAATAAATTTATTTATTTTTTATTATTCTTATAAAGTATAGATAAAAAAAAATGAAAGAAAGAAAACTAATGCATCAGTAAGTCGTGATTAACTAATGCGCTAGCTGATACATTAACTTTTCTTTTTATACTATATTTTTTTTCAACTAATTATGTTATAATATAAAACTAGTGTAATATAATTTTTTTGATACAACAACCAAACCCGCCCGATTGGTACAAGACAAGGGTTGGCATTGGCAATAAGGCCATGAGCGTGCCATACTGTCAGCCTTTCTATTCTGTTACGTGAAACTTGGGTTGGGTCACAATCAACAGTTCAAAGATTTTTGCTTTAATCAAAATTGCTTGCAAGTTACTTAACCAATTGGAACAGGTCATTTTGTAGAGCATAGCCATGATTCTTAATCAAAGTTAGCACGTGCGGCACGTATGCCATACAATTCCAGTGTGAATGAGTCATCATAACATCCCCTGTCAAAATCCGTAGCTTCACTCACCGCGAAAAGGCAAAAATCTCAGAAGCAACAACAAACAAATAAAAGAAACAAAGAAAAATCAGAACAAGTAAATTCATATAATTCATTAGAAAAGCGCCACGTATTTGGTTACAAAACCACATCCACTCCCTCTAAAAACTTCACACAAGGTGCTTCACTGGCCTTAGCTGCACATTCTGTTCCAAACTATTCTTTGTTTGAAGGTACACGCTTCTGCTAATTTTGCCCTTTTGTTTTTAGTCATCAAATTAGTCTTTTTGATACTATTGTTTATTTGATTCTCTTGATTCACCAGAAGTAAGAATTTCGTTGATTTGACATCTGATTATAAAATCTATGCATTAGTAAGTGCTTCTGCTACAATCATGAATGTGACACAGATGGGTAATTTAAAAACTGCTTCATGGGTTGTGTTTGCTTTTGGATTTGAAGTTTCAAGTCTCTTATGCTTCTTCTAATTGTTGTCATTTTGTTTTACCAGAAGAAGCTGAATTAAATAAATGAGCCGTAGATTTATGCTGTTGTTGATTTCGTGGGGGTGTGCTTTTATTTCTGAATTTGATGTTTGTCTTAAATTTTATTTTGGATTTTCTGTATTGTGGTTCCTGTGCTAATGGGCTTGCTTTGTCTCTACAGATGGCAGCTTCGTCAGCTTGCCTTGTAGGGAATATTTTGACTACACACAAGACTAAAACAAATTTGAGCAAGGACTTCTATGGCAGGCATCTTCTGTTTAACTCGAGTTTCCGATCATTGGAAAAGAAGCCAAAAGTAGCTGTTGTAAAGGCATCTTTGAGCCAGAAGCAGCATGAAGGAAGAAGAGGGTTTCTTAAGAAGCTGCTTGGGAATGTCGGAGTTGGTACTGCTTTGTTGGGGAATGGGAAAGCCTATGCCGATGAACAGGGGGTTTCTTCCTCTAGGATGTCTTACTCCAGGTTCTTGGAGTATCTTGATAGAGACAGGGTGAAGAAGGTTGATTTGTTTGAGAATGGTACTATAGCTATTGTGGAGGCTATTTCTCCTGAGTTGGGTAACCGGGTGCAACGAGTTCGAGTTCAACTTCCAGGGCTCAGCCAGGAGCTTCTTCAGAAATTCAGGGAGAAGAACATTGACTTTGCTGCCCATAATGCTCAAGAGGACTCAGGATCATTGTTGTTTAACTTGATTGGGAATCTGGCTTTCCCACTTATCTTAATTGGAGGGCTGTTCCTTCTCTCCAGGCGTTCATCTGGTGGAATGGGAGGTCCTGGTGGGCCTGGTTTCCCCCTTGCCTTTGGTCAGTCCAAAGCTAAATTCCAGATGGAACCAAATACTGGTGTGACATTTGATGATGTTGCTGGAGTTGACGAAGCAAAACAAGATTTCATGGAAGTGGTCGAGTTCCTCAAGAAGCCTGAGAGATTTACAGCTGTTGGAGCACGTATTCCAAAGGGTGTACTTCTTGTTGGTCCTCCAGGAACTGGGAAGACTCTTCTTGCCAAGGCAATTGCTGGTGAAGCCGGTGTTCCATTTTTCTCCATATCAGGTTCTGAGTTTGTTGAGATGTTTGTTGGTGTTGGTGCTTCTAGAGTCCGAGATCTTTTCAAGAAGGCCAAAGAGAATGCTCCTTGCATTGTATTTGTGGATGAAATTGATGCCGTTGGAAGGCAAAGAGGAACTGGAATTGGAGGAGGGAATGATGAAAGAGAGCAAACCCTTAACCAGCTTTTGACAGAAATGGATGGTTTTGAGGGTAATACTGGTATCATTGTGATTGCTGCCACTAACAGGGCAGACATTCTTGATTCTGCCTTATTGAGGCCGGGACGTTTTGATAGACAGGTAAAACATGTCAGCTTATCCTTAATGCTCTGATTTCTTAAAACACGTACTCAATATAAAGATTCATTGTAGGTCACTGTTGATGTTCCTGACATTCGAGGAAGAACAGAGATATTAAAAGTTCACGCTAGCAACAAGAAGTTTGATGCAGATGTGTCTCTTGATGTGATAGCCATGAGAACACCTGGGTTCAGTGGTGCTGACCTTGCAAACCTCTTAAATGAGGCTGCTATATTGGCTGGACGACGTGGAAAAACTGCTATTTCATCTAAAGAGATTGATGATTCGATTGATAGGATTGTGGCTGGAATGGAAGGAACTGTTATGACAGATGGGAAGAGTAAAAGCCTTGTTGCATACCATGAAGTTGGCCACGCAATATGCGGGTAAGTAGGATTATTTCTATTTATTTGTCTTTTATGAAATTTCTCAGATCAATTATGATAAGGCTTTTGATTAATCTTCAGATTAAGCCGATGCATAGTTTTAGCCTGCATAAGTTTTATGTTATTATGTTAGATATAATGGTATATAATTGATGGAAATCACCTCGATAAACTTACCATTTGGCACAACTAAGCTGCCTTGATTGTGCTATTTATGTGATAGTGGTTAGTGAAATTGGTGGTCGTTGAAATTTTTAAATCTCTAAGGAAGAGTTGAAAAATTATTTTTTCTACTAAACCTGACAATAGTTAATAGTATGAAACTTGTATTACCGTGCAGTGGAAGCTTTGGATGGCGGACTAGCTAATCCTTTACTTTGATAAGAAGTTTTGGATGGGTGGGTATAAAGGTAGTATCTAGCCTGAATTCCTGGTCAAAAGCTAGCCTATGTACTCTAAAGAGTCATCTTATGAGAATCTGGGTAGATTTGCCAATGCAGCATTCTTATTTTGACACGCACCCTTCGCAAGCATAGTAAAGTTTGTTAAAGGATTGCATGTAGGACTTTATTAGCGATACATCAATCTCCTCATACCCTCCTCTATACCTATGTTTTCATCTATAACTGCATTTCTTTCTTCCATCTGTTCTTCTTCTATTCCTGAGGTTCATCTTCTAGGCTTTGTTAGATGTCTGTTTTGCTACTATCTAGTTGTTTTAAGAACTTATGGAATTGTTTAACTTTCTTTTGGTTCCAGAACTTTGACTCCAGGACATGATCCCGTTCAAAAAGTCACTCTCGTTCCACGTGGTCAGGCAAGAGGTCTTACCTGGTTCATTCCTTCAGATGACCCCACCCTGATATCGAAGCAGCAACTCTTTGCAAGAATTGTTGGTGGACTCGGAGGCAGAGCTGCTGAGGAAGTGATTTTTGGAGAGCCTGAGGTGACAACAGGAGCAGCTGGTGATTTGCAGCAGATCACCGGTTTGGCCAAACAGGTAATTTAATAATACTGTTGTTCCCTTCTCCTTCAATTATTCCTAAAAATTTTCAATAAATTTTAGGCATTTTTTTTCTTTTTGCAGATGGTAACCACATTTGGAATGTCTGAAATTGGCCCGTGGTCACTCATGGACGGATCACAAAGTGGCGATGTCATCATGAGAATGATGGCAAGGAACTCAATGTCTGAAAAACTTGCTGAAGACATTGATGCCGCCGTCAAGAGACTATCAGACAGTGCTTATGAGATTGCGTTGAGCCAAATTAGGAACAACCGTGAAGCCATTGACAAGATTGTGGAAGTTCTCCTTGAGAAGGAAACAATGTCAGGGGATGAATTCCGGGCAATCCTCTCAGAGTTTGTTGAAATCCCAGCTGAAAATAGGGTCCCTCCCGCTGTTCCAGCACCATTATCTGTATCTGCTTGAGTGGCATTAATATTATTCATACTTCAAATTTCAGCCACTCTTTGAACACACTTGAATGTATAATACTTGTATGCTTGATCAAATGTAAGTAGGATTGTACACTAACTCAAAAGGTCACGAACGAGTAAAGTTCTGAAGTTTTGCTCCTGTTTTTCAAAGCATAAAATCACAGCATTATCCATACCTTCAGACCTTTTATTGTTATAAGTTTCGGAATCATAAGAAATCAGCTCAACTCAAACTTTTATCAGTACATGTCTTGCCTTCGTTTTTTCTCCAAGACTGTCATAGAAGAAGCCGCAAATTTCATTAACTCAACAGAAGAATTTGTCAACTTATGTTCGAAAGGACACATAAAAGAAGCCTTCAACAGATTCAAATCTGAAATATGGTCAGACCCAACACTCTTCTCTCATCTAATCCAATCTTGCACACTCAAAAAATCACTTTCGTGTTCAAAACAGCTTCACTCTTTGATAATCGTATCTGGGTGTTCCTCGAACAAGTTCATTTGCAATCACTTGCTTAACATGTACTCAAAAATTGGGCAATTACAAACAGCTATTGATCTGTTTGGTCTCATGCCGAGGAAAAATATCATGTCTGGTAACATTATGATCAATGCGAATGTGCAGAGCGGTGATTTGGAGAGTGCACGGAAAGTGTTTGATGGGATGACTATGAGAAATATTGCAACCTGGAATGCGATGGTTGCGGGATTGGTTCAGTTTGAGTTTAATGGGGAGGGTTTGAGATTATTAAGTGAAATGCATCAAGTTGGTTTTTTGCCTGATGAGTTTACTTTAGGTAGTGTTTTGAGGGGGTGTGCTGGTTTGAGAGGATTACATGCTGGGAGGCAAATTCATTGTTACGTGGTGAAAGGTGGGTTTGAGCTGGATTTGGTTGTTGGGAGTTCATTGGCTCATATGTATATGAAAAGTGGAAGCTTAGTAGAAGGAGAGAAGGTGATTAGATTGATGCCTATTCGCAATGTGATTGCTTGGAACACACTCATTGCAGGAAAAGCTCAAAATGGGCTTGCTGAGGATGTTTTGGGTCAATATAATTTGATGAGAAAGGTAGGTTTTAGGCCTGACAAGATTACGTTTGTGAGTGTGATTAGTTCATGTTCAGAATTGGCAACACTAGGTCAAGGTCAGCAGATTCATGCTGAAGTGGTTAAAGCTGGGGCTCGTTTGGATGTTGGGGTGATTAGTTCGTTAATTAGCATGTATTCGAGATGTGGGTGTTTGGATGATTCAGTGAAAGCTTTTCTGGAATGTGAATATTCGGATGTCATTCTGTGGAGCTCAATGATTGCTGCTTATGGATTTCATGGAAAAGGACAGGAAGCTATCAACTTGTTTGAGCAGATGGAGCAGAAAGAATTCGAGGCAAATGACGTTACTTTTGTGAGCTTGCTGTATGCTTGCAGTCATTGTGGACTGAAGGAAAAAGGGATGGAATTCTTTGATTTGATGGTAAAGAAGTATGGACTGAAGCCTAGATTAGAACATTATACATGTGTGGTTGACCTACTTGGCCGTTGTGGCTGTTTAGATGAAGCAGAGGCTCTGATAAGAAACATGCCTGTAAAAGCCGATACTATCATATGGAAAACTTTGTTATCTGCATGTAAAACCCATAAGAATACAGATATGGCTGGAAGAATCGCTGAAGAAGTTCTTAGGCTTAATCCTCAGGATGCGGCTCCTTATGTGCTGCTTTCTAACATTCATGCTTCTGCTAAGCGGTGGCAGGGTGTTTCTGAGTTGAGAGAAGCCATGAGAGAGAGGAATGTGAAGAAGGAACCAGGCGTAAGCTGGTTGGACATAAAGAACCAAGTTCATCAGTTTACCATGGGCGACAAATCTCATCCAAGTTCGATAGAGATTGATTTATATTTGGAAGAACTAACATCAGAGATGAAGCTACGGGGCTATGTCCCTGATACGGGTGCTGATATGCATGACATGGACAATGAGGAAAAGGAATATAATTTGAAACACCATAGCGAAAAGCTTGCAATTGCGTTTGCTCTGATGAACACACCTGCGGGCGTACCAATAAGGGTGATGAAGAACTTGCGCGTCTGCAGTGATTGTCATGTCGCTATTAAGTACATTTCCGAAATCAAAAATAGAGAAATTATCGTTCGAGATGCCAGTAGATTTCATCATTTCAGAAATGGGAAATGTTCTTGTGGAGATTACTGGTAAGAAGATGATTCATTGCCTCGTAGTTGTAAGCTCTAGTGATAACTGATAAAGATTGGTTTTGTAAACTTTACATCAAAAAGGGAATAAAAGATTGCCAATTTCAATCCGAATTAAGAAAAGCCCTCTTCTTCTTCTTTTTTTTTGAAGAAAATTAAAAATAGTTAGGGCTGTTTAGTTGTGGGATGCTGTAGTTTTTAATTTAAAACTGCTGTGATATTAAAAGTTAAATTTGTCAAAGAAAAGCTTATAGATTATAATAAATAATAAGTTTTGTATTAATTTTTATATTTAATAATTATTACAATAATTATGAAATAAAAAATAAATAAATAAAAACCACCAGCTGGGCTATGGAGTTGCAGTTCAGCGGGTTTTGCATAATACCACGGCAATTGAGCTTTGGCAGTCCAAAAAATGGAAGTCAGACCCAAACTGAGCTTTGTATTTTACATTTTACGAGGACGTTGTCTTGAAAGTTGAAATAATTGTCAATTACGTTTACAGGTTTGCTTTTGTAGATAAAGTCATAAAGGCTTGGTCAAAGACGTGTTGGACAATAATTATAGGAGGCAATCTGTCCATCACTGCTCTTCCGAGAAATACTCATTACAAATTTGATATATTTCGAGTACATTTGCCATTGAATTTAGATAGTTTTAATTTTTAAATTATAGTATTAAAATATTTAATAAATATTAATTATTATAATTTAAAAATTATATTAATATAATTTTTATTTGATAAAAAATTTTATTATATATTTAATAATTTTATTAAAATTATTATTTAAAAATTATATTTATTACGTATGTTTAATTTTTATTTTAAATTTAATTTTTATTTTAAAATTATAATTTTTTTATAGTAACAATAACTTATAAGTTACAATACTTCAATTCTAAAAATACCCTTAATATTTTTAATTGCAATACCTTAAGAAGATATACATATATTATTTACATTCTTTAATGTGTGATATTACTATGTCATAAAAGAACATGTCGTTAATAGAACATGTCCTTAACACATTCTTTAAACGTGTGATACTACATATCCTTAATACTACTCATATTACGATGACATATAATATAAAAGAACATGTCATTACATATTAAATTTAGTGTTTAAACACTACTTATTATGTATGGGATTGATACATATAATAATCAGGAGATAATAATAATATTATAGATTCTAATATTTTAACTCTAATTTAACCCTTAATTTCATAATAATTAGTTGAAATTTAAATTAAAATTTAAATATTAAAATACTTATCGTTAAATAACAATATATTTGATATATAAAAAAAAAATCACAGAAAATTAGTGCCGAAAGGAGATGCATGAATATACGTTTCCATAACCATCGAATAGACAAATGGCGTTTATCCAGCTTGCTCGACAAAAAAGTCGTCGTGACGCAATTTGCTCTTCATCTCTCTCACCCAATATCCAAGCATACGAAGCATGGATGGCTGCAGCTTCAGCTCCAGCATCTGCTGCTTGTTTCCCATTCTCTCCATTCTTATTAGCGTACACATCATCCCAACTTCAGCTGCAACAACTGGAAATTGTTCCATAAGGGCCAGTAACATTTACTGTTTGGATTCAGGCCTTCCCTCTACATGGTACAACAACAATTCTGTCATCATGAATGGATGGCAAATGAGAGTATTCCTCTTATTCCAGAACACTGGGGGTTTTGATTTTTATTGTGGGTTTTACTGCAACGGAACCTGCAACTCCTATGTTTTTTCAATTGTTGCTGTTGGAGAGAATAATCACAGAGTGGTCTGGTCAGCTAACAAAGACCGCCCAGTGAAAGCAAACGCGATGGTGCAGCTAAAGACCGAGGGTTTGGTGCTGAGAGATTCAGATGGCACAGAGATATGGGCAAGAAAAAACTCAGGTAACTCCGTTAACTGGATGTACCTTGACCCGGATGGAAATCTTACTCTCTTTAACAATGAAAGCAAAATAATTTGGAAATCCTCAGCTGAAAAGATATCATTTAGTCCATCACCAACTCCCCCTATCACTCCAAACTCAACATTAACACCAGAAAGAAATGCACCACCAACTGTAACAGGTTTAGCACCAATATCACCCAGAGAAAGAGGAAAAAAATTGGTGGCAGTAATAGCAGGATCAACTGCTGGTGGGCTTCTGATTATCAGTATTGTAATTGTTTTATATATTGTGAAAGTTCGGAGGAACGTAGAGGAGGAGGAACATTTGGAAGATGACATGAAACAAGTTCCTGGAATACCCGTGAGGTTTTCATTCGAAGATTTACAAATTGCAACAGAAGATTTTAAAGAGAGACTCGGAGGAGGGGGGTTTGGATCTGTGTTCAAAGGAGTTTTAAAAGATGGCAGTAAAATTGCAGTAAAGCGTTTGGATAGAATGGAGCAGGGGATGAGGGAGTTCTTAGCAGAAGTTGAGACCATTGGTAGCTTGCATCATTTCAATCTTGTGAGATTGATTGGGTTTTGTGTAGAGAAATCCTGCAGGCTTCTTGTTTATGAGTATATGATCAATGGCTCTTTGGATAAATGGATTTTTGTAAGAGATCTGAGACCTTGTCTTGACTGGCAAACAAGGAAGAAAATAATACTTGATGTAGCCAAAGGATTGACTTATCTTCATGAAGATTGCCGGAGAAGAGTAGCTCATCTTGATATAAAGCCACAAAATATTCTCTTGGATGAAAATTTCAATGCCAAGGTTTCCGATTTTGGGTTGGCTCAGCTAATTGAGAGAGATGAGAGCCTAGTGCAAGCAACAATGAGAGGAACTCCGGGATACATTGCTCCAGAATGGAGAAAATCAAAAATCAGTGTCAAAGTTGACATATATAGCTTTGGAATTGTACTTCTTGAAGTGGTTAGTGCCCGAAGAAACTTAGATCGTTCGCGATCAGAGTCTAGCTGCCATCTCCTCAGGCTGCTGCAGGAAAAGGCCAAGGAGGACAGACTGTTTGACATCTTGGAAAGTTTCGATGAAGAGATGGAAAATCATAGGGATGAAATGATAAGAATGATTAAGATTGGATCCTGGTGTTTGCAGGATGATCCCGGAAAAAGGCCATCAATGTCGACAGTGGTGAAGGTGCTGGAAGGAGTAATGGAAGTAGATGCAAACATCAATTACAAATTTGCACAAGCAATGCCATATGTTTCCATTGTCAATGGTGATCATGTTTCTTCCAGGCCAACGGAATCTATTCTTTCTAATCCAAGATGAACATTCATTTTCAGGCACATTCATCATTGAGTGGAGACCAAATTCATTAATATGTATGTGATCCACTGTTTTGTGCTCTTGAGATTTGATTTTTAAGCTTGTTTTGAATTCTATTAATTGCACATTTGAGTCATTTATCTCCTTCGGCATATCAGTATAATTAGTGTGCCTGATATGCTTCTATTTTTTTTTTTCTTTAACCGTCTGCTAGAACTGTAATGCAGGAAAAGAACCAGTATTTTATATTGTCACTCGAGCCAAGGATTCAAGCTTACTCATCACTTCAGCTGTGCAAATAAACATTGCATTTAGCTTTGATACGCGCTTGTTTAATATTAGCAAGCAAAAGCAGAGGATCGAGGCAAAGAAAAACTGGTTGTAGCATTAGGCACTTGAATTTCTAGGAACAAACTTTAAACCTGCAGCCTAAAAGAGGAAAGAAAGAGAGTCAAATAGGAAATAAAATGAATCCAGAAGACACAAAATATGCAAAACAGTTTCATGTTTGTAGGAGGATTAAGCGTCAATACTTTGCAGCCAAAACAAGGACACTACGCCCCAATTAACCGCATGGAATTAGCACAACGAGCCTTTACTTGTTTCGCAAATTATTTTTAATTTTTATGTAAATGTTATTAACAAACGGACGTGCATGCGCAGCGGTAAAATTGGCTTTGCATTCAAAATTTCTCAAAATTATAGTCATCATAAAATTTGGGGAAAAAGGATAGTTAGGGATGGCAGAGTATGGGTTTAGGCATGACTTGGAGAAGCGTAAGGGCTGGGCTTGGGCTGGGTTCATTGCGTGTGCCTCGAGCTTAAATTTTTACTTATTTTTTAATTTTTTTAATTATTATAAACTTAAAATAAATTAATAATTAATAAGTTTTATAATTAATAATAAATAAAAGAATATGAATATTTTAAAATAAAATAATAAATAAAGCAAATAAAAACTTAGAGGTTTAATTTTTTTGAATATCAGATTATGTAATTCAAGCACTTTCTTAATTAATTAATACTTAAGAAAAAGTTCAGAATTATAATTTTAAATTTTTTGAATCATTATTCATTTTATGAATTATGGATTTAAGTTTTATTTTTCTATTTTTAAATTTTAATTAATTATTCTAATTTATAAATTGATTTTTTTTTTCAAAAATTAGCAAGCTTGGGTCATTCCTAAAGTTTGAAAAAATAATAATGTAAATCTTTAAGTTTTCAATAAGAGACACCAAAATATTTTTTTGACAAAAATATCCTTTGAATATAGTAGCTATAAAAATTGAATTAAAATTTTTTTAATAGATACAAATATAATATAAATAATTTAATCTGTCGAGTAGATTAATAGTATTAAAAATATTTTTAATATTTAAAATAATTTTATAAATATAAATTATTATATTTTTAATAATAGATTTTGTATTTATAACAAATATTTTAAATAAATCCGTAGGTTAAATAGATTTTACGATGAATAAAATATATATATCTCAGGTATTAATAATATTACAAATTATATCATGTAATATTTTATATTTATTTTAATATTATATTTCTGTTTATTATAAAATTTATTTTAAGATAATTAGTAGATTGTAAAATATTAAAATTATTTTAAAATGTATATATTATCATATTAATTTTTTATTATATTTTTATTTATTATAAAACATCATAATTATTTTTTGGGTTAATAGAACAAAGGGTATTACGATGAAAAGCGATCTTAACATATCTTATTAAAAATTTAGAAGATCTACCTAACCATTCTCTCAAAATTTAGAGGTATAACTGTTCTTTTCCTTGAAATTTGGAGGGAAAAACTATATTTTAACCTCAAATATTCATTTGCTGATTTTTTAAAGGTATTATAAATATGTTATTACCCATTTCAAACAGAAACAAAAAGAAAACAATTTCTATGTAATTTTTTAATTTAATTAAGGGTAAAATTGATAATTTAGTGCTCAACTAACTGCGGAAACTTAAATATAATAAAATATTTATCAAGCAAATAAATGAGCCATTACGAAAGAGAAATACAGACTTTATTTTACGAGAGGATCAGTAAATGGGGATACGAAAGTTAATTAGCAGAGTGAAGGAGAAAAAGAAAAATAAAAAGAAAATCAATTTCAAAACTAATTACGAAGATTTGCTTAGATTTGTTGAATAAGAAAGTGGATTAACATGGATAGGTGGTGGGCGTTACTTTCGGCATTATTTGGAAGCTCATGCTAGATTCTTGATCTGGCCAACCCAAATCCAAATCGAAAACTCAGGAACTTTTACAGCAAAACAATACACAAGTTCCTTTATGTCACCGCTTCTTTAGCAAAATACATACACTTATTACTCTTTAAATAACCACCACCAGAAAAAAGAGAGGGAGGGAGACCAACTATATACCCTTTGTTTGTCTTTGTACTTCTCTGTCTCTTTACCAACTTTCTCGGGGTTTCTTAGTTAGAAGTGAACAGTGACACACACCCACACACACACACATATATATAAATGGCAGGTTACAAGCCTGATGATGAATATGACTACCTTTTCAAGTTGGTTTTGATTGGAGACTCGGGCGTTGGTAAATCCAACTTGCTTTCGAGGTTTACAAAAAACGAGTTTAATTTGGAGTCAAAGTCTACTATTGGTGTTGAGTTCGCTACCAAGAGTTTGAGGGTTGATAACAAGGTTGTCAAGGCTCAGATTTGGGACACTGCTGGCCAAGAAAGGTTTTTTTTTTTTTTTGGGTTCCTTCTCTCACTTTTTAATTGCAAATTTTACTGTGTTTTGGTTGCATGCTCTTAACGTTTGTGGGTTTGTAAGCTTGTAGTTGAAACTTGGTATTAATGAATACTTGATGGGTTTCTGAGGGCATGACGAGTCTGTTAGTTCTTATGTAAATTTTGAGTTTGTGTTATGGGTTTTGATAACTTTGTTTTGAATTTGATTCAATATGCAAGTTGGGGTAATTTATCTGGAATTCACGGCTACTTATGATGATGGGTTTTCTTTTTGAAACTATTTTGGGTGCTTTCATTTTGAGGGTTTTTTTGGCTTGTGCCTCTTTCTTGTGTTCTTCGGAATACATATACTTCGATCAAAGGATTGAAGCCATAATCATTTGTCTTGTAGGGTTAGTAGATACAATCTGGAAAGGTTGGGGATAGCAATAGAAATTACTTGAAAGGTGTACAAATACCAACTGATTGTTTTATTAGTAATATGTATTTGCAAAGTCTTAACAGTACTGGAAACTTTTTATTTGTTTGGTACTACTCATACATTGGAGCTGATGAGACAGTTAGCATGTTTACCTGGGCAATATATGGGCAATGAGTTGGGTATTGCAAAATTTCTGATATTGTCATTTGTAGATGCATACTTGTGGCATTTCTTAAGGTTTCTGAAATCAGTAATTGCCTCCATCTGCCTTCCTAGAGGCTATATGTGACAACATTTGTCAGTTGTAGTGAGGAATCACGCATCCACCCATCACATAAACTTTACCTGTATTCAAATTTGAGGAAAAAAATGGATTTTCGTAAAGTTGATTGATGCAGATACATTTATGGAGGGATGTTAATGATTGACGACAACCCAAGGAAGGTTAGAGATATCTGAGTACTTTTAGGAATGAGAGTGATGTCGATATTTAAAGAATGAACCTATACAATTATTGTGTTTTTTCTATGTTGTAGCACTTTCAAGTATGTTTTCTGTTGGTCTCATTTTAAAAATTCAATTGCAACATGCAGTCCATGTTTTTCCAATCCTGTATGAAACAAATAGTTAAATGTGTACACAAGATGAGAGTTGCTGTTACTCATAGTTGGTTGAATTCTGTCTTTGAATACCATGTTCATCCATGTAGGTGTCCTTGTTGTTTCAGTCATGTATGAAACAAAATTATAAATTTTTACACAAGATGGAGTTGCAATCATGCCTGATTTATGGATTTCTTTCTTTGCATACTGTGTACATTCATGTTGGCTGATTTAGAAATCGATAAATTTGTTTGGTCTCAAAACTTTTTTTTTTTTTTGGCTAGAGTAGTTGACTTAATCTAATCTATGGATTGCTTATATTTAGAATATAATAAGACCATTACCTTCTCCGTCTTTTTTATGATGCTTATAATGCCATTTTGTATCTTTAGTATGGCGAAGGAGCAGTTTAGGGTATCAAAAGGTATCCTTTCTGCTTTTAAGGTCTTTCTAGAGTAGAGAAAAAAAAGCGATCATCAAATAGTGAATTGGTGATGTCAGGTGGGGTTGATAATATACGTCTTGCTGGCTCATGTGAGTGTAAATTATCCAAAGTTACAAACTGATGGGGTTGATAATAAATAATCCAGACTGGTTTAGCTTCTGATGCAGAAGAATTGGAGAATAGGAATTGACTTTCCAATCTAGATCAGCAAAGTGTACTTTGGATTATAGAACTACAGCACTAATCATGATTAGAGGACATGGTGATAACTAATTTAAGTAGAAGAATGCTTTAGCCCAAAGGCAATCCTTGATACCTGGAAACTTCTGCCTCTCTTTTTAAGTTATCTAGAAATTAATGTCTAACTAATTGCAGAAGATGGAACAGAGAATCAATTTTTTTTTTTTTTTTTTATAAGAAGCTGGAACAAAGAGTCATATTAAGTTCTAATTTCTAGTGATAAAACAAGAATGAAATGTTAGTAAATGAATTAAGCTTCAATATACCATCCAAATGCAAAACAATTACAAGAAATCATTTAAAGACAATTTGGAATATCTATATTTGTTCTATATGGGATTATTTTTATTATTTGTTCTGTTATGAATTTTGTTTTATTCAAATTTTATCAGCTGTATGGTGTCATCATAATGCTTCACTTGATGAGCTAACTTTTATTTGTTTATGGTTCACGCTGATAATTTTATTCACTTGACTGCTGTGATACAGTGGAAACATTAATTCAATCATCTTATTTTATCATCATGTCAAATTCCTTTACTATATATACTACAAATGCTGCAAACTGATCAGGTTCTATAAATTGCCTTGGTTCAAAATGAAAAGAAATATAACACACAAGTTTCGGACATTTGTAATTTGCCTCTTTTTTCTATTAGGTACCGTGCAATTACAAGCGCTTACTACCGGGGTGCTGTTGGTGCTTTGCTTGTATACGATGTAACACGACATGCTACATTTGAGAATGTTGGAAGGTGGTTGAGGGAGTTGAGAGAGCACACAGACCCGAACATTGTTGTTATGCTCATTGGCAACAAGTCAGATCTTCGACACCTTGTGGCTGTCCCAACTGAGGATGGGAAAGCTTTTGCTGAGCAGGAGTCCCTCTATTTCATGGAGACTTCCGCATTGGATGCAACCAATGTGGAAAATGCTTTTACCGAAGTTCTTACTCAGATATACAAGATTGTGAGCAAGAGAGCAGTTGAAGCAGGCAACGATGGAGCTGCTTCCACTCTTCCATCTAAAGGAGAGACGATAAATGTGAAAGAGGATTCATCCGTTCTGAAGAGAATTGGATGCTGCTCAAACTAGGGAGACATTATTCGGTTACCAGATTTTACAGCATTGTGCAATTTACTTGTACATGATCAGAGTAATCTTTGTGTAAAATGAAAAACCACTGTCTGGTATACTGTTCTGAAATTTTCCTAAAAGGTCTCACTCGAAGAACATGGTCTAGACTCTAGATTGTCTCTAATAAAATCATCATATGTGTAAATCATTTGATTATCTGAAACGTATTTATTGTATCCTCAATCCTGACATCTGAGTATTGCCTGTAGACTTTTCTTTAACTTTGTTTTCTTCGAGGGATTAGATATGAAGTTTACTAATATGCACAGGACATTTGCCACATCTGAAGTATTACTTTGACCAAAAGGTTTTTTAACTATGTATCAGCTCACGCTTCGTTATTAAAATGATCTGAACTTCAAAGACAATAAATCTTGGGATGAATCATATTGCGTCTAGTTCATCTGTTGGTCTTAATTTATCATATAAACACTGTTAGTTCCAAAGGCTAGTTTGTATGCAATCTGTGAACTCTAAAAGAACCATAAAAATTTATTTTCTGTAGAAGCGTGAATCCTGCAGAACTCTCTACTACTGAATTTACAAGTATACTGCTGATTATAAATGCAGCATATACATATAATCTACAATTAACTCCCTATGAAAGAGATTGATATTTCCAAGGCAGATATGAAAAGTGTTGGGAGTGCCATAATCATGCATCAGCATCAACTCAAACAATCAGAAATTCTTAACCATTCAACAATTCAACTGACACCTATATCACAAGTGATAAGGACAGAACTCTTATTATTTTCTATGTATGACCTGCATATACCACATGTTACTTTCATGTAAACATCTGTGTCTTTCAGGTTTCCTTGAGGTAAAAGTTTTTAATTACAATAGTTGTTTTTGCTATGATCAGCTATAACCTATGACAAAATGGTAATAGCTGAATTTAACATGTAGCCAAATGTTAAAGCTAAAGTTTTAGAACTACAGCAGTTTAATCATTCTGATGGACGGGCCTTGTATGACCAAATCTCTTTGCTTTTAGCTTTGCAACAATCTTCTCAAGTCTACTAACCCAAGCTTCAAGCTCCTCTGGTACCATAGTTCTTGCCATCTTTATTGCTGCACTGGTTCCTTGCTGTATCATGACCAAGACAACTTCCTCCACTCTCTGTAACATATTCCCTAACTGTCTCTGATTCACCATATTAGTAGGTTCATGTTATCTCCAATTAAGAAAGGAAAAGTACGACACTGGCTTGAAGAATTTTCACCAACACCAACCTTTGAATTCTGAAAATCATTCTGCATTCTGCTCGATTTTGTTGATTCTGTTATGGCCACATTATCTTCCTCAACCAAATCCCTTGCTTTTACTTAATTATATTTGGGAGGAAAGCCAGAAGTCATCAGGGAATTATCAGCTTCCTTCAATAATATTAGGCTCTGTGGCAGCAGTTTTTAGTAGAAGCAAATGCATCACTAGCTTCCATAGTATCTCTCCTCTTCTGTTTTGAAAGTCTCTGGTGAATTTTCCGTACTCCAGCTGGATCATTAATTCTATCCAGTCTCGTTGCTGTTGTCTTAGTCCTTGCATCAAATTTCCTTTCCTTTGCTTTTCACACTACTGAGGCCACAGACTGAATTGGCAGAAAAGGTTATGACGAATTTACTTTTCACTCCATCTGATCTATTTGGTGCTACCACAGAACTCGCGAGGATGCTTTTCTGTGGCAAAGTACCACTTCTTGCATTTTGCAGATGCGGAACTGATTGCCTCCACCACTCCAAATATTGGGTGGTAACATCAGAAAACACACAATTCCACATATCTGATTGGCTAACTGTAACAACTCCAGCAATTTTAGCACCCTCATTTGGCCAAGTAACAAAAGTTGGGAGGTCTTGGTCCATTCCAAATGTCATTACTACTCGCAAAGGAAGGCACTGCTCTATACAGTAAAGCCCAAGTAGCTCGGAAATCCCCAAACATCCAGCAAATGACAGAAATTCCTCGTATAAATCATGATCAACGGATATTCACAATTCATTTTCTCTATAAAGCTTGGGCAAGTTCCAGTTTTCCTGAGTTTGAGCAAAGCGTCACCACTCAAAACGCTCATTAACAGAATCAAGGACAGTCCTCAGTCCTCACATTCTCAACTCAATTCATTATCTTGTGCCATCGAGCATATCTTGGCTCACCATTGTTAATTCACAACCTTCATCCAACTCACACGAGAGAGAAGCAGAAATCTTTTTTCTTCAACAAACTCAAATCTCTATAAATTCTAGCAAGAATAGCTGGTGCAATCGAAATTCTAGTCCCTGTAGCTAAAAGTACTGCAATTGGATAAGGGGAGTGTGGAAAAACAAACCTTGACAACCACAAGGCAAGAAATGCTTCGTGTTTGATTGTGCTCCCACTGTTCATGAACTTGTTCCTCCAAGTACTATGATCTGCCGTCATTTTTGCATTTCTATAGAGTTCCAATCTCACGTGGTTCAAACTCTCCTCTTTGCCTGGCTTCATCTTAGGGCTGGGCAAAAAATCCGTGGCCTAAAAAAATCTGTATTGAACCGGTGGTTTAGTTCGGTTACTGATTGGTTTTTTTTTATAAATAACCGAACATATAGTTATATAAAAAAACCGAAATAATAGTTTGGGATTTTGTTCATAATGCATAACCGAAGAACCGAACCGAAAAACCGGAATATTTTTATAATTTTATTAAGTTTTAAAACATATTATATTTTTATTAGTTATCTTAAATTGTTACAATAAACTCACACACACACAATTACTACTATATATATATATAATATTTTCACCATAAAACAAATCCTAAAATCAAAACTTATAAATTCATAAAATTGTTGAGTCATTGATCTGCACTCAAAATTGGTTTCGCTCAACTCTATTAGGAGAGTGTATAATACAACTAAGTCAGGAGGAAGCTAAATTTTATGAATTAATTAAAACAGATAATATTGTTATTTATTATGCTATTTTTTGTTATCTCATTTTTAATATTTTGTTTAAAGAATTAATGATTTTAATATAATTATTTTAATTTCTTAGAGAATTTTTTAGGCCAATGAAATCTCAACAAGAGCAAATGACTGTCGATTGATGTTTTTGGTTAATAAGTTTTTTTAATTAGAAAAAAAATAGTATCTTGTTTTCATAATTTGTTTATTTAATTATTTAATGTTGTTTTAAATTTTTTTATAGATTCAAACATTGAGTTGGAAATTAGAAAATGCATGTTGATGAGTAATGAAATCATGAAAATGTGAGAATGTTGTTGATATTTTTTTGTAATTTTTGTATTTTGTATTGTAACTATTGTTATTTTTATGCTTTTAGTCTTTGTAATTTTATGTTTATATAGATGGTGCATTTGAGGTTGAGTTTAAATTTATATTTTTAAATGTGTTTTGAATATTTTTTATTTATTGTCAATATTTCTGTATTTGTAATAAAATTGTGATGAAAAATTTATTTCATTAATGAAGTATAATGGACTATAAATTTAAAAATTTAAAAATAGGCCTGATAGGCATAAAACCGAAAAATCCGAACCGAACCGTGCCCACCCCTACTTCATCTGTTTCAAGGATGCTGAAATCTGGGGAGCCTAAAATAGAGTACCCTGAAATCATCATATCTTCTAATGTACACTGTTGCTCCACCCCAAGAAAAATGCAACTTTTGGTCTCTGGACACCATTTCTCAGCATGACCAAGAACCAAATCACAGTTTCTCTTAATTTCATAAATTTGAGTTCAAGATTGATTCATGTATACCAGCTTTCTTCCGTGTAGGTCCATGCAATGCAGCCATTTTTTCAACCCACCTTTTCCATCCGTAAAAAGTCAGCTTGAAAGGCGAACTTTTTGGCTCAAAAGTAGTTGGTCTTGACGAAAGACATTGTCAAGGAAGCTCAAAATGATGCCTAATGCGCTTGTGGGTTCTGATTGGAATACATTCTGCTAATGTTTTTATATTTTATTTTTTCTTTTCTGATACAGGTTTCTGATAATGTTACCTTCCGCTTGAAAAGCAACTTTTATTCATTAAAGAGGTGTTGGTGCTATTTTTTTTTAACTACAAAATTAAATAAGTGGGACAGTATAAAAGATAAAATATAGACGCTTAGCTTATTATGTTCATGGAATAAAAAGAATAATTTTTACTATTTAATAAAAATGACAACAAATTTTTTTCTTAGCTATTTATTTGTTTATTTACTTGTTGCTTATATACATGGAGAGTCCTATATTTATAATACAATCTTTAAGTATCTTAAGTTGATGATAATTCATTGTTTTTAATTATTTTTATCCCTTAATTAGAGTTTTATTTAAAATTTATATCTATCTTTTTCTTAAAGTTGAATTTCGAAACTTCTAAATTTTTCTTCTTTAATTTGCAATCACTTTCCTTTACATTGAGTGGGTATAAGTTGGATTGGATAGGGTTCTAATCCAACCCACTATTAAATAAGTTGAGATAAAATCAACTCAATCTAACTTAATAAATATTTTAACCCAATTAAACTGAACCTTTAAATTATCGAATTAGGTTCGATTGAATTGATTAGGTTGAAAATTTCAACATCAAATTAAAATTAAAAATTAAATAAAGAAAAAGTATGAAATTTAAAATAAAACTTATTAAAATTAAATATAAATATATTATAATATAAAAATTTTATTCACGATCTAGTATTCAATATAGAAATTTAAAACAAACAATCTTAAAATTAAGAATATTTTGACAATGAGTTTATAGATTTTATTATTAGTTTCTCACATTTTTTTAATTCTGAATTATGATTTTTTAGATAATTAACTAATATCATATTCTATAATAAAATGAAAGTGATTTATAATTATGTACTCTTAAGTGTTTATTAATAAATAAAGAGAAATTGAAGCTAATTTACTTTCAAAATTAAATTTATAAGAAAATAAATTTACTAAATAATTATATGTTATCACATTAATCAATAGTCATAAATTTATCTAAAATGTTTACTAATTCTAAAATAAATAAATATTATTATTTTTATTGGTTGGATTAAATTAGATGAATTCATCATAATTAACCCACAATAATCTATTCAACCCGTTAAAATTAAATTAGATTGAGATGAATAAAGTTAATTGGTTATGTTGGGTTTTCCCAACCTTACTTTGCATGCTCCTTACTCAATGCTCCACTTTACTTTGCATGCTGTTTGCTCTATGCTTCACTTTACTTTGCATACTCCCTGCTCCATTTAACTGTACATGCTTCTTACTCCATTCTTTATTTTGCATCCGTCCTGTTCCATGCTTCATTTTACATGCTTCCTACTCTATGCTATACTTTACTATACATGTTCCTTACTCCCTGCTCCATTTTACTATACATATTTTTTTCCTCCTGACAACAATTGTCCCCTACTTTTTTAAAACTGAACTTTCAATATTAAAAGTGAGCTAACTCCTCACCTATATATATTGGTCACTCTCAAAGGTTTTTGCAATAAAAAACCATCTCTTTTCTTTTTCGTCTATCATCTTTTTAAGCTTAGGTTATATGAATCTTTGTGAATATTTATTACTTTTTAATTCTTTCAGTGACAGTATTCAGTTAACATATAAATAATACTCTTAGATTTTGAGAATTTTTTTGATCCTGTCATTTGTGAATACACAATAGAAGATGATGATTATTAGCCTATAAATAATCAACCATCTATTGTAAATTTTACCTCTGCATCCTTTTTTTTTTCTCCTCCTACTTTTACTAAGTTGAGCATTGATGAAAAGATTAATCTTATGGGTGAAATGTCATTCGAATATCTTCAGATCTCTTATAGTATATCCTCTTTTTTTTTTCTCTCGAAAAGGCTAGAGAAAATAAAAAACTCAGTCATCCTCCTCCATGAGCTGTCATCATACATCTATACTTTCTTACACATGATGTCAGATTTTCTTTCCACTCTTATCTCAGGTACATGCTTAATAATTTTAAGTGTGTTCCTGCTCAATTGAGCTTACCTGTCTGGTGTGCCACGATAGGTATGTATATTATTTGGAAGTAATAGCCTCATATTTCAATAATTTCATTTTTTTTTTACCAACTGACGAGCATTCCTAACCTTAATAGTTTTCACATTCATCTGTCCATACTAGATTTTTTCCTCTTTGAAGAGTTTTAAAGAATGGTGAGCACTTATCTATTGTTTGTGAGATCAAGCGACCAAAATAGAAATTCTTAGGTTTTATAGTTAGTCAATGTTGGGACTTCTATTGAAGTTTGTATTTTCGATCGTTCCACTTGTTTAATTTTCTAGTTAACCATAAAATAACATCAACAAGAGCGAACTAGTTGCCTTTTCGTAGATTGGTTATTGTTTACGAATGTTTCTTTTTGTTGTATAAAGAAAAAGTGCATGTGACGTGCATGGAATTTGACCAAGAAGCATACAATAAAGTTAAGTTGAGCTTGACTAGGGAGCATGTAAAGTGAGCACACGTGAAACATGAATAAAAAAACATTTATGTTCACGTAAAGCATAAAAGGCATGCATGTTTACATGAATCATGGGTAAAAATCATGTAAAGTAAAGTCACAGTAAGCAAGAACCAAGAACCAGGAACCAGGAACCAGCATCTAGGATGCATAGCCCAGGGAGCATAAAAAAAAAAAAAAAAAAAGGAAGTGTGGCTATGCAGTATCTGCGAATTTTAGAAGAAATTATTGAAGTTTCAAAAATCCACTTCAAGAATGAGATTAATATATACTTTGAATAAAATTCTAATTAAGTAGAAAAATTCAACTAAAGTTGTAAGGAGGAGAATGATATTCAGTTGAACATCTGGAGATTTATAGATCTTCGATGGAGCTACAATGAGCATCTGGAGCAACCATGTGTAAAGCATTCTCGCTGACACTCACTGGAGCAGTGCATAGACGGTACAAAAAATTGAGGCTAGGATTAATAACTTCATTCACTTAAGTAATTCAGATGTTTTTTGGAGCTAGAGATCATCAGCTTCCCCTAACTCATCTTTTGTTGATCAAATAAGAGAATGATAAGTCATTACAGTAATGTAGTGGCCTTGACTGCTATTATAGCCGGTCTACAACCAAGAAGGTTCTACTATTCACTTGCAAAAAATACATTAAGAACCTTTATGAATTTATTATCAAGAGCACAAAAATACTTCAATGCGGATGAGTTAACTAATTCAAAAAAGAATGTTGACCTAGAATTGCAAAAGTCAGGAGAAAAAAGAAAAATAAGGAAGAGCTTATTAAAAACAGATAAGGAGAACATGTAGACTACATCCAACAATTCTGCAAAGCAGGTTCTCTAGATAAACATCATTTAATGTGCCAAAAGAACAACTGCTGATGCAAAGTAAAAATTCAGATTTGTTGCAAAAACCTAAAGAGATCACGACAGCACCAAATCGAAAGGACTGAAACAAATACTGCAGATATCACTGAGATTATGGTCACGATACAAAAGACCTTTTCGATCTCAAAGAAGAGATAGAATCCCTGATTTAGCAAGGATATTTTAAAGAGTTTATAAATAACAAATAGTATATGAACACCTGATGAGGCGCTGCTCAGTACTATGCAAAGAGCAGCAGCGTCTGTAGTTGTACGAATTAATAACCAAGACATTGCAAGAACCATATTTAGAAAAGATTCTAACAGGGCTCAAAAGTCTGATGCCAGGGAAGTTAGGAACACACTTAAGATTTTTCTAGTGGATTTGATATGCAAACCTAAAAAAGAAGCCAAAATAAAGCATAACACTATCACATTTACAGGTGATGAGGTAAAATGGATACACCAGCCATAAGATGATACTATGTCATCTCAATAATCTTGGTGAACAAAAAGGTCTACAGAGTCTTAATAGATTATAAAAGTTCAACTGATATCCTATATGCAGCAGTGTTTGATAAAACAAAGATGGAAAAGGAAAGATTAAAGCCAATACGCACACCTTTAATTGGCTTTGGTGAAGAGTGCTCAATTCTTTTGGGTAGCATTGAATTACCAGCAATAATTAGGGAATCACCTCACTATGTTACCAGATAGTAAACTTCTTAGTGATAAAGCATCTATTGGTATATAATGTCATCTTAGGCAGACCAACTTTGAACACGTTTTGAGTTGTCACTTCAACCTATACCTTATGATAAAATTTTCTACTTAAACAGGGGTTGGAGTCTTAAGTACTGATCAATAGGAGTCTAGAGATATTATGCCATAACTTTGAAAGGCAAGATAAATAAGTATGAAAGCCTATATGCTCGACCCAAAAGAAGAAAAATGTGAGCAAAAGGGTTCACTGGCAGAAGGGTTAGACATTGTCCAATTATGGAAAGGAGACCAGAGCAAGACTACTCGAGTTGGTCGGTAGATAATCTTAGAAATTCGTATAAAGATAGAAGATTTCCTCAAAGCCAACTCAGACGTATTTGCGTGGTCCTATGAAGACATGCTTGGTATAAACTTTGGAGTAATGGTCTATCAACTGGATGTTATTCCTTATTACAAACTAGAATGATAAAAAAAAAAAAGTCCCTTTAATCCAAAGAGATATGAAGCAATTGTAGAAGAAGTTAATAAACTACTGAGAGTAGGATTTATAAGAGATGTACATTATCTCATTTGGTTAGGAAATGTGGTGATAGTTAGGAAACTAAACAGAAAGTGGAGGACTTGCATAGACTTTACTGATTTGAATAAAGCATGTCCCAAGGATAGCTTTCCTTTACGTAGAATCGATTAACTAGTTGATGCTACTACGAAGCATGAGTTGCCCACCTTTATGGATACGTATTCTAGTTATAACTAGATTTGGATGCACCCACCAGACAGGAGAAAATAGCATTTGTTATAAATAAAGACTTATATTGCTATAATGTAATGTCTTTTGGGCTAAAAAAATGCTCGAGCAATCTATCAAATATTAGTCAATAAAATATCTTATGGGTAAATTAGAAAAAATATGGAAGTTTATGTAGATGATATGTTTATTAACGCAAAAATGTAGAAGATCATGTTACAAACCTAGAATAAGCATTCAAAGCTCTGAAGCGTTTTAATATAAATTGAACCCTAGTAAATGTACTTTTGAAGTATTCTAAAGAAAACTATTAGAGTTCATAGTTAGTCAACTAGGCATAGAAGCTAATTTAGAGAAAATCTAGGATCTGTTAGATCTGGATCTCCAAAGATAAAAAAAAAAAAAAAAAGGGTTCAAAGACTAGCAGAGAGAGTTGTTGCTTTGAGTCGTTTTATTTCGCGAGCAACAAATAAGTGATTACTATTCTGTAAAACTCTTCGAGGAGGAAAAGACCTAGTATGGATAGATAAATGTGAAAAATTATTCCAAAAATTAAAAAAGTACATGGGAGTCCCCTCAATTCTTTTTAGACCAATGCTAAGAGATAATTTATATATTTATTTAATAGTGTCAGACTTAGTAGTAAGCTTGACGTGAATAAGAGAAGAGAGTATGGTGTAAAAACTCATTTATTACAAGATATCCAATGTTAGAAAAGATGGCCTTAGCATTAGTAATCTCTGCTAGAAAATTGAGGCTTTGTTTTCAGGCCCACACTATAGTAGTGTTAACAAACTAGCCACTAGACAAGTCATGTAAAAATCAGAAGCATCAGGAAGGTTAGTTCAATAGTCTGTAGAACTGGGAAAGCATGATATTTAGTATCAACCCAAAACAGCAATTAAGGGGCAAGATGCAGACTTTATGGCGGAGTTTACTAATAACCGATCTAGAAATGAAAGAACTAGTACAAATACCATACGGATGTGGAAGTTGTATGTATATTGATCATCAAATCTACAAGAAAGTAGGGCACGATTAATTTTAATGACCCTAAAAATACAATATTGAGTTTTACACTTAGATTTGGATTCTGGGCCTCAAAAAATGAAGCAAAATATAAAGGACTGCTTGTTGGACTCAGATGGGCAAATAGATAAAGGCAGAAAAATGGAAATATTTAGTGATTCACAATTAATTGTAATCCAAGTTATATCTGAGTACTAGACGAAATAAAATAGAATAATGGAATACCTCGAAAAAGCCAAAGAATTATTAGAAAAATTTAAATGATACATCATAGCATAAGTTTCAAGTGAGAAAAAAACAAAGCAGATGCAGTTGGTAGGTTAGCATCAACTACTAACACAAGCCTAACCGAACTTATTCCTATATAATTCTTGCCAAGATCCAACTTTGGTCAGGAGGAGAATAATAAAGTTGATTTTGTTGATGTAGTTAGAAGTTTGATGGATCTTATCATTGACTATTTGAGGGATAGAAAGTTGGCAAATGATAAGCAAGAAGCAAGAAAAATAAGTCTAAAGTTAGTATGATATATGATTCTAAGGAACGTATTGTACAAGAGGGGATACTCACTACCCTACCTATGATTTTTGCCACAAGATGAAGTAAATAATATTTTAAGAGAAATCCATGAGAGCATCTACAGTAATCACTCAGGAGTAAGGTTATTAGCCCTAAAAGCTATCCGACAGGGATATTTCTGACCAACAATAAAGAAAGATGTATATAAGTTTGTTAAACAATACGACAAATATAAGAGATATTCTAGCATACCTAGCCAGCCCCTAGAACAGCTCACTTTAGTCACCAGTCCATAGCCATTTGCTCAATAGGGAGTGTATATTATTGGTCTAATACCAACAGGTAAAGGACATACAAAGTTTATTGTGGTGGCTATGGATTAATTTGCGGAGTATAAAATGATCCTTTGGCACATATTATAGAACAAAAAATTATAGAGTTTGTGTAAAAGTCCATTATATACAGATTTGGAATCCCTTAAGTTATTGTTATAGATAATAGGAAATAATTTGACAACCTATGCTTAAGGGGACTGTGTGAAGGCCTTGGAATTAAGAATTTTTTTCTCCTCTCCAACCCATTTTCAAGCTAATGGACAAGTGGAAGTTGTTAATAATTAAAAATCACTTGAAGACCAAGTTAGAGAAGCATAAATGGGCATGGGTAGATCAACTAACATTTGTATTATGGTTTTACAGAATGACACACACCGCGACAACAGGAGAAACATTATAATCCCTTGTATTCGGGACAGAGGCAGTGGTTCCAATTGAAATCAGAGTACAACACTTCCAACCAAAACAAAATGTTAAGCAGTTAAGTCTCAACCTAAACTTATTAGAAGAAAAAAGAAAACAAGCTCGACTCAGAGCAACATAATATAAGCAAAGATCAGCTCACTATTTTAATTAAAAAGTAAATCCAAAAAGCTTCTAGGTAGGAGACTTAGTCCTTAGAAGAGTATTCAAGACTACTAGAGAGCAAAATATTAGAGTACTGGGCCCAAATTGGAAAGGCCTATACAAGGTAATAGAGATTATTCGTTGAGGAACGTATATGATTAAAGATATAAATGGAGATTGTTCACTAAGGAACGTATAGGATTAAAGATATAAATGGAGTTATGCTACCATTTCCTTGGAATGCGGAGCATCTAAGGACTACTACCAATAAAGAAGTTTTTCGTTTCTTTTAGTAGTTGCAATAAGGCTTTTAAGTCAGCAGAAAACTTAATTACTAGAAAAAAGTTGTTCCGGTTAAAACTTCCTAGTAATTATTAATTAATAAAAATATTTTCTTTAGTTTTTTTAGCATATTACTCTTAGTAAGTTTAGTTTTTTGGTTTCATGAAAAAAAGAGCAAGAAAAGCTAAAAGAGAAATTCTTGAAGATAGGAAAAGTTAAAGTTGTTCCTACTACAAGAAAAGTTAAAGTAATTCATGATGCAGAAAAAAATCAAAGTAATTTCTGGTGTAAAAAAATTTAAAGAGAATTCTTGGCGAAGGTAGGCTTGGCAAAAGTTCGGGTTCGGGCTGGGTTTGTGCCTACTCGGGCCTAGCCGAGACAAATAAAACTACTGTCTAGACCCAAACTGAAACTCGGATTTTACACATACGGGCCGAGTCAAGCCTGGCACCTCTCGGGCTCGGGTTTTCAATCCGGGCTTTTAGCCCGCATGTGTCTCTAAAATTCTAAAATTTCTATGACATTATTTCAACATCTCAATTAAATTATTTCAATCAACTTAGCAAATTTTAATTAATTAACACATAAAAATTATTTCAATATACCATTTAATACCTAAATTCATTTAATCTATATTCAATAACACAATAATCACTAAATAAATTTAAAATAAATATAACTTCCAACATATCATAAGTTCATAATTACAATACCAATTACCAACATATCATAAGTTCATAACCACAATACCAACTACCAATATTGTCAATATAACATATGAAAATCTCAAAATATATAACAAAAATAATATTTTTCCTTTTTAAAAAAAATTAAACCTGGCACAATTTAGGTTCTGAATTTTTAACTCCTTACCCGGACCCGTGCCCGAAAATGCCCGAGTTTTGAATTTCAATGCTCAGGCTCTTTTTTTTTTTACATGCGATTCGGATTTTATCCGGTCCGGACGGATTTTTTTGCCAAGCCTAGGTGAAGAAAAAGTTAAAAAAATTTATGGTGCATGAAAAGTTAAAATAAGTACTAGTATAGGAAAAGTAAAAATAAGTCATGGAATGAAAAGTTAGAGAAAAATCGAGAAATTAACGAAAATTTTTGTTTCCATAAAGAAAGAATGGAAAAGTAAAACAACACGAGAAATTAAGAGCAAGATCTTAAAATTCTTACAAGGAGTACAGGAAACAAACACCAGTTTTACATAAGAATAGAGACATAGTCATGCACTGAGCAGTAAATAATCCATTACAAATAAAGTCTGGTACATAAAAAAAAAGAGGTACAAAAAGTAATAACGAAAATGTCAGCATCTCACAATTTTCTCATCTTCGTCATCCTCCAGAAAAGAATAGTCAAGTTAAGGATAATGATTCTCTACCAATGACTTTACCTTGGCAATACCCTTCAAATACTCTTCATCAATGAGGTTAGCAAACTCAGCAAAAATCTGATATTCTTCTACAGCTAAAGCTCTTGCAGTAAAAAGTTAAAGATTTAGTTGATTAAGAGAGTTAGACAAATCTCGAATCTGAAATTAGGATTGAGCATTCATATTATTGTAATCTGCCTTCAAATTATCATAATCCACTTTGAGCTGAGCTATACGAGCTTTTTCCTCGTTTAAATTCTTTTCTAACTTAGCAATCCGCCTTTCAGAAGCTCGGTCAAATTCAAGCAAAGTAATTCTCTCCAACATTAAGTTTTTTATCTTCTTTCTGAATGCTTGGATGGCATAGCTAAGCTACCATTAAATATGTAAAAATTTGAATAAATAAGTGCTAAGGACTAACTTTATTTTAATATAAAAGCATAAGGCAACAGAGAATGCCTAACAAATATTTTATAGCATATGTCAGTTGGATCACAATTCTCAATATGCCTTACATCATTAAAAGAAATGTATTGAGGGAAGAGTTGATTGAAAGAGCTGATATATATGACTGAAAAGGATCCTCCCAAGTAAAGTTTAGTAAGTTTCTGAACAAAAACAAAGTCTCTTGACTGAATTATGATGAAAAAAGAACAGAAGCTAGAATATTAATAGTAGTAGAGGTAGAATGAGAACTCATTGACGGTGGACATACAGTAGTGTTTGTTGGAAACAAATATTTATGCTAAAATTGATTGATGACTACAATTACCTCTGGTATGAAAAATAGATTTATCCCTGGGTTTCCTACTAATCTTAGCAAAAGGTTGCTTATTGAACTTTTTTCTTTTTAAGAGCACCATTATTTCCAGAAGACATGAGTTAAAACAAAAAAAAAAAAAAAAAGAGATAAAAAGAGAGAGAGCTGAAAGATATGCGTTATTACATTACCATTAAAAGTATTGATAAAAAGTATAAAGCTAAACTATGGGAGGATCTGAAAGATGAACAGGGGAAATGAAACCGAATGTTGATAAGAAACTAAGTTGGAAAAGATATTCACAAGATCTATGCTCTACTGAAATAGCAGAAACACTCAATAACAGATTCTTTTCATCATTAGGTATAACAGAGGAATGATGAGGAGTGTTCCATGTTACTACAAAAATAAAGAAGATAAGCAAAGTTTGTGAAGTCACTGAATGATATATTAAAAAAAATATACAGATAGTTACCTGGGGTACAAAAATGAATTCGAACTCAGCACTCGGAATTTATGTCATGAAAATTTTCAAATTCCCAATCCCCATCGGCGAAAAATCATAAGTCTTTCTAATACCCACTGAGAGATTTCTTTTAAATGATCAAAGGAGGAAGTTTGGATTGGGAATGCACGTAATACCACCCTTTAATATGAGGCCTCTATTAGGGTTAATAAGGCTCACCAATTGATAAAAAAACTAGAATTGTTAGAATATAAGGTCAGGAAGATTTCTTTGTTTCCAAAAAATATAAATGCCTATTATGGCACATCAGACAAGAGAATTCAATAGAGTATGAGCACACTTGAAATTACTAAGCATGTACCTAATATAAAGATGAAAAGGAAGTTAGACACCATAGGTAAAAAAGTTTGGTTGTATAGTGATAGCTTCAGGAGCTAGATGACTAAGTTTATTATTCTCTCTAGCCATTTCAAGAGATATGGAATGAGGTATGCCATAAGAAATTTGAAGAGATTCGAATGATATTTCGTCCATGCGATTAATCTTTTTGTTAATGCTCCATTCAGTAGACATAAGAGGAGGAAAAACGAAAGTATGAGCAAAATTTACAATAACTGAGTGGTTACTTATAGGATGATAATTTTTGTCGTCTACAGGATATTCACAATGGACTTGATCAGAAAATCTAAAGACATTATGAATACATTAACAAAAAATGTCGAAGGAAGAGAAGAGTTAATACTCACCAAAGAAAAAGAAAAAAAATGACAGTCATTGGAAGAGAGGAAAGATTTAAGTCACTAATAAAGAAGATAAATGATTATTGCGTGAGAAAAACCTTCAACCGCAACAACATATATATAGGCAAGAAGTCAGCTCTCTTTAGCTTTGAAAATTAAAACTTGAAAGAGCTAAGGGAAGCTATTTGTTACGGGCCGCATGATTCCAGTCCAAAATGGCCCAAGAGAATGAGCCAAGATGTGCTAGCTTGGCGATTCTAGAACATTCTAGCAAATTCCAGCACCTCTAGCACTTTTGTACATATCCTAGATTTGTGACACATGTATGATATAGATTTTGACACATGTACATAGAATTCTCTAGAATTCTTTAGGACTAGCCAAGCTTTCCTATAAATAGAGGTGAGCTCTAAGCATTGTAATCATCCAAGCATCAAGTATCAAACACTTGTAAACTCTCTTGTAAGCTTTCTTATTATCAATACAATTTCCGCATTTGGCTTCATTGCTCGCTAGTTCTTCCTTCTCTTTAGCATTTCGAGAACCTCTTGCCTTAGCTATCGAGAAGCGTAAAGCCTTATTTAGTAACATCCCGACAAGATTGTCTAAGTATCACACAGGTTTACTGCACAAAATACTCATCCAATAACATATTGCATTAAAAAAATTATGCATGTAGAGTGCATGGAATTTGACCAAGAAGCATCCAATAAAGTCAAGTGTGACTAAGGAATATGCAAAATGAACACACGTGAAACATAAAAGGCACGCATGTCCATACGAAGCATGGATAAAAAGTATGTAAAGTAAAGTCATAGAAAGCAGGATCCAAGAAGCATGAAATATGAAAAGTAAAAATAAGTATAAAAAGTAAAAGTAAAGAAACATAGCCCACGGAGCATAAAATAATATGCGTGGCCTAATATACAATATCTGGGAATCTATGAAAAAATTCTAACAGTTTTAAAAATTTACTTTGAGAAAGAGATAAATATACACTCAAAATAAAATTTAAATAAATAGAAAAAATTGATTAAAATAAGAAATTATTATCGACTTAGGCTACTTTAAAAAATTATATTATAAATAGAGAGTTTTAAAGGTATGGAAGACAAGTAAGTACTTAGGCAAAGAACTTAAAAAAAAATCTCTTCATATTAATTTCTCATTGAATAATAAAAAAGTTACTCATTTAGTCTCTTAGACGCAAACTAAATGCTGAATTATATAAATTATTTATTTTTTATTTATTATATTACTTCCATTATTTAATTTTCTAATTAACTAAAAATCAGCACAACACTTTTCCTGCTAGCCTCTTCGTGCGCTTAATTAAAATAAATAAACGAGTCATTTTTGCCTCTTATGCTGATCTAATTATATACTAAACAAATAACTCAATTGTTGATTGGTAGTTAATAAATAAATAAATTAATTAAATATCATTCATACACTATTACTAAAATACCCATGACAAACGATTTTTAAAAACTAATAGAGCTCAGGGTCAGGAGATGATTATATTCATAGGTCTTGACCAATCAAGGCATTGAAATGTTTGCGTGAGACAAAAAATGGGCCTTGCCCTAAAAGATGAAAATTTGTCACTATCAAGAGGGTTTGTTTCTGTTCAAAGCTTTGGCATTTGAGCGTGATATTTGGCGCTCTTATTGTATCTCATCAGCTCTTTCTAATTATTTTTATATTAATATTTATTTTATCTTTATATGAAATAACTTAAAAGAGTAAATAACATATAAATGCACATAAATGATAATTTCTATTAATATTTAATTTAATTAATTTAATTTCTTTTTAATTTTTTAAATTATTATCTCCTCTCAAATATTGTATGTTCTACTTTTATAATTATAAAAGAAATTAATTTATGGTACTCAATAGAGGATAATAAAGAAATATTAAAATTTTTTTATGATTATGATAACTATGGATAAAATCTTTAAAAAAAAGAAAAGAAAGATTAAAGTGGTTATCAAAGTTTTTAAAAATATATTTTATATGTCTGATATGATGGGTACTTGAAAAAAGATGAAAATTATAATAAATGCAAATTTAAGATTACGTGAGACATTTTGAGAAATAAAAATTAATTTAAAATTTTTTAATATAATTAATTAAAAAATAAGAGTTGATGAAATATAATAACAGGATCAAATATTATCACTCTTGGCATTTACCTAAAACTCGGTCCAATTTCAAAAATACTGGAATTTGGATTAAAAAAAAATGAGAAGTATATAAATGCCGTATGCTGTATTTTCTTTTTCTTTTTTTTCAAATTATTAATATTGCAACAGCTACTTTAAAATTAAATGCCGTAAACTGTTCGCCTCACCCGCATCTTCTAAAACAAAAGTGAGATAACGTTTAGGCGTCTCTACTCTCCCTAAAGCTTGAGGGCTTGATGAACCATCACGTGTTTTGCATGGGCTTTTAATTTACTGTAATTTAAAGAAAAAGAATAATTTATAAAGTAAAATCAATGGTAGATAACTAAGAACTAAAAGTAATTACTAAGTTATATAATCATATAACTTATATTTAATATAAAAATATTTTTATTAATTTAAATATAATTTAATTGATATAGTTTTTGTATTAATATAAGTTACGTGTAATTTAACAATATCAAAACTAAAAGCAACGAGTATTTGGCGCTACCTTTCACGTCATGATTTTGATTTGTGCACAATCTGGGCTCATCATTTGATCAAACATCAAATCATCAAATACAAGCTGTGCTGGACCACAACACCCCGTTTTAATGGATAAGTTCAAACTTCTTCTTTACTAAAACAAGTAATTATCAAACATCAACCCATCATTAACGATTGCTTATTAAAGATTACTTTACTTGGGTTTAATAAGAAGGTCTCGATAATATAAATCATGTAAAGGAAAATATCCGTATAGTTTAAGAACACAAGTTCTGCCGCCCAATAATTGTACTCGTTTACATGGTTCCCAAGTAAGTGCTCCAATTAATGTAAACCAATATTTTGTCGCAACTATTTTATTTTTTATCACTAAGTGGGAACAAAATAATTAAAGTGCCTTAAAAATGATCGTGACTCTTCAACTTTTAAGCCATGGCCCATTGACCAAGTTAATGTTAGCATCGAATATTCAAGATGCCACCACGTGTTATTAATATTAAATTAAATACACTCAATCACCAACTTAACTTTGTTTAAAAATAAAAAATAAAAACAATTTGTAATACTTTCTAAGTTTTTAATTAATGTGTTATTATTATTGTTTTCTCTTTTTTCTTTTTTTGGCTAAAGCTTATGAGAGATGGGTCAATTTATTTTGAAAAGAGAATGATGATCCATGAGCATATTACACATGTTTTTAGGGTGGTGTGTAGTTACATCAACACCTCAATATGGGCATGGAATTATGGGCAATAATTTAATAATGTAACAGTCAACTGTGTGTGTGTATGTATATTATATATATAAACAATTGAACATATAGTCATATGGGCATATAGCTATCTGAAAATTCATTTTGATCATATCTTATCAAACTCTAGATATTTCACTAGCTCGCTCTTTACAAACAAATGGCTGCAGAAGAAATCTTTGAGCTCTTAGATTCGTACTGGTTTGAGCATGAGATTTTCAGCAAGAAGGTAACTGCATCACCGCAAAAAACAAACCCAGTCCTTCAAATTGAGCAAGAAGTTCCAGAACCAAACTTTTCAAGCTTACCAAGTCTCCATGTCCGGTCTTTAAGTGACCATGCTTTGGTGAGCTGCAAAAGTAGTACTACAAGCTTCTCTTCTGATCATTCTATAACACCAAAGCTTCAAACAATTGCATCTGGCAAAGATGTTACTGAGTTTGCTGGTGACTGTGTTAATGATGAGCAACAAGAAGAGATGGAGATGACTGTGAAGCCGAAAAGGAAGAATAAGATGAAGAAGAAGAAGAAGAATAGTAAGAGTTTATCAGACCTTGAGTTTGAGGAGCTAAAAGGGTTCATGGATTTGGGGTTCGTGTTTTCTGAGAAAGATAAAGATTCAAGCCTGGTGTCTATAATTCCTGGCTTGCAAAGATTGAGAGGAAGCAGCAGTAGTACTGGAGAAGATGTTCATGATCATGAAGAAGCATTTGTTAATAATCATAATAATAATAATAAGCCTACTATTTCAAGGCCTTATTTATCAGAAGCATGGGCTGTTTTGGATCATCAAACGAAGGTTGAAAATTCATTGATGAATTGGAGGATTACATCTCTGGGAAATGAAGTGAACATCAAAGATCAGCTCAGGTTTTGGGCTCATACTGTTGCATCAACCGTAAGATAACAAATATTTGCTTGACCTCTATTTTTTTATTTTCTTGTTGATTCTTGATGCTCTTTTGATTTTGTATTGAGTTAGCTTGTTTGTTTTGTTATGATTATGGAGCAATTTTGTTGAATGTCTTCTCTACGCAAGAATGTAAATGTAAATAATGAAAGAATTATCCCCAAATTAAGGCAGTTTCCTCTTCTCCTTACTTGTAAGCCATATTATTTGAAATAATAATAACAGAGTATCCACCAGCTATAATTTTTTTGTTATGGTACTCAAAAGATTTATTTGCATTCAGACAAGAGAAGATGGAAGGAGCAGATATGTCAACCTTTTCAAAAGCAAGCATATTATTATTCTTATTTTAACAAGCAAAGAAGATTTTGCAAGTTGCTATGTCTTTCACACCACACCACCCTTTGTTCTCTCCAAAGGACAATTAGAGATTAAAAAAATAATTCTAATAATAATTGGTTTGTTAAGAGCAATAATTTTGTTAACAATAATCTGCAAACATGATCAAATCAACATTAAAAAAGAAAACAAAAACAGATGGCGCCGGCTCTCACAAGTCACAAGCATGTTCAAAAGCATTTCTAAGTTGTTATTTCCAATTTCATGAAAAATTTATGCCAAACATATTCCGAAATTGGATCATTTGGAATGTTTAGGAGTATGAAAGAGACTAGCAGTTCTTTACAGTGTCAAAAAGAAAGAAAGACAGAAAGGGATAAAAAAAAAAAATACAGAAATGGTAATATCTCTTGACTCTTGGTTATGATGATAATGAGCTCAGCTCGCAGCACTAATATGATGGTCAATAGATGATGGCGGCAGAGGAGTTGGTGCCCTGTCCACTAAGACAACTTCAGTCAATTCAAATACCAATTTTGAGTCTTATATGTCCACTATAACAACCAACTCAAAAGAAAGCCACCTCAACTTAATTAAACCTTCGTGTTTGTTCTGATGTGTAGACGTAAGAAGCAAGAAACTAGCTATAGATTCAATGAAAAAAGATACAAACATACTAATGAAACTGCAATATACGACTGGTTGCGCAACATCTGGGCGAGCTGATTCCCAATAACAGTTTGCTATGAAGTCCCGAAGATAATATTTTTCTGACTAATCCATGACCATGAACCAAAGGGATATATGAAAGCACCAGAGTTGTCAATGTCACATTACCGATATCATCCACTATTAGTCTCTATTTCAGATTGCTTGACCCCAAGTGTATGAGCATATTAGGTCAGCATCATCCCGCTCATTTAACAAATATTACACTCATTCAACAAATATTATATGTAACATCTTTGTTTCTTTTTTCTGTCCCAAAGTCTTTTATAAGTAGAAAAAATTATAGAATATCTTAGGACTACCTATGCTATAAAGAAATAAACAGTAATTAGATATGGCAATGGCCAATGGCAAGAGTGCCCTGACCATTCCAGATGGTCAGACCAAGACTAAGACCCTTTTCCATTAGTAAACGGCCAAGAGGCTGTAGTAGTGCTATGGTAGTGATCACACAGGTTCTCGGCTTCCCTTAAGGTTAGGGGCTGCCTTCTTGTAATAACCAAAATAAAATATAAAATAACTTACCTACCCAAGGTATAATACAACCAGATAGCCTAGGACCATCAATCGATAGGCTAATCCGCTCAAGCAAGAGAATATAAGTTGAAAGGAAAGATTATACACTGCACAATTAAACCTATGTGCTTTGCTTTATCCTATATAAATAGGATTCTTTTAGTAGGAAGACCTGGAAATTGTGGAGGGGGTGCCGTGAAGATCTAGGAGTGTGAGCAGTACAAGCTGAAAGGCTCCCATACTGTTTGGAGGGCAGTGGGGCAAAGAGAACAAAAATAATAATGAAAACAATAATTTAATGCCAATCAAATGTCAAATAAACTGCACTTCAGTGAAATCATAAGCATAAATATGTAACATAGTTCAATATAAATCGTTTTCACTGATGATGAAGGTAACTGAGCTATAAGAAGAATGCTAAAATCAAACTTGTTAACAACTCAGAACTGAAAAGTTCATCCACCACCCGAACAAAAATGCTGTAGAAAGTTTATTCTAAATCTTTTTTTTTTTTTCCTTCTCCATTCAATAGTGTAATTATAAATATATCATTATTTACAACATCGAACAATTTAATATAGTTCCACATGAATAAATGTGGAACATTCTCATCAGAGTCTTAAAAATAAGACCTGTAACTAAGTTAATTACATTTAATCGTACGAATAGAAAAGTTATCAGAATTTACTAGTTCATTTCTCCTTGCTAGTTGTTGCCTCTGGAAGTTTGAAGGTGGGAGGTTTGTCAGCACCTCTCCTTGAGTACTCCCTCCATCTTCGTGCTGCTGCTGCTGCCCTCTTTGTTCTCTCCTTCACTTCCTCTTCTGCAGCAACCACACACAAGATTCATTGAAATTTAGTAGAAGCAGAGCCATCAAAACATGCCAGCAAGAAACTATAAATATACACATTTATTTTCTGAAAGTAAAACCATTAAGCTCCTTCAGTAACAGTTCTAAATTTGCAATAACGTATTAAAACCAAAGATAGCCAGAATCATGAGCACTATAAACATTTGAAATCCATTAAACTTCTGCATAAACAAAAATTTGTTAGCTTGATTAATATTCTAGCAATACTCGAGCTTTTAGATATTTATTTCAAAGGAGTCATTTACCCAATAGCTTCATACTTTAACACAAGACAGGAATGCAACAATAACATAGGAATCATTGTTGTCAGTATCTAGCATTCTACAATTTAAAAATCTCAAAATCAATATAGTTCTATGCCTTCTATATGTCAAATACAACATGGTCTGACCAACAATTCTTTTGTCTCCATCTGTACCAATTGTAACCGGCAAACCTTCCAAATAAAGTTAGTGGAGACGCGAGAATGAGCATGTACCAAGTCTCTATCCACTAATGGAGGTTGCTCCTTTGGGACACCCAAATGCCAGAATTTTACTAGAATTCTTTCGAAGTCTCCATAAGGTCAAAGACAGTTGATTCTTTTAATTCAGCAAGTATTAGAGAACTTTATATCCACCATTTTTGTATTTTACAGGGTTAATCACCATTGAGTCAGGAGAATGTGTGATAAACAAGTTTCAACAAGTTTAGTTTTTATAAACATTAGATACTGATGTGCAGAAAAATAAATTAATCCAAATTAAGAACAGAAATTTTAAGAAGTTAACTATCAGGAAAGCTTACTCGAAAATCCATCATACCTGAATTTTGAAAGTCTTTTGACTTGCCCCAAACATTACTCCAATATGATCCAGTTCTGTCATAATCTTTCTCCCGATTCATCATCCTTATTTTAGCTTGTTCCTGCAAAAAATTTGGAATCAGCATCCATGAACAGATAAAATCAGTCAGAGATTGAACACAGAAATGTAGAACTTAATGACCGAAAACCAAATAAGTATACGACATATCTGCCAAGCAGGGCTATGTCATAAACACATTTCTTCAAATCAAGCATTAGAAAGATTTTAGGAAAATATCCTGGATTTATTTAGCCTCTGGATTAGGCTACTCAAGCTAAGCCACAGTATCAACATACCAAAACTTTTGCTTGCCTCTTTTCCCATCGAGAACTTGCCTGCCAAATAATTGGGCAAAATTAATTAGAAATACTCGAATTACTAATAAGATACTGAAAACAGCCAAGCAGATCACAAAATGGGGATAAAGTTAGTTCTGTTTTGCAAGACCGTACAAATGTTAAGATTGAAAGTATCAATTCAGTTATTATTTCTTTTTCCCCTGAAAAACAATTCATCTAGTTAACAGAAAGGTTAATATAGAAAAATAACAAAATTAACATTCTTACCATCCTAAAAACATCGGCTGAGCCAGATCCCATTCCTGAAAGCATCATGGCTACCTGATCAACATTCAAAAAACACCTAGATTCAGCTAATGAAAAGCCAATTAAAGGAAAAAATAAAACACGCATATAAGTTATGTTCCAAAGAAAAACTGAAGTTCTTCACATGCTTAGCAAAAGCAAAAGCAAAAATAAAAAAATAACCTTCAAAGAAGCAGGTAATTTCTTCACTAATGTTTTTAGCCCAAAAAAATAAAAAAAGTCTTAAAATCTTCAAAGAAGCAGGTAATTTTAGATCAATTAACTGGAGGACAAACATCAGGCACATGTTATCTTCCCTATTCTGTCGGCATGAATTTATTCAGCAACTCACCAACTAGGAAAAGATCATAAGCATAGATGCTATACAGAATAATTACCATCTAATCCTAATAATGAAATTCCAAGAATTGGTTGTGTAACTGTAACAAGAAATCTCACATTTACTCTCTCTACCCTACGCATTTCGTCTTCAAGCAGAGATAGCTGTTGAGCAGAAGTCCGATGAATGCAGTCAACTGGGCTGAATAACAAATGGAATCATCATCATCAGTTTAAATGCCAGAATCAACATATGACAATAACTTGGAGCTGGAAAAAATGTAATAATATAACTTATTTAATGTCTTCAGTATTTTAATAAGTTGATAATAATCCAAAAATTATTGCTAGAAGAATAAACAATTGCATCAAAATAATAGAGCACAGATGAACGAAGTAATGGATAATAATGATTTTCTTGTAATTAAATCTTAAATTGATATCGCAAATATGAGCATCAAGGCAATTAAGAAAAAGTATCCACAGATTCCACACAGTAGGAACCCACCAACTTTCAATTGCTTGTTGAACTAATCCATTGATTCCACACTGGCTGTAAACTCTTGCTCTTCCAAAGTCCTCTTCAATTTTAAAAACTTTTGGGGCCATATTGGCACAATTTTTACAGCCTGCAAAGAAAAGATCCCAGATTCACAAAAATTCTTAGAATTTCTAGGAATTTATCATTCACCTTAGAACTAACTCTTACATGTACATTTCATAAAAGAGAGATTTAAAAGTAGTGATGCAAGAAAAATGTCTTTAGTTCACATATGCACTTCGGCTCTTACCTTCCTGAAGCTTGAATGATCAGCATTACGTACTCTATAAGATTTTTTTCATTATTATTAAATAAAGTTACAACTGCCTGAAATAATTAAAATTTTGATGTTGACATAACAATCTCAGGGGAGAAAGTGATACGTTCACAACTGCAACATGATGTTGTATGCATACACTGTCAACCAGTATCACCTTGGTCATAGTATATCTAGAAGTTTTACTTTATACATACCTATGCAACTAAACTCATCAACAAACACATGATCCTTGGGGCAGGAATCATCAAAGAAAGGATTGGTTGCAGTCAATGAATAACCATGAATTTCATCATAAACCATCCGCTGCACCGGATCACTGAGAACCTGCACTACAATTGTCTACTTATAGCAGAAGAAAAATAGAGACTTAAATTGTAATATAATCACTCAAAGTCAAATGAGAACCCACCGCATAAACCTCATTAATGAACATGCAGAAATTTGTGGTCTCCGGATCATTGCCACTCAAATCTGGATGGCAAGCTTTCATGCAGTTATAGTAAGCTTTCTTGATCTGCTCTGGTGAAGCATCCGGAAGCTGGTAACATGCACAACAGCACAACAATCAGATGTATCAAACACCAATCCAGCAAACACTTAAAGCTTTAATGAAGCGTATAACTCAAAATTAAAGCATTTGGAGAGCAAGAGCATATAATCAAAGTAGTAGCCAACTTTACAACAAGCAAAACAGCAACCGACATGGATTCAAGTTTAAAAAATGCAAGTTTTCTCATGATCAAAGCAGACAAATTTAAATAAATTTACCAATCCCAAAACAGCATAATAGTCATCAGCAATGGCATCTGTTGAAGCAGAGTCCTCTGCAGTGACCCTCATTCTGCCACAGATTCTTCTCTTGCTGCTGTGACCCATCAAGCTCAGACTGCTACTGTTATTAGCCAGCAAGCGCCTTGAGCTTCTTGAGCTGAAACTACTCAATGATGGGTTTTGAAGTTTGAGAGCATCAGTGCAAACAAGAGTGAGTAACTGGGCAGCCATTGTTGTTCAAGCAAGCAAAGGAACCATGCATAGAAATAGAGTGAGAGAAAAAAAATGAAGAGAGTAATTGGATTTTGTTCGGGGTGACAATAGAATATCTAGAAATTATGAGGAGGAAGAAATTACAAATTTTTGGAGTTGGAAATTGTTAAAAATAAGTGCTGACATGGCAACATGAGAGCCATATGGTTTCCTAAGAGTCTGCACGAACGTTAAGAGGAATCTGGTAGGATGGAGTAGAGTGTGGGAGTACATGCTTGTCAGACACGTTGCACGTGTCACCTTGTGGGATAATTTGCTTGCCTCACGCTTCAAGCAGCTGCTTTGTGTTGGCCACTCTTTTGTCTGCTTGCCCCGGACGGGCCGGACTCCTATTGGCGCAGGGTCCCAGCGCCGTGGCAGATTTGGACTCATTAACCCATTCACATTGCAAAAGCATCCTCGAGTTGAAGCATTTTCTTCCCTCCTAAACCCAATTACGATAGGCAAAGCGCGTGAGCACCGCGCGTCGAATAACAAAAACAACTTCATTTAGACGCGGTTTTGAGTTTGCAAAACAATGCCAGTGCCTGCCGCCGTCCATTGTCCGAAGACCGACAGAGGGTGAACCCTAAAATCCCAAACCGATTAATCTTCATCTCCGGCAATGCAATCACCGAAAGATTCCATGCCGACACCTCGCGTCCCCGCCGAAAATGATGGAAACGGCAGCGGGAGAGAAGCCACCGTCGCGAAGACCGCGGGGTTTGTGGTGTTCTCTGGAATTGCAATGAGCATCCTCAAAGCCTTAAAACCACTCAACAAAAACAGAAATGAAACAACTCAGCCTCAGCCGATCGCCGAGTCGACTCAGCCCACCCCACCTACTCCTCAACTGCCCATCGTCAGGGTATATTTTTACACTAACACATTTAATTTTTTCTTTAAACAAAAAAAAATTCTTCGTAATTTGTAGAATCTTTTTTTGTGGGTAATAATAGAAGCCTAGCATATGCACGGAGAAAAGTGAGCCGGAACCCGCATCGTGTAGAACAGTTGAGATAGTGAGCGGAGATACACTCTGGGGACTCTCTAGAAAATATGGGGTGTGTAAACCGCTTCTTCTTTTCCGAGAATTTTGATCGAATTATGTTGCTTTTTGTTATAATGGGCTGTGTGAAATGTGCTTTGAATTGTTTCACGGTATTTATTTTGTGGTCTGTTTTGGGAATCTTTCTTTAGGTGTCAATTGATGCAATCAAAGAGGCTAATGGGCTCTCAGGGGACACTATCTATGCCGGAAAGAAGCTCATCATCCCATGATGTAATTTCTAGCTCTTCATATCTTTTATTAATATGTATCTCACAGTTGGACTAAGAGCTTGTACACATTCTGTTGTAGTTTTGTCTCGAGGAAGGGAATATATTTCTTCTTGTGGCCGTTCGGTAGAAACTGTGTTAATGGTTAGCCATTTAGTTAGAATATTGCGTCATTTCATTATTTTTTTTTCTAAAATTTACATTAGGTTGTTCTACTGCTTTGATGCTTTTCTGCTTTAACTTGACTGAAGATGCCAAGTTTTGAATGAAAGTTCTGATCTTGCATTTGGCAACAGTAAATTACTGTAAAGAGATGGTTGCCATCGGTGATAATTTTTGTAGATGAAAGCTGCTGTTTTATTGTCCCTGTCGTGGAATGTTTATGTCTTGGAATGTTTGCCACATTGCTAAAAGCTATTTTTTGTGGTGAAAATAATCCGGTGCCTTCATTCTTAATCACATGTTCTTATTGATCACAAAATATCGTGGTGGTCGTCTTCTAGCATCTCATTCATTCTTTTTTTTTTTCTAATAATTTCTGAAGTTAGCTTGGAAGGTAAATTAATGCATATAAGTTTATTGCAAGTTGCTGACCTGCCCATATTATTCCTCAAAATTTTGTTAAATTTTGCAAACATTAGGCATTGTTTAGAGGTTTACTGGATTTTTTTTTAATGCTGACATAGCAATGGAATTTGATGGAGTTGGTCAATGGTCACCTTTTTCGGAAACATTGATGAATGGCACCTTCAACATCATTCAGTTCTAATTCCAAGGCTTAATTCACGCTACACAAGCACCATTGATCCCTTTGCTTCAATTAGTGCAACTTTCTAATCCCCTCCTGGGAACATATTTAGGGATCTCTTTCTATTAAGAACGGCTTCGCTGATGCAGTTTTTCCCGCGTGCCTTCAAACAAAGGCTCGAACCTTCAAACAAAGGTTTTCAAACAAGATCTCGAACCTTCGCCGCGATAAGCTCAAGCTCGAGCTCGAGCTCGAGCAGGATTGCCTCCTTCGTCCTGCTCCACTGCCTTCTTCGTAATCTGAGATCTCCGAACTCGCACTCACGTAAAATAGGTCGGGTAGTCGGGCATGTTCCGACGAAACCCTCCGACGCCAAGTCAAGAATCGGTTGTTCTTTTGGTATCTCCTTAGTGAGAGAGACCTGAAAGATGAAAGTGATATTTTTCGCCTTCCTTTTGAATAAATATGGTGTTTCGTAAAATCCAGATAAGAGAAATCGTATAGTAAGAACCCGTGTCTCTTTTCGTAACCCTCGTGAATGAATTTTTCCAACCCTTGTAACGCATCTGCCTCTCCTTTTATACTCCATTTTTCCCGCTCTTTCTCTCCAAGAAGCATCCATTCCCGCCGCTGGTGCTCCAGTCCCTCTCGACAACGGATCGTGTAATATTCCCCGAATGCGCGGCTATCTTCTTAACCCGGCTCACGCGGCCGATCACTACGTAGGGCATGTGCCTACCATTAGCAATAAGACCACCACCATACTATGCGGGCCCAGATCGACATTAAAAGCGTGTGCCGGATTCTGAGAAAGCTGGCCTGGGCCGCCTGGACCTGATCTTGTCCAACTTGTACTGTGGACTTAATCTCATGAAAGCAGAAAAAGTGCTCGGCCTCGACCTCGACCAGCCTTGATCGGGCGAACGACCTCGAGCAGCAAAAGGGCTCCTGAGCTCGAGCGGCCTCGAATTCCTCGACCTAGACATGTCGACCCTGGCATACCTTACCAAAAGCATACACGAGGCAGCTGAATCGGAGTCCCACCATCATTGTACTCAAGGGCAAGTCGGACCTTAGAGTGTCAATTTGCCCTCAAGACGAGCAGCTTCCTACGAGCTCCTCGTAGTAAGACTTCCGAGTGTCCGGATCCTTTCGAGCATTACCCAATCCATCATGGTGTCACCGCCTCCCTCCAAGCTCGGAGGCCTCGAGTCACCCACTGCCTTCTCTCGCAAAATTTAAGTTCTCGCCCGTAGCTTTTGGTTTTCCTCCTTCACCGCCCACAACTGCCTCCAAGTTCGAACCTCGTCAAGTTCTTCCCTGAACCTCGAGCCATTTTATCGAGCCTAGTCGCAGCTGCCAAAGCTCTGGAGGAGAGTCGCTGGAAGGCACCGAATCACTCGCCGAATTAAAGGATTCTATCTCATCCAAGAATCACCGCTCAACTCCTCATCAGTAGTCCTCAGCAAGGCTCTGAATCTGCCAGACCGATTTTGCTCCCGCACACTATCTGGCTCGAGGGCGAGCCGGAGCAACTGGCCCTTCGCTGCTCGCGCGAGGACCCTCCTCCGCCTGCCGACCGCCGAGCGTAAGAAGCTCGAGTGGATGGAGGCGAGCACCCGCTTCGTCGCGGCCTCTTTGAACCGCCGCACCTTCGATTGTCCCCACACGCCGATGTAACATCTCGCGATTCTGCCGCTTCATGTCTTCACTCTGACTAAACCGGATTCCAAAAGTTTTGAGTGTTAGCAGCCTCCGCACGAGCTCAAGACTGAAAGAATCGGCTCGCACGCTTACTCAGCTCGCCCCCAATCGAGAAAGAGGCACCCTGCGAGACCGCAAAAACAACCAAAGCAAAACAATGAGAACAGACGCGAAAGCGTGAAAACTAAAGGTAAAGTCCACAAGATGTATAAACGACCTGAGTGCAAAAGTGCCACTGGACTCGAAGGGACCCTCGCTACAAAGTGCACCTGCCTCTACTCTCCCAAACGAAGAAGAATTTGCTCTTCCAGCTGCCACCGTAGTCGGGAAAGGACCCGGATCACAACGCTCCACAACACAAAGAGTCCTGAAAGGACCCTCCACCCATTCGTGTTCAATTGCCTCAACCTGCATAAAACCCGCAAAGTAAGGCTAGAGAGGCACTCAACCCCCATTCGAAGCACTCAAGTAGAAGGTCGGTATCCTTGGGGACTACTGGATTTCACCGCCTCAGCAATCTTAAATCCACATTTTCGGTATACGGTAAGTCCGCCTAAGCCTTTCTAAGTCCGGCGGGTGGTTTCACATCTCGGTGGTCAATGGGTATTCCCCACGCCTGCACCTTCGACCGACCCTTGCCCTTCGATGCTACTGGGTCTCTACCGTGCAATTTCCTCTCCGGACTAGAATTCCTCACGGGATTATACTAGGGGTCAGGCCCCACTGTAAGAGGACTAATTCTCCCAAGAACATCCTACGGCCCGTTGGGATTTGACATTTTCTTTTTCCTAAGGAAATAAACTAACTGAGTCCAAGTAGGGAAGAAACAGAGTGCAGCAGGAAATGGAAGAGTGGCTCAGACCGAACGCCGAAAGGAAGTGTGGCTGGCCGAAATCACCTCGACAGTAGAAGAAGACGAATAAACCATGGAGAGCAGATTAATTTTGAGTTTGAACGAAAATGAGCAAACAGAGGAATAGTGAAGAAGTTAGAGGTTTTAAAGAGGAGGACGCGTCTCTTCGACTAGCGGCATGTGCTTCGAGGACACGACCTTTCGTGTAACGTCCCTTCGAATTTTAAATGCACGTACGGATCAACCCACGTGTCCCGCCTTAAATGCGAAATGATTGAAGTGGGAAACGTGGGAAGCGTAAAAGGCCGCGAATCGACCCATCATTAATGAGTTTACGCCTTATCTCGCTTCATTCAAAAGATTAGAAATCGGGGACCGGTGTTTGGGTAATATCGGCAGGTCTTCTCGAGGCCCTACCAACTCGAATAAAATACCCCGAGGACGACCTAGCTCGAGCAGAGGACCCAACCACGGGCACAAAGACGACCTCACTGGACGCCAAAGCCGGGTCAAGGTCGAGGAATTCGGAGCCGCCGAGCTCGAGCTCTTTTCCCGCTCAGGTCGTTCGCCTCACCAAACCGGTCAAGGTCGAGGAATCTGAGCCACTCGAGCTCCGAGCCCTTTGCTCGCCGAGGTCGTTCGCCCGCTTAAAGTCGGTCAAGGTCGAGAACTGAGCACTTCTTTCCTACTCGCAGATTAAGTCCCCGAGTATAACTGAACAAGATCCGGCCCAGGGCAGCCCGATCCGCTTTCTCCGAATCCTGGCACACCTTTTGATGTCTGATCTGGGCCTCACATAGTATGGTGGTTGTACTATTGCCGATGGCCGGCACATGCCCCCACAGTGTCATCATTCCTAGCGCACATGCCCGACATGGTGATCTGGCCACGTGAACCGGGTTAAGAAGACAACCGCGCATCCTCAGGGAATATTACACCAATCTCGGCTGTCAGAGGGACCCAGACACCACCGACGCGGAATGGATCCTCTTGAGAGAAAGAGCGGGAAAATGGAGTATAAAAGGAAAGAGACGGGTACGTTACGTGGGTTGGAAAAATTCATTCACAAGGGTTCCGAAAAGAGACATGTGTTCTTTCTATTCCGATTTCTCTTATCCGGATTTTCGAAAACACCATATTTATTCAAAAAGGAGGGCGAAAAATATCTCCTTCATCTTTCCGGTCTCTCTCACTAAGGAGATATCAAAAGAACAACCCGATCATCGACTTGAGCGTCGGAGGGTTTCGCGAATACGCCCGGCTACTCCCGACCCTATTTTACGTGAAGTACAGTGTTCGGGAGATCTCCGTTCTGGAGAAGACAGTGGAACAGGACGAAGGAGGCAATCCTGCTCGAGCTCAAGCTTATCGCGAGCAGAAGGTTCAAGGCACTGTTTGAAGGCACGCGCGAAAAACTGTATCAACAGTTTCTTTTTCATGCCCCAAGTAGGATGAAAGATGGATATAATTTATGCATTCCCTCTTTATTTTTAAATTTTTTTCCCGCTTCGAATGGCCGTCAAATCTTGAAAATTTGAGTTTGCTGATCTTTGAAGTTCTTTGATGCTAAAGTGAATAGAACCGGAGGTTAACGATGAGACAGCGGTTTTTGTCTTAAGCTGTTTTGAAATAGTAGCCTTGCACAACCTGACCAACTAGGTACATGTTGGCCTTTATGGCTGACAAACTAGAATACGCGGCCATGTATGGTGTTATCTAGTTTTTGCTGCAAGCGTTTGCCATGTATGGTTGCCTCATCGTTTTTATCTTAAACATAATGGTTATATAATATTGAATGTATTTAGGTATTCAGAAATGAATTCCTACCTAATTGCTTTTGCATTGGTGGGAAGCTGCAGAAAATGTTCGTACTGAAAACTGAAAAGGAATATCAATAAAGGCCATTGCAACTATCACGTGTTCACTGTCACCTTCAGCTCTGTTATGATTAGCTTAACTGAAATTAAAAGCTTATGCTTCGTTCCCAAGAAACAATTCTGTGCGGTGGATTAGAAGAAAACCAGATCCAATTTCAGAGTAAATTCAACTTTGTAAGCAACTTTCTTCAGTTTACATCCTTATTTGAAGTCTTCATTTCAACATGAGTTCAAAATCACAGACCAAGCAACTGAGTCCAAAAAGAAAAATTGCAATGCGATGCAATGCAAGGATGTTTACTCCTCTTTAAATTGGTGAATAGTCAGGATCATTGTAAAGAGAAACATAAATAATCACTTGAGGACAAAAACATATCCATATTTAGTATCCAAGATTTTTAGTGCAGCTAAGCCATAACATTGAATAATAAAATTTAAATAGAGAAATAACAAAATATCTTTTAACTACCAAAAGCATCTAACTCAGGTTTGCAAGACCCCGGCAATAGCCACTGTCTACAAACATCAACACTATAAATGCAAAATCATCATCACACAGAGGGATTAAGCACCAATATTCTGAGACTTGTTGAGGATCACACCTTCGTATTTGACCTGGAACCACTTCATTGCATCATCCTTTGTGACACGGTGCTGAATCCCAACACGAGACTTGCACCTACGGCGGCGACCTACGCGATAACCTGGGCGCTCCAGAACCACATAGAAATCCATACCATAAATTCCAGTGGAAGGATCATACCTGAAATATGCAAGTGATGATCAGCATAATAATAATAAAATGATAATGCAAGTTGTACAACCAACTAGGGCAAACGCATCATAAACAGTCCCAATTTCTCAAAATAGGTGTGCTATCATTTACACGTTCTAAATACCATCAATCAAAAATAAAATTATTTCTACAAAACCAACTACACAATGGATACTTGTCAAAATCCAAGCAATGTTAACTCAATACATCAACAGACCGGATAAAAACTAATTTGCAAAATGACACTTTCAAGCTAACACAACTACAGATATAAAAATTCAACGAAATATGCTTACTTGATTCCAAGATCAATATGCTCTTGAATACCAAAGCCAAAACAGCCAGTATCACTGAAATTCCGACGCAGAAGCTCATATTCCTTCACCTTCAATCCACTCTCCAAAAGCTGCATTGCCTTGTCACCTCTAACAGTCACATAGCATGCAATCTTCTCATTACGTCTGATCCCAAAAGACCGAACAGTGTACCTGGCTGTTAATCACAAAAACAAATAATAAACGAATAATTAACTGCAGAATTGACCCCAAAAAAAAAGAAAAAGAAAATCCAGCAAAAATAAATTATTATGGTTGATACTAGCGTGACTAACACACAAAAGCCAGTACCAAAAAAACTCCTATCCCCAATACAGTATTTAAAGAGGGACATTTTTTAAAAGAACAAGAAAAAGAAATAGTTCGGGTTCCATCGTCAGCATTGGTGCATTTGAAATATAAAAAAAAAAAAGGTATTGCAGGTTGCCAATTAGCTCATAAGTCATCATTTATGAGATGCTAGGAAGTTATTAGCACAAAAACAGCCTAAATGTTGGTTATTAAGATGAAATACAAACCAAATCATCTCAACTAATGGTGACCACAAAAAAATGAAATATTCATTTGATTAACAGCTTCTCTTCTCAAATAAATTCAAAACAGAGACCAAAAAAAAACCCAATCAATCAAATAGACTTGATCCAAAACTCTTTACCTCCATTACTAGTTATCCCAGCAACAGAGAACCAAAAACAACATATTCCAAAAGCAATCCCAGTGGACTCAACATAAATAACATAATACTACTACAGAAAACAAGTATTTTACTTTGTTTCCTTTTCCAAAAGTCCACAATAAAACAAACGACTATGAACAACTACAGTATGAAGAAATGAGCAAATCTGCTGTATCAAAATCTCAAAAAATAAAAAGTTCAACTGAAGCATTAAGTTATTTGCATTGGACTCACCCTTATCACATTATTAAGCACAATATAAAGGAGAGATCCAGAATCCAGTGATCATGACGCTCCGACTTTCTTTCTAATAAAATCCTATTTTTATAACAATAAATAAAATACCTTTGGAGAAAACAGGCGTCTGTCCACTGAGTTGCTCCAGCACCTGGGCATTATAAAAGTAAACATCAAAATTAATTAAAAAACACACAAAAAGCTTTAACTTACATAATTTAAACAAATAAAATGAAAAGAGAAAAACAGGGCATTAATTGAAGACCTTGGCGGCTCTGGTGAGACGATCTCCACTTTCACCAACGGAGATGTTGAGCACAAGCTTCTGAACCTTAATTTCCCTCATGGGGTTCGAAAGTTTCTTCTCTGAAGCCTGTTGTTCCCATTTAAATTTTATTCAATCAATTAATCAAAGCCAAGCATTGGCGTAAATACAAAAGAACAAACAGCTGAAATAAATTTACAAAGAAATGAGAAGTCGAAATCCACAGAGAGAAAGAGAGAGTGAGAGGGAGAGAGGGACGGACCATTTGGGTTTGCTGATGATGTGTTGCAGCCGCTGCTAAGTGAAGACGGAGAAGAAACAAACCCTAATATGTAATACTACTGACTTACATACAATAGGGTTTTTGAGGGCTCCTGGTTTTATGCTGAATGACGATAATGCCCCCATTTCTCAAAGAATGGGATGTATTCGGGATGCGGCCATAGTGCTAATAAAAACCATCCAATTTCTTTCTCTAACCTGAAGCCCTTGATTTAAACGATTATGTACCCAAAAATAATGGACTTGCTTTGACTGGGCCGAGCATTTTCAGTTTTAATCCATTTAATACGTTCATCTCACTTTAAATTATTCAAATATTAGGGGAGGTCCTAAAAATTACCTTAATGAAAAAATAAGGAGTTATTTATATCTTAAAGCATTGAGAAAATTTATAATATATCAAATTAAAAGTAATACAATCAATTATTATATATATGGTATATGTAACTTAGTTTAATATAAATATTATTTACTGTTAATTTTTTAAAAATAAATGAACACATAACATAAGATTACTTATTATATGAATGATACAGTACCTTCAATATATTCTAAAATTTCTTCTCAATAATGTCTCAACATTTGAGTTCCACCACATCATATTAACAGTTATTGATGTAGTTAATAACTTATATAAAGTAACAGTTATAGATAAGTTATCACATCAATTAAGATTCAAATGTTGGATCTTAATATTATTTGATGAAAAAATTAATGTGTAAAGTATTTTTTTTAATAATAATAAGTTAATTATATGAATTCTATATAAACCGATGCGTCAAGAATTATTAGTTGGATAAACATATAGAATTCAACGAAATTAATGAAGTGGGCTCATGGGAAGAACATCTAACCAATATTGACATCAATGTATAAACAAATATATCGTACAACAGTTTTGTATCTATCATTATTGGTAAGAAAATCATTAAGATCACGAGCATTAATTGAATTCATGGCAAAACGATGATCATTTTGCCAAATCAGCGATATGAGTGCCCTTATTGATATTCATATTCATGTCCCAAAGGGAAAATGAGAATGTTGAATCAAGTATGTATATCAATATCATGCTACTTTAATATGTCGGTCCTAATTTCAAGCCACACTAAATGATAAGCTAGGTTAAGAGAGTCTTAATTTCTCAAGTAATTTTTTTGTTTGTATTAAATCATCTAGTATCTGAAGACGTACTATATTGAGACTCGACTAATATAAATTTGAGTGTAGTAGAATCATTAAGATTGTAAAGTTTTCTCGATAAGTATTTAATATATCTGCATTCTTAAATTTCGACATCAAGTTAGAACAGTTCCATGTCCCTTGATCTATGCGCTTATAGTACTTTCTCAAGCAATATAATGCAAAAAGCCGCACCAACTTTTTCCCACTACAATTGGAATCTCATGCCAAAGGAATTCATTCCTTTGTTATCTTCATTCTTAAAAGCATGCATTAGGATAGATATCGAATCTACCCTGTAGTTTTTCCCATGTTGTGTGGTTCAGGATTCATGATCAAATTTATACACATAATTTTTTTAATCTGTTTTAAACAGCTCAAAATACAATATCAGTTTTATTGATCAGAAATTGTTACGTTATCAAAAAACCAAAATCTCCATATAATTAATGTGAATACGTTGCCCTCTTAAGAGAGCTATTCTGTTTTGCAAGCCATGCTTATGAATCGCCAAGAACTGTTGCAGCATATATTCTCAGTATAGATTTCTATAGTATGGTGATATCAGACAGATTCGGACACTGTAGCTACAAGTCTGTGATCCAAGACGGAGATTATTACTTACTTGACCATAATTTGATATTGTTAATTACTGTCATATATAAATTGGATTTTTAATTTGACACCATATAACATAATGCCCCAACAAAATCAGCACACAGTAATGCCACATGCTGAAGAATGAAATTAACAAGCTAACAAGATAATTGCAATACCTAGTGCGCACGATTTTATTTAGAGAAATAAAACATATGCCAAAAGGCACTTAACAGACACAGCGATCATCATATATATATAGATAGCATAAGATATGGATTATTAAATGCAAGGAGAATTAATAGGGAGGCATTTGTAGCGATAGGTTGGGTTGGTAAAAATTTTAAAATTACTTCCACTTCTTTCCTCCGTGCTTTCCATGCCTGAAGCCACCGTAGTGCTTTCCATGCTTGAACTTGCCATGATAGTGCCCGCCGCCGTACCCATGGTAAGTACCGTGTGACAACTGGTGAGTACCATAAGCAGCAGCAGCAGCCCCAGCTAACATTCCCCCGACGCCACCATATCCTAATAATACAAAAACGTACCGTAAATATTTAAATAAATCAACAACTTCGGAAATTAGTAAGCAATAATTTCACAATGAATATTCACATCAAAATATATGCAATTCAACGGGTAGCATGTGGATATACAAATAGGTTCACACCTGAATAATGAGATGAAGCATACGGGGCAGTACTGTAACCAGTTGGCGGGTACCCGGAAACTGCAGAATATCCATATCCCTGCGGAGGGTAACTTTGTGGCGGATAAGCTGCTCCTGGTGCAGGAGGATAATACTGTCCCGGAGGAGGATATCCATAACCTGGAGCTCCGTATGAAAAGTGCCTCCTGTCTCCCATGTTATAATTTTCTGGTGATATCTAGAAAGCTAACCTAGCTTGTGTTGTGTGTGATATGTCTAACTGGTAAGTAGTAACCAGTTTTAAACAAGAAGCCGGCGAGAGAGGATACTCAAGTTAATATAAACGCTTCTTTTTATAAGCAGTATTTTCAACTTTGATTATGCGTGTGAACTGTTAAGAGAATATTTTGGATTAACATGTGTTGCAACTTGCAAGAGCAGTCAGCCGCGAACATTTTATTTGTTGCAGAAAGAATAATAAATTTAATTCAAGAGGATTCTTTATGATATATTAAAAAAATTGAAAGAACCTCTTTTAATCCAATTTTTATTGACCTTTTTTTTTTGGACTAATTTCATCAAGCACTCATTGATATGAACCAAATCTTTAATAGAAAATTTGTTTTTTTAGCATATTTTTGTCAGCAATAATGTTATCTTTACACAACTAATTATGATCCTTATTTTATATTTTAAGGACCAAATTGACATTATCGTACCTTTAAAAAACTAATTATAATCCTTATTTTATATTCTAAGGGCTAGTTTGATATTATCGTATCTTTAATAATTTTATTATTAATTATATTGTAGTTGTAAAAAGAATCAATTAAATATTTGATAAATTTTATTTTTGAAAATGTTGTGAATTTTAAAAGTGACATATTTGTCTAGTAAATCTTATTAATAAATTGTTGTAAGAATGTAAATGACTAAACATAGGGGTTGTTTGTTTTTTATATGAAGTCTGAATTTAACTTATTTTTATATATTTATAACTTTTAATTTGTTTATTTTTTATTACTTATATCTGATTATAAGATGTTTAGGTCTAAATAAAAAAAGTTAAATAATCTGACTTTTATCTGAATAGTAAAATATCTGAATGAAAATTTAATATTTTATTTCATTAATACTCTTATTGAATAAATTTATTTCCTATTATGCAAAATGCTCTTTTATTATTTTTATTTATCCCCTTTTTTTGTTATGTGCGTGTATTCAATTATTATTATTTTTTTAATGAGAATTTTAAATATAATAGAATTTTAGGTAAGTATATTTTATAATATGTCAATCTCTTTACTTTTATATTTACTATTTTTATAATAGATTTTGAATTTGTTTAATATATTAATTTTAATTGAAATGATTAAACAATTATTGATTGGTTTATATAATTAACAAGAAAAAATATCAATATAATATATTAAAAATAACATTATAAATATCATATATTAATGTAAAAAAGTACACGTGTTAGATATAATATTTTATTTTTCATGTTTGTCAAGGTAAATATAATCAATTTTTTTTACTAATCAAATAATTTATTTATAATTTGTCAAGTATTTAATCAATAAATTTAAGTATTGTTAATATTTATAAGGTTATATATGTAAAATTATCATATTTTAGATTTTTTTATAAAAAATAAAATATTTAGAAAAAAAAAAACATGTCATTCATATATATATGTATTCAGACTTATTCAGACTTCAACTAAATTCATATTCATTCAAATTTCAGATTAAAAAAAAAAAACAATACCATAATGTTACATAAAATTTATTTACATATCTATAAATAATTAAACATGTATATAAAATATCTTATATATATAATAATAATAATAATAATTGTTAACAAAAATATTTTATATTATTAATTTTATTTTTTTATTTTGTTATCACAATACATGTAATAATAATAATAACTTCTTTAAAGATAATGACTTTATTTCCTAATTAATAAAGAATATTTTAGATTTTTATAATAAATATGAGAATATATATGAAATTATGTTATATACAATAATAATTTATTCATTTCTTTTAAATATGCGGTATGATGGAGTGATTTTACAAAAAATAATTTCTAAAAAAATTTACCAAACAAAAAATTATATTTAAATTTTTTAAAATCACTTTTAACTTCCCAAAAATAATTACAAACAGGTCCTAAGTGTTGTGGCGATTGATTATTAATTACTAAAGTGACCAATTATTGTATTTAATATATATTCTTTTTTCTTTTGTTAAGAATACAAATTACTATATTTGATAATTGATATATTAACTTATCGTCAATGTGATTTTTTTAACTTTTGTGAAGCAAAATTGAGATTCCAATTTATAAGATAGCGTTACCCTTTTACTAAAGATGTTTTGATTTGACCAAGTATAAAAAAATCATTTGATAACTAGATTCTTTATAAAACAAGAGGGAAAATTTTTGTTTTGGTTGAAAAATCAAATGAACTTCAATTAATTAAAAAAAATGGATATCAACCATACTTCTTTGTAGATAAATAAATTAAAATGTATGTATCGAAAGATATAATATTGTTAATGAAACGGGTTTAAAATCTAAAAACTAATAATCATTTTTGCAGATTAAATATTGGAAAACTTTTTTTTTCCCGATAAGAATTGGATTTTCTGAACCTAAGCAATGAGATGGATTAATTAACAGATTAACACAGAATGTATTTATATATTAATCTGGAAATACTATGGAAGAAAAGTATGCATGCCTCCACGGACCCCCAGGTGTTTTATTATTTTTTTATTGAAAGCATGTATGTTATTAGATACAACAAGCCATAAAGCACTTATAGTTTAAAAGTAAATTAAACACAAACATCATAAAGATGCATGAATATTATTCAGGTACAGGTAATCGGATCTTCACTTCCAGGTCCTGAACTTTCCTTCGTGGCCGTGGCTGTGGCCATGGCCGAAGCCACCGTAGTTCTTTCCATGGCTACCATAGTGCCCTTGGTGAGCCCCATGGTGGGTGCCATAGGCACCCCCGAATCCACCATGATGAGAATAGCCGGTACTTGGAGGGCTTGGGCCGGCAGGGTAACTGGTTACTGGGTACCCGCCTTGTTGAGGATAAGACGAGTACCCTGTTGAGTAGCCACTTGGTGGGTAGCTTTGTGGCGGATAAGCTGCTCCTGATGGAGGATAGCACTGTCCTCCAGGACATGATCCATGTCCAGGACCCCCAAATCCAAACAGCCCTTTGTCACCGCCCATAGTGGTCAGCAAATAACTGGTTTAACAAATAAAGAGATTATATATATTTCATTATATAAACTGATTATATTCATACATACATCACACATAGCAAATACAGGTTCCAATTAATTTAATGGGATTCTTTGAAAACAAAAACTTGTTTCATGCATGCTAAGAAAAAGTTAATAACATCTTGTCATATGTGTACATGTATATTTATGTTGTAGCAAATTAACACATGCTATTTACTTTACCTGATGAAGGAAAACAGTACAAGCAAGGCAATATCTTTGTTTGTATTGAAAAAGTGTCACAAAACTATGTGCACTTGTTAATAATGATATTAAAAGTTAAGGATTCAGTACTAATCTGATTTTTGTATTTATTTTTTTAAGAAAATCATGCATTAGTATAAATACAAGCGTGAAAAAGATTATTAAAAAATAAGTACAAAAAAGATTAACACTGAATTCAAATTTAATAATAGATCACTTATAATATCATAGTGTTTAAGAATTAAAAATAATAATAATAGATAATCGTACCCATATGAGATTCAGCTGAGCTCAATTGAACTACACACTTGTAATACCAATACTCTTATTTAACTTCTTGAAAATACTAAATACAGATACTAATAATTAAACGAAGTAACAGGAGATAGAAAGCTAACCTTCAGCAACGTGATGCCGAAAAATTCTACTCAAAAGACAAAGAGCAAAAGATCGACTTACCAAAAAGCTTATTGGTTTTAGCTTTTATAGGCAACTCTCGACATGACATGGAATATGAGAATCTTTACAAACTACAGTTGTCTTAACATCTGTTGCATGACCAACCCCCACGTGCTCTCTGGAGAGAATCTGATTATAGGAACTGTATATGGATGATTTATTGTAAAAAAAAAAACACAAAAAAAAAAGTATTTTTTAATCGAATTTTACGATGACAAGAATTTGCTTTTATTCTCGAATCTCGAACACTTATGACTTATTGATAGGGATATCAATCTTTAATAATTCGACTTTAGGCATAGTCTTGCAAGTTAATATTCCACATCTATAAAATTATGAATTATGTTTCTAATATTGTATTCTAAGTGATTAACCAATTGAGTTGTCTATTTTATAAATTGTTATGTCATTATATATTAATCATAAGAACCAATTACGACAACTAGAGGAATCGTATCTCACAGTTAAGACAAGACAACGTAAAATATGTATAAAGATAATAAAAATTAATAAAATCAAATTATTTAACGGTTGTAAGGTTATAATAATATTATACATACGAATTGTTTTTGAAAGTTTTTCCATATAAATTGATTTTGTATTTTTAACTATCGCTACCTGATCAACATTATTTATTTATATGTTACTTAATTACTACTTTTATATTTGTATAACGTTAGAAAAACAAAATCTTTAGTTTAGATAAAATGAAAATAAAAAAATTCAATTGTAATTAATGAAAAATATTCATAAAAAATTATTACTTTTTATATCCTTCAAAATGTTTTTAAATGTTTCAACTATTATGTAAATAAAATTCTTATTTGGATCTGGCTGTGTTTATATATATATATATAAATCCTAAATCTCTTTGCATCACTTCAAGAGAAATAAACCAATTAGCATCACAAATAATTTAATATACGTCTGGGAAAGCAAGCAGCTAGATACCAAAGACCAACTGATTTTTCTACCCCTATTAGTCTTGTCAAATGACAATTATACATTATACTTATTGATCTCATTATTCTATCTTTTTTATTTTTTTCCTGTCCAATGTAACATTTATTTACTGGATAATATAATAATAATTTTACTAATTATAAATTTATCATCTAATAAACACATAATAATTCAGATAAAAGTTTGTTAAAAAATTTATTTTTAATATAAATTTATCCATAATTAGTGGTTCCGTGTTTGAATTTTGATGTTAAAAATAAATAAAAAGGAATTGCTTTCACGCGCTGGGGAGAGACGCGCGCATACGCAGACAACTATGAACAGAAATTGTCAAAACTCGAAGCCGTTAAAAATACTTAAAATAAATAATAAAAAAACTCGAACAAAGTTAATTGTAAAAAAAATAATAATAATAATAACGATGAAAAGAAGGTGTGGTCACGCATTTCGAGGTCCGTTGCAACAACTTGGAACAATGCCCAATAAATAAACACCTGACTTGGCAGTTGGTCATTCCTCAAAGCCAAACATATTACCAAAATCTTTCACCGCTTATTTTTTAGATTAGAGTGAAAGAAGAAGCAATACATGGCGATGCGGAGCTTGATATCGGAGCGGGTCTTGTGTCGGAGCTCCGTTTTAGGAGCTAGATGGATGTCGTCGTGGTGGCGGAACGTGGAGCCCGCTCCTAAGGATCCGATTCTTGGCGTCACTGAAGCGTTCTTGGCAGATCCCAGTCCTGATAAAGTTAATGTTGGAGTTGTAAGTTCCTCTCTCAATTTCAGCTGTAAATTTATGCTTGTAAAAAAGGTCAAATTCTGAGCTCAGCTAGCGATCACAGATGAATAGAAAAGTAGATCAGTGTGGAAACTTCAATTTATGAGCCAAACAGGAGATTATTTATTTACTTTATTAGTCATCCATTTCGTAGCTCATAAAAATGATTTTAAGAGAAATACTAGAAAATAACTATCAATTTGGTTGACACTTGGCATGTTTTATTTATTTATTTATTCATTTTCTTTTAGGATTTTAAATTAATAAAATCATTTATTTGTTGGCTTTTTGATTAATGGTGATTAAGGGAGCTTATCGAGATGATAATGGAAAGCCAGTTGTTCTTGAATGCGTCAGAGAAGCAGAGCGGAGAATTGCTGGAAACGCTAACATGTGAGCTACTTTTTATACTTTATATTTTTTTTATTGTCAAAAATAAAAATAGTGTATTACTATTTTGCAAGACTTTTTATCAACTGATAAATATTTATTCTGTTCTTTTTCGCTTTACATATGGCAATAAGATATGTGTATATGCTTTTTTTTTTCCTACTTTTCTGCTTGGTCCAATCTAAAGTATCTTTAAAACTCCACTAACCTATTTGATTCCTTTCTTTTGTCTTCTATTATTGTGTGGCTGTGTGCTTTGAAACCTCATTCATGGGCCATTGGTGATATGACAACTTTTCTTTTTATTTCCTTTTTGGGGTCAAAACTTGTTAGGATTGGTAGAGGTGTGGTTTTGGCTTCCAAGATAGCTTTTGAATTAGAAAACAGTGCTTTTGGCCAGAGACGAAGCTAGGATTTTGATTGAGCTGGGCACATTTAAAATCAGGACATGATTCTGATTGAGCTGAGCATATTTAAAATCAGAACATGATTCGGGTGTGTGATTACGCGTGTGGTAAGTTTTCATTTGGTAAACTGTGTTGTGAGCCCTACAAACTCCAAATGGAAACTTACTAAACGCACATTCATGCTTTATATAGAGTGTATCTACATATATCTTATTGGAATCTTATTTAAAATATAATACACTTTTAAAAATTTAGATAGCAATATATAACATCATAACTATAATATTCATTGATGATAAATTCATTAATTATAATTGCTTTTGACAAAAACTCCTTGATGGAATTTTATGTGTTGAAAATAATACATGATAGTTTATTATTAGTATAAGCAAAAATATATATATATTTTTTAATGTAGAAGACTAAGTTATCACTTAATATGCTCTTAAAATCTTTTAATAATAACAAAAATTTTCATATAGTGCAATACATAAAGCATGCATGAATATATGATAATATTAGGATTTTAAAACTAGATAAAAGATTAATCAGAAAACTGAAAATGATAATTAGTTAGACTTACCATTTATAAATTAATGTTGAAAGGCTAAATAATTTATTTACTTCAATTGAAAACAAAAAGAGTTAAGGTTAGTTCATTAACCATTATACTAATGTTTTGTTATGATTGTTTTTATTTTAATATTTGTTCTATTGTGTCTTTATTCAAGTTTCATGAAATATTAATAATTAATCAAATTATTTAGAATTAAATATTTAAATTAATAGGACACCTTCGTAATTTTAAAATTCAGCAGGGGTTTTTTTATAAATAACAATTAAAATACATCTTTTTAAGATAATCATTAAAAAAAAAATGAAAACTAGCCGGGCTCGATGCCCAACTAATCTTATACTAGCTCCATCCCTGCTTTTGGCCAAGATCAGAAACACAATTTTTTCCATTTAGCTTCTTCAACATTTGACAAAAACTTAGTGCTTACTTGGCAGCTTTTGGCAAAAGTTCTATAATTAGCCTTAATAGATAATTTTTTCATGATTGAATAAAATAAAATAAGTGTGTTTTAAGCTATTTAACATCTCACACAAGGCTAAAAAAAAAAAAAAACACCTAGAAATGTCTTCTCCCATAAATAGGGACAGAGCTAGTATAGGACCAGCTGGGGTACGGACCCAGCTAGCTTTCAAAATTTTTTGGATAATTATCTTAAAAAAATGTATCTTATTTGTTATTTATGAAAAATGTCCAAACTGAATTTTAAAATTATGAAAGTGCCTTATTAATTTCAAAATATCTTATGTTGCTTATAGTTTAAACGTTTAATTCTAAATAATTTGATTAGTTATTAACATTTTATTAAACTTGAATAAAGACACAATAGAACAAATATTAAAATAAAAAACAATCATAGCAAAGCATTAATATAATGGTTAATGAACCAACTTTTACTCTTTTTGTTTTCGATTCAAGCAAAATCAATTATTTGGCTTTTCGACTCTAATCCATAAGTGGTAAGTCTAGCTAATTCTAATTTTTAGTTTTTTGATTAATCTGTTATCTAGTTTTAAAATCCCTAATTTTATCATATATTCATGCTTGCTTTATGTATTGTACAATATGAATATTTTTTATTAAGCGTGCTTTATGTATTTTACTATATGAGCATTAGAAAAAATATTTTTACTTATATTGATAATGAAACTACATGCACTATTTTCAACACATAAAATCTCATCGAGAAGTTTTCAACAAGAACAATTATAATTAATGAATTTATTATTAATGAATATTATATTTGCGATGTTATATATTGCTATCTAAAATTCTAAAAGTGTATTCTATTTTAAAAAGGATTTCAATCAGATGCACTCCATTAGAGACACAATTGTGCGTTTAGCAAGTTCTCATTTGGAGTTTGTGGGGCCCACAACACAGTTTGCCAAATGAGAGTTTACCACATGCACAGTTGCACACCGAATCATGTCTGATTTTAAATGTGCCGTAACTCGATCAAAATTCTAGCTACGTCCCTGCCCACAAAGCTAAAACTTCTGCTGCTTTCAGTGTATGTAGAATTTTCTTAATTAGCTCTTCTCTAGTTACAGCCAAATGACAGTATAAAACTTAAGAGAGCTTTTTGCGTAAAAAAATTCTTTTGGTTTAAAAGCACTTGTGAAGAAGCACTTCCTGAGTTTCTGGAATGAATTTCATTTTAATACATTTGTAAAATAAGTACCTTTTATAGAAGAATTGATATATCACAAAAGCACACCCAAACACATGTTGAGTTGCATGAAATTTAGAAGGCTTGTCACTATTGTCGGCCTTTCTTAACAAAAAGAAAATATGTGAATTTTCACAGTATATGTTCATATTTTGCTTTATTTTTGTACAATAGAAAGAGGTAGTTAAATAAACCAATACTTATTTGACTTATAACTGGGTTCAATTATGGGCTTTTATTTCTGATATACCTTGATGCGGCTAGTAGTCTCATGTTTTTATACTCTGCATTTCACATTGGTGCTTTTGTTTGGATGGAAATGGATATGGTTTTGAAATCCAACTCCATGAAACAAATAGTCCATACAATAAACCTAGATTCAGAACAATTTAAATGGGTCAAAAATGATTTTTTTTTTTTCACTCTTCTGGACTTTTGCACATTACTGTTCAAGGATCATATTGACTGTAATATATTTTTCTTATGATGTGCAGTTTCCATTTTTCCAGTTTCTCAATATCTTTTGTCTGGCATTTTTTTTCCTCATACTTTGTTAAGGAATTTGTTCTTCATCCATGTGAATGTCTCAGCTTCTTCAAAATACAGTTGTCAAGTTCCAGTAATGTAAAATATATATCTACCATATTCCCCTAGGAGCTGTGATATGTCAAAGTGCTATGAGTTCATTTGTGAAAATTCACTTTTAGGAGATTAAGAAATCCTTCAACAAGGAAAATACATTTGTACAAATTTCTGTTCTTCAATCTCTCCCGTCTTCCTTACAAGTGTGAGTTTGTGTGTGCGTAGGACTTCTGTTCTATTCATTACCCCACCCACCCTTCCTTTTTGTGCTTTTTCCTGCCCTTCTTGAAGGACGGTTGAGTTGGTTGTATGAGTAATTGAACATTTATGGTTACTTTGAAATTGTTATCCACCTCTTATTAATATTATAATTCTGTTTCGAATTGTGAATATTTTGGTTCAGGGAGTATCTTCCTATGGGAGGCAGTGTGAAAATGGTGGAGGAAACTCTGAAGCTTGCCTATGGAGAGAATTCTGAGTTCATCAAGGATAAAAAGATAGCAGCTGTGCAATCTCTCTCAGGGACTGGTGCATGCCGACTGTTTGCAGACTTTCAGAAGCGATTTCATCCTGATTCTCAAATCTACATACCTGTCCCAACATGGTCCAAGTGAGTACTGTTGCTCTCTTGCCCTCTCCCTTCAGTGTCAAATACTTGATATTTGTTTCCCTTTTTTAACTGTTGAAAAATTTATTTACGAAGTTAGAAGTTTTCTGTTTCTTCCTCTTGTTTTCTTTAACTTGAAATCTCCTCCAAGTTCTAACATGCAATTTTAACAGCCACCATAACATCTGGAGAGATGCCAATGTCACTCAAAGGACTTTTCATTACTATCACCCTGAGACTAAGGGTTTAGATTTTGCAGCACTGATGGATGACATTAAGGTAAGCATGACCATTCTAATTTCAGGTCTAGTTTTTTTAAACAACCATTAGTAATGTTCTTCTTTTTATTTTTAGGGTTCCAATTCCTTTCCCATTTTATGTAAATCCACAATGCTGATATTCTGTTGTTTGTTTGTTGTTTAAATTCCTCTTAGAATGCACCAAATGGTTCATTCTTTCTTCTTCACGCTTGTGCTCACAACCCTACTGGAGTGGATCCTTCAGAGGAACAATGGAGGGAGATCTCTTACCAAATTAAGGTAAATACTTGTTGCCTATTATTACATTTCATCTAATTTTGATATTGTGATGCTGACTAATTTGCCTTGTTTCTAATAATATATTCGTTTTCAGGCAAAAGGTCACTTCCCCTTCTTTGACATGGCATATCAGGGTTTTGCCAGTGGTGATCCAGAGAGAGATGCCAAGGCCATCCGAATTTTTCTCAAGGATGGTCATCTACTTGGACTAGCCCAGTCATATGCAAAAAATATGGGACTCTATGGCCAAAGAGTAGGATGCCTAAGGTATTGTCTTGCTATTATGTAGATCATTTGGATCAATTGCATGTCTTCATGTTGTGAAGCGTTTTTTTTCAACAGTTGGCTTGAAAAAATTAGTTTTGGCATTTTTTTGGGTTAGCTGGAGTGCGGACATGGGTTTACCAATACCAATTGCAATTGCGGAAGTGTTTTTTCAACAGTTGGCTTAAAAAAATTAGTTTGGCATTTTTTTGGGTTAGCTGGAGTGCGTACATGGGTTTACCATTACCAATTGCAATTGCAGAAACCTGATCATGTTTGTTTGATTTTCACATAATACATCTTATGTTCTTAATGTGATAACTGGTTATTAATTTTGACATTATACTTCTGAATTTCCTCTTAAAATAAGATGGCCATGCATACCTGATGAACAGCTGGTTGTCCCTGGAAGTCAAACTTAGAAACACAGCAGTGGAGTTAGGAGTTTTAGATCATTTAATGAACTCTTAAAGCAACGACTTCTCTAATTTCTCGCTGATGCTGTGCTAATCATTGCAGTGTTCTATGTGAAGATGAAAAACAAGCAGTGCCTGTTAAAAGTCAGTTGCAGCAGCTTGCCAGGCCCATGTACAGCAATCCCCCTGTTCATGGTGCACTTATAGTCTCAACCATCCTTGGAGATGCAGAATTGAAGAAATTATGGCTTAAGGAAGTTAAGGTAATTTATTATCCCTTGGCTTCTTTTGCTATCTATTTCATATTTATTTGGTTTTAATACATGAAGTAGTCCTCAACTTTACATGTATAGGTAGATGACTAAATGTGAGCACAATGTCAGTGCAAACCCATGCCTTGCTGGCGATTCTGTGGGCTAGGCTGGAGGGTAAAATTTATGTATAGCATGAAGGCTTACACCTTAAGAGTTTAATATAATAGAACATAAGGAATTTCATCCCTTGGCATGCAACCTTGTAGGACCAGAGTGTGATTAATTTCTAGAACTTAGATGGGCTGCTAAAATTTATACCTATATTTGGAGGGATTCAGTTTAAACATGAAAAACTGAAATTTGTGCAAATACTTCCACAATTTTATAGATTTTGTTCATTTTCCTTGTAGATTGCTGACCATGGATTAAATTACAGATCGTCAAAATTATTTCCAGAAACTATCTATTATCTTTTCCTGGAACTGTTTTTTTATAGCTTGATTGTCCCAATGTGCATGCTTTGACTCTTTGTGGTTGCAAAGGTTCTTACCTCCCAACTGATATAAAATAAGTGGAACATACATTATAGTTTTGAGTTTATACTGCTGCTTTAGTTGAGCAGGCTTTAAGATTATTAGACTCTTCTTTTCTCTTCAAGTATCAACTGAACTAACTATGATGAGAAAAGAAATCCATCATTAACAAATAACTCTTTCAGGGCATGGCAGACCGCATCATTGGAATGCGAACTGCTCTTCGAGACAACCTTGAGAAATTGGGATCACCCTTATCATGGAAACACATAACTAATCAGGTAAGGCAAAATTTGGCAGATACATCATTTAATTTCATTTGCTGAACTTTTTACATCTTTGACAGGTTTCATTTGTTTATGTATTAATGACAATGCTGGCTCTTGCAAACAGATTGGTATGTTCTGCTATAGTGGGTTGACGCCTGAACAGGTCGATCATCTAACAAATGAATATCACATCTACATGACGCGAAATGGTCGTATCAGGTACGATATCCAGCTACAACTTTTACAAGCATGTGTGATACCTAACAACAAGCATGCATATGCAAATTCATATTTTGCTAATTTTTATACTGTATTATGCAGCATGGCCGGAGTAACTACGGGCAATGTTGGATATCTTGCAAACGCTATTCATGAGGTTACAAAATCTGCATAGTTTGGTTACAAAAGTTGCATATCAATTTTTGTAGGCAGCCATATATACATAGGCACAATGCAATGCAATAAATTTTTGAAATATTCTTTCCCTTCCCGTTGTGACTGGGGGAAGGACACAATTTATAACGGGTATCTTCTTTTTTTTTCGGCGCTCACAGTAGCTGCTTTCACTCTTCTATATTTGTTTTGTTTAGAAGGAAGAGAGAGCCTTTGAATTATCTCATTCTTGTATAATAAACTTAAGTCGATACTAACTATGATAGCGGCGTATAATTGATTTTGCAGTTACATACGAAGCTTTGAGACTTCAGAGAATTTAAAATGTTATTCTATGTGCAGAAATAGGAAATCTTGCTCAAGAATGTTATTTTTATTTATTCCATTAGAAAATGGAATGTATCATGCATAAAATTAAATGATAAGACCCAAAATAATTGATAATTATGATCAGGGGAAATCTGTATGTATAATTTTTTTAATATATAGAACCACTGATTTTAATTGCAAAACATTAATAAATTGGTTCTTGCATTTGGCGCGTTCATGCACGAGTTTAGTTCAGGTTTCTTTGAATTGTTGGCTTGTTCTTAGTTTATTTGTAAGTGGTAAGTCTCGTTACGGCTGCTCTAATTTTTTCTTGTAATTAATTAATAAAGCTACCGTTGAGGTTCATCTTAAAAAAATTATATTTTTATTTTTATTTTGTATTTTAACAGGATAATCGTATGATTCATGACCCACCGATAATTAACGTATACGGTATATGTAATTTATTATATGATTTGTCGCAGGCACTGTTAAAAAACTGAATTACTATTTTGAAAAGATCAAGTTGCCGTTTAAAGTTGAGTTATCCAATTCAAAAAAATTTAAAATTAAATCGAGGATAATTTATACTTAGCGAAACTTATCGGAGTGTTCATCTTTTGTTAGTCCTATATAAAGCTATCAAGCTGCTATGCCGAAAGCACTTCAAGCCTTTTTTTAATTACCTAGTGAGTGTGAGTTTTGATTATATCTGAGCAACTATGAAGGAAGCAAAAGCCATTTTCATTTTGTTCGTTGTCGTTTGTTGTTTCAGCCAAGTGCCAGCAGAAGCAGGTACCAATGAGGCTGCATCAGCATCATCAACTCTAGCTTATGGCCAAGATTTATCGTGGTTTGGGTTCCACCCTTGGGGCATGCCGTGGGGCGGCCACAGCCAATGGCCTTTGGTGCCACCACCTCAACCATCAGCTCCAGCTCGTCGATGGCCTTGCCCATGGGGAACACTCCCACCAATGCCATCCATCAATTGGCCTGTACACCCTTGGCCTTGGGCACTGCCACCGAAACCTGCTGCAGCACTGCATCCTGATTCTAACACCAAAGCCTGATCATGTTTCCTATTAATTAATTTCTGTCCATTAGTGTTTGATAATAATTAGTTGCTCTCAGTCAACATCTTGTTGGACAGGTTACACATGGGACAGAATATAAGAATAAGAGGAGTTCTTACATTTTCAATTGATTAACATTCCTCCCACCCCACCTTTTTTTTTTCTCGTACTTATTATTATGGCTCTTCCTTTTGGAGTGTGTGTGTCCTTCCATCACTCCACGCTGAAACTATTATACCTGATAATAAAACAAGACCCAAGTTATGCTGCTAAACAGCGAGTTTCCTGTACATTATACATTCGTTTCAGAACTAGTTAAATCTAGAAAGCTCTAATGTGCAAACAGAGTGAACCGGCGAAAAATAACAGGAAAGATGGGATCAATAGCGAAATCTAGTTTCCATTTGAAGACCAGCATGGACATAATGTAAAAATAACACCAAGTTCAAGTAAGCAAGCAAGCAAACTACTACAGTATTGAGCCCTTGAGCTCTTGCTGGGATTTGCAACCCCTACCTAGCTAGACATAAATACAGTCACCTTTTCTTATACTCCTAGCTTTTCAGAATCCTTACACTCAAATCAATGTACAAAAAAGTAGGGAAATAGCATGATCGACATAGTAGACAGAATCATCAACTTCAAGGTTAAGCCGAAAATCCAGTATATGAATACATCTTTGCAGGGTGAGAAGATCCACCGATTAGGCCAAACTGTTGACTATATATTGACCAGGAAGGTTCTTTCATTCACTTCCCTCCACTAACGGCATCATTGATACTTGTTTCATATCACCATATTTACGTGCCAGCTGAATGTGGCATGCTAAGACCTGTTTGCCGCCTCACATGATCTGGTATCAGCCTGTTGATCAGTTCAGGTGAAGCTCCAGCTAACTGTAATCAGAATGCGAATAGAATTGATGAGGTAGAAAAATTTTGTTTAAATAAAACTTCTCTCAAAACATCTTCAATGTATATATAGCAGGGTAATTTATCTATGCCAGGATAAATGATACTAATTTGAGCATGAAAGGCACATGAATGGCTCTCAATTAAATCAATGGCTTTGATAGAACACGTGTCAAATATTGATTGACATTCTGATGATAACATTACAAAACAAGGGCTCAGGTTCTCTAGATCAATGGAAGATCCCATGTACTATTTTAAAGTAAGACAGCAGTAATCAGACACTGCCCTTGAGTGTCTCAACAATGTCATGCAAAGTCATTTAAAGCATGATGAACAATACAAAAGGACTATACTGCTAACATTGAGTGATTCATAATCACTAATTGACAAAGTGGATACATACTTCCTGTTTAAAGTTGAAAAGTGGAGGAAAAAAGCGACCATTTGGAAGGCGGGCATTAGGTTCACGAAGCTCATCAAAGAAAGGATGTGCACATGCCTCAAGCTACAATAAGAAAACAAGGCTGTTAAGAAAAATAGTAATCACCTACAAAAATAAAAATAAAGAAAAAATGATAATAATAATAACAATTCAAATGTTTCAAATTGTCATAATGGATACATGAGTGGCAGCTGACACCCAAAGTAGAAGATGTCACACTTGAAAGGTACAAATTTTTTACCACGTGAAAAGGATAGAAAAAAAATTCATTTGAAAGGGGGCTTTCAAGTGGGCACAAACGTTTAATCTCCATTAGTAGATGACAAAGTCCAACTCACCGCAGTACAGCGGAGACTAGGTGAATATTGAAGAAGCCTTGATGCAAGGTCAATTGCTTCTGGAGGCATTCGCTTATGGAAAACCTGAATTAAGGAATGTTGCAGTAAATACACAAGTAGAAAGAATTACCGAAACAAAATCTACAGTCAACAATTATAATTTGACTTGTCAACCAAGAAACAAACCCTCTCTGGCATCCAAAAATGAATATATATATATATATATATACACACACAAATCTGAATACTTTCAGAAATCAAGAGACTCAAAATTGAGGACAGTAAATTCACTCATGTCTAGAAAGTACAATGATAAAAGAGTGGCACACATGGGTGGATGTGCCTGTTCTTGTGCAAAACTCAATTTCTTGGACCAAGTCCATACTCATAACATTAAACAACTTTGTCAAGTAGAAACTCCTGTAAATAAAAAATTCAATAACATTCATTATCTTGTTCTTGAAATGAAGTTCATTTCTAGAAAACCATTAAGTAACTGACATATCAGGGAAAGAAAGAGGTTTAATCTGAGTATACCTTGTGCCAAGGATGAGCCTTAATCTGAGGAAATCTAAAATCTGTATAATTTGGATTCATGCATCGAATTTCTTCCCGAGTTGGAGTACCAAGAACCTAACCCACACATGATCTCATGATTATTTGAGCAGAACAAATCTTGGTAAATGGTTTTGACATAGATAATGTTGCTTACCTTAATAATCTCTACAAGTTGGTCAACTGCATTTTCCCCTGGAAATAATGGCTATGAAAAAGGAATTGAAATAATTAGAAGTAAAAAAATGGAACAAGCAACACATAAACTGAGCTCATAGCTTCACAAATAATTAAGAAAACTGTAGGCAATGCAAAGTTCTTAAGTTTGAATTGCTATTTATGTTACTAACCTGGCCTAGAAGCAGCTCGGCAAGAACACAGCCAGCTGACCAAATATCAATCGATGTAGTATATTCTGTTGCACCAAAAATCAGTTCTGGAGCTCGGTAATATCGAGAGCATATGTACGATATATTAGCCTCGCCCTTGACCTGATAGCAATCCAGGAAATGAGAAAAATTCATCAGAAAATGTACCACAGAACCCTCTCAAGCTGGGGTAATATTATTAACTTCATTAAAATGCAATAATAATGTTTAAAGCACTACTATCTTATTCCTATTTATCAAAAAGATTAAGCCCATTGATCATGGACCATTTCATTTCACATACAAGTTTCCCAGTTTACTCTCTAGTCAGGGTTTTGCTCCCCACACACACACATATCCATCGAATCTAGTCCCCGCACGTGAATCTTTAATACATGCACCCTTGTATGGGGACCTTAACAGTATCAAGTGTACAAGCAATCAACCAGGAGCTCAGCACTGACAACCATTGACATGTGGCTCTACGGCAGGATAGGGAAACAATGGGAACCCATCACCTTCTGCTAACTTGGGTGCCACAAGGCTAATGATTTTGCAACTCACCATGGAGTAAGTTGCTAGAGCTGCAGGCGCCCCAAAAAGCCAAACCATTTGCACATCTTAGCACAAAAGGAGAAATTTATAGTCTTAGCACCAGGACCTTATACTTACAAATTGGATACCATCTTCCACCCAAAAGCTCAATCAAACCTAGCCTATCCTTTACTGGACTAATTCATTTTTTTTTAATGAGAAATGGACTAATTCTATTCTGACATGTGATTTACTACTAAGATGCTCATGCATACATTCAACAAAGCCATAGATGAAATATGATGCCTTCCTTCTCAGTATCTAAAACTGAATTTAGACCATGATAATCTTCATACAAGAGCATTGGCCTCTATACAGGATGAACGGATTCCAAACCAAGAATAAGCTGTATTATTATCCATTTTATTAAAGTGGTGACAACTCATAGATGCTCATAACAGAACTTTTTAATGAATATGTGGTCATGACTGACAAGTCAGGAGATCACTATGGGGATTCTAATGCGGGCAACACTTGAAACTTGAAAGAAGTTAAAGGAAAATGACAAATGGGATGCACATACCAGAACTTTTGCACTCCCAAAATCGCAAAGCTTAACTTGGTGGGTGAGTGGATCAACCTACATAACATATGTCAGTACACTGGGTTCAGAAAGCAGCAACTCATAGAATATCTATGTATAAAGAGTAACATACCAAAAGATTTTGAGGCTTCACATCCCTGTGGCAGACCCCAGGAACTGTATGGATATATGCCAAGCCCCTAAAGATCTGGGACACATTTTCTATTACAATAATCAGAATTTGCAAAAACAAAAGGGCAATTTCAAAAAACAAATAAAAATAAATAAACTAGGAAAATAAAACATACTTGATATGTATAAAGTTTTACATAGATGAGGGGCATCCTCTGGTTCATACTGCTGTAATGCTTCAGCACCCGATACATAGTCTCAGGAACATATTCCATAACCAAATTCAAAAAAAGCTCATCTTTACTTGTTGTGGAGAAGAAACAATGCTTAAGGGAAATCACATTCGGGTGATCCATCAAACGCATTAACTGAAGTTCACGATTTTTATACCGCCTGTCCTGCAAGACCTTTTTTATAGCCACTGTCTCTCCAGTTTCCAAGCACTTTGCCTAAATACGGTTGAAATCAGAGACATAATGGGTAAACGAATACACAGAACCTTAGGTGTCATTAAATAAATATGTTTGCAGTTAATACCTGAAAAACGATACCAAATGATCCAGTACCAACAACACGCTCTGCCATGTAACTAATCGTCTGCAAGCAAACACCCATAAATTAGTCACAGCAGTGACTCAAACCTCTGATATTTCAAGATATAGTCATATATATATATATAGAAAAAATCGCATCTTAGGCCCAAAAAAGGAATAATATATTAGTAAAACAATAATCTTTATATCAGATTGATCAATTTTCAAGAATATGTTACCGCTTGAACTAAATATGAGTAGCACGACACAAAGACCAGTTAGAAAAAATGAAACATTGTTTTAGACATCCTTAAAGCCTAAAAAAGGGAACAAAGACCAGGTACTCACCTGCTTGGGCTCACCATTTTTGCCTCCGATTGTGGTAGAAATGATGTGACCGGTGACGGCATCATTCCCCTGAATAACTGCAGCTGACATTTCCTGCAATTCATAGAAACACAAAAGAATTAACAAAGGCACTAACTACAGGCTACTTATGAATGTGATAACTAGGACACTTGTTCCAATATTTATTGCATGTAGGACACTTGTTGAAACAAAAATACAGCTGCAGCCACTTGAAACTGACAATACTTGGGCAACAAAGTAGATTCCATCTTAGTTAGGTATAAATCAAGTACGAGAACATGGTTATAATGCAACGGCATCCTGTTAAACAACCATTCATAGAATTAATTATATTTTAGAAGCTACCATATCCGCTTGTAATCCATACAAAGTCAGATACAGGCATATTTATGCGTGAAATTATGGTGACTTGCCTTCTTGAACGGGGTTATGATAACATTTGATGTCTTTGTTGAAAGTGACAAAAAAAGCAATCGATTAGCAACAAGCAAACAAAATGAGAACTGATTACTTAACCACAAGATGAGGAAAGAAAAACAACCACCACGTGGAATTAAAAGATGACTTCAGAATGCAGATTATAAGGCAGCCACAAAGACCATGAAATGCTATTTTTAAGTATAAGAAAAGCAATAAACAAATACCATGAGTTACAAGAAAGAATCATAAGCATGGAAAAGTTAGCATTTAATACAAGAAACTATTCACAAGGGAATTGAAGAACATTCACTAGATGAAGCAAACTACAACAGATTTAAGAACACTCTACCTAAAGCGAAAGAAAAAGAAGCGAAAAGTTTCACAAAGAATTTACAACTCTTGAAACAGAAAACCAAAACACCTAGCTGGGACCGAAAAATAAGACTGAGACAGACTAAAAAAATCTAATAAGAAATCAAACTAATAAAAAGCAACAAGAAATGGGCATACCAAAAATAGAGAAAAATCTTAATGCACTTGTGGGTAGCTGAGAAAACACAAAATACAAAGATTTTTAAGCTTATTAACCTTAAAATTCAAGCAAAATTCAACATATCTCTCTCCTTTGTCGACCAAAATTTAATTTTCTTTTCAAATCCACCTTGATTATCTCATCTTTTAGTTTGTTAAATTATTTTATCCAGATTGAGATCCCTATAAAAACTAAAATAAATAAATGAACAGTGTGTAACAGTACTTCACACCAATAAGAGTGAAAAAAACAGTAAAACCAACCGGAAAGTGAGTGGAATCACAGAGAAAGACACAGATCAAATAGAATCTCAGCTAAAAAAAATGATAAATTAAACTGAGCTAGATCTAAAACAAAGCTACTACCATTTACATACTGAGTAAAAGAAGCAAGAGAGAGAGAGAGGAGACCTTGTCGGAGTCCATATCCGGACGGTGTCGTTTCAGCGGGTCATTGTCGAAGTGGGGTTGCTGCGATGGTGGTGCTTGTGCTTGTAGTGGCGGTGGTGGCTGAGGCTGAGGCCCCAAGGGCATTGAAGCCATGTGGGTTACAGCTGCTACAGCTTCAAACTTTCAATTCAATACACTCACACTCTCTCTCTCTCCCCCCTCTCCCCCCTCTTTTCTTGCTTTTTTGCTTTGCTTTACTTTCTCTCTCTTCTGTCTCTATTTCTGTTTTGGTTTTGGATACATTAAAAAACAAGACAGCTTACTTTTTAACTAGACCCACGCGATTGTTCGTGGCAGTGTGATCACGCTCCAATCACCTTTTTTCTTTTTTTTTGAAAAATAAATATATTACATCCAAATATTAAGTCATTATTTTAGTTGGCGTAATACGAGTATGTAATGTATGCTACCATCTAATAATAATTCCATTGTTGTTACCCAAGAGGCCAAGAGTTTGTTTATTTTTTTTTGTTAGTTAATTGGTTTTACTGGTGTACGGAGTAAATCATATTATCCATGAAATAAGGTGTCGTTTATCATGTAGTTATAACTGTTATTTATTATATTCAATGCATTATCCGCTTAATTAATAGCATTCAATTGCTAGGATAAGGTATGTATTTCCTATGATATGATTTTGTCAATTCATTGTTAGATTTTGCAAAACGAGCACATTAATCATGAATACTAATGTTAATCATTGCTTCAATTTTTTTTTATTATAATTATCGTTTAAGAACCTTACCAAAACTAATTAGGATCCTCTCCCTCATTATCTCATATTCTCTCAGGCAAATTTCACTTAAGTGATTGTTAATTAATAAATTAAAAATAAAAATAATTAAATAAAAAAGAGCTAAATTCTTTTTAATAATAATGTTATAAAAAATAATATAATATTAATTAAAAAGAGAGGAGCCACTCTTTAATATTGAAGAGAAAAAAATAATATCTTATTTGAAATATTTTTTTTATATCTTTAGAGCTAATATAGCTCTTCAATAAGAAGTAAAACCTCATTAAAAAAATCTTTTAATGGTATTCTAATATAGTTAATCACAACATAGAACAAGCAGTGCAAATTCTTTTTATAAAGTATAAACTATCACGCATACGTTGGATGGTTCGATGGGTATTGCCACTGCACAATAGTCACACGGCACACCTTATTATTCCAATTAATTACATTTATTTTTATAATTCAACTCAATATCAATGGGTTTACAAGTCATTATCTAGCAACCATTTCCTTACGTTATACATTAAGGGAGAATATGAAAGACAGAAAAATATAAATTCTTATGCACTATATAATAAAATACATTGTATTGTATTAACGAAAGTGTATATTTTTTTATTTTAATAATGTAAGAAAAAATTTCTTCATCTGTTTATATCACATTAATTTGTTGTATAACATTAGTTTGCAAGGAAATCAAATAAGGTTTGAGTTATGGTGTACATTAATTAGATTTGATTTAACTTTGATTACATATGGGAAGTAGAGAACATAATTTGAATTCCAAACCACTTATATTTACTTTAAAAAAAATTGCTGCTTCAACAAACTAACATGCATGCCTTGTAAAATAGTTAACACTTCTAATAGTATTCACTAATTACTTGACATCTCACACCCACTATATTCTAACAACAAAAATATAGCATTGCCGTATGCAACATAGATCATCTCCCTGCGGAGAGGGAAGGTACTTATTATTTTACCCATTCAGTAAGTTAATTAATGGAGCCAAATCATATATGCGAATAAAAGATAATAATAAAAGTTGTTTATGATTAGAATGATGATAACAAGAAATCTTTATTAATTTAAATCCAAAGTCTATTATTATTGTAGAAGGTGATGCATGGCAAGATACCATGCATGTTGATAATTGACGACAAGACTCCAGCAACTGTTGTACAGCTTCTTTACATTTGGAGTCAATTGATGCAATGGGCCTCCCATGAGGCCCACTCCCTCAAGCAGCTTCTCCTTGGATCATTCATTCTTGTCCAATTATTGCCGACTTTAGAAATTATTAGATTGCTTCCTGTTTTGGTCGAAATTTTATCATGGAGATTTTCAAATGCTAGTTAGTTTATTTTGTCGAGATTTTTTAAGGAAAAGTAGAAGATTAAAAAATATATATATATATATATATATACAAATGACAATGCTATTGCCCTGTTAAGTTCATCTCATTTCTCCATTCTAAAAGAAGGAGATTGAATTGAAAAATTAATGATGAACATGGGCCCTTTGTTTGTGCATGGTTTTGTGTTTCCAATAATTGATGTTTGGTTCCTGTTCCACAATGAAAACCGAAATTTATTTTATATTATAATAAAATTTCTAATTTTCTATTTTCTTATACACACAGTCTTGTCTGCTGACCCAATTAGATGAAACATATATAATTAGGACATTCATGGAACTCAATGTTCCATTAATCAAATATGCTACTCTCCATTTTTATTTTGTAAGAACCTCGGCGAAATGAGGAAAATTTTATTACTGAAAAAAAAAGAACAAAGAAAAATGACTAATCAGAGATATAATGTCATAATGAGCTTTAGTCCTTTAATGATTGTTACTGCATATATTCTTCTTTTGTTAGAGACTTTGCTGCTGGTTTGGTCAAAATAGGCGTCTTAGTCCAATATTCATTAGGTTTAAAGTAGTGTTTATTTATTATTATTTTTTTTAATCTGAAAAAATATAAATTTAATTGAAGTTTGAATTATATATGTTAAAATGATATTTTTTTAAATATATAAATATAAGTGGCATATTATTTTTTTTTTTTACAAATCACAAATATTTGAAATATAATTATTTAAAATTTATGTCCTTATAAGAATTATGTAAACTTATTATAAATTTTAAGAGTAAAATACATGTACATTACAATTAAAATCAATCATTTGTAGAATTGGGTAGTAATTGTTCTTTAAATAAAAATATTATTACATTACTCTAAATGAAAAATTTAATCAAATTATTATAATAATTAAAATTTTTAAAAGATAAGAAAATCAATTATATCCTTAAGAAAGTTAATTTATAAGTTAATCTCATAGTTGTTGCATAAAGACGTGATCTGATGGTACAAAGAAATTGCTTGTATTTGTTGGTTGATTGAAATTTATATTGTTATTTTCTAACTTAACTTTTTTATTTTCAATACTTTAAAAATAATGCATTAATAATAGATAATTTTTAAAGAAAATTGTGTATCACAGTATATGTTATAACAATTTTTGTCTGAACGTCATATATGAAGAAATAAAATGTAGCAACATAATCATTATTCGGTCGCATGACGAATATATCAAAAAAAAAAAAAAGAAAAGAACAGAGCTCTTAAAAAAAAAAACAGTTAAGCAGCTATACAGATCTTGCACTTCTTTATCTTTAACATTAAATTATAATAATAATTTAAGGATATAATTTTACCAAACAAATCAGTAATACCATAATTCTAGATATATGGGGGAGATGTAATTCTAATCATAAAATCACTTATTCTAATTTGAAGGAATAAGAGATTTAAACTCCTATAAAATTAAAAAAAGATCAAGAGATAGAGGATAATTTTGAACTCTCAAATCCTTACCTAATCTAATGAAATTTAAACATTTAACTTGTATTTTTTTTATCTTTTCTATTTCTTATATTCTCTCCCCACCATCGTTCTTTTTTTATTAAGGGGAGACTTTTTTTTAACTAAGCTCCTTTTGACTTTACTTTGATTCAATATTTATATAAAATTTATACATTTAGTTATCTCGCAAAAAATTTTTGGCATTCCTCACTGTTTTTTTGGTCGCAGATACATACTAGAGTATAATCATGCTCGCCAGACTGGAGTGCTTGGTCGTTATTTTCTACTTTGTCCGTAGGAGAAAGACAAAAAATCGTCCCATCATGAAAATAAATTTAAATGCTAGAATCTGATAGATAATCCACACAACAACATGATCATATTTTAGTGTTAACACCTTTGTCAACTCGTCTTAAATTATAAGTCTGAATTGGAACTTATGTTTTAAATTTGAGATGTATATATATATATATAGATATATATAACAAAATATTTCGGATGCTCTTAAAAAGTTTTTTTTGTCCCACACAAAGAGAAAAGGAGGATACAAAGAAAATATGACGTTAACTTAACTCCGAAAATCCAATTAATTATACAATTGCAAAAGAAAATGATATCATGATAAGTTGCAATAAAGCTTATTCAAATTGAGAGACATAATCACAATTCCATGAAATAAGCTAGTACAGCTAGCTAGCAGAGTAAATCAATTAATTAACCACCCTGCAACAGCTAGCTAGCAGAGTAAATCAATTAATTAACCACCCTGCAATTTCTCCTAATCTCTCCATTAGTCCCAGTGAGTGGGCTGATATTGCCCATTTTGACCATAGCTGCAGCAAAGTCTCTAGCGAAAGAAGCAGCGTTGGTGCTATAACCCCTAACAACTGCATCCTGAGAGCCACCATTGAACAGCTCCTGATCAGAATGAAGCAGCCCACGTCGGTTCACCAGGTTCTGATAGTAGCTGTTATCGAACCGGTTCGGGGTCTGGTCCAGGGGAGCAAGAGTGGCGTCACCGCCAGTAGCCGGGCAGGTTGCTTTTCTGGTGGTTGCAAAAGCCGGATCAATGTTGGTGTCGTTGTATATGCGGTTCCGGAAGGTGGTGCATCGAGCGAATCCGATGGCGTGGCCGCCGGAGAGGACTGTCATCTCCCCGGCCGTCAGGCCTTTGGCTGCAAACGCTGATATGAGTGTTGCCAGGTTGGAGGATGATCCAGGGATTTGGCTATTGGCTGCACTCTGACTTGCTGTTCTTGCATCTCTCCGGCCGAGCGGTACCGTCCAAGTCGGTCCTCCAAGCTGCATACAAAAAAATAAATAATTGAGTGAATTGGATAGTTGAATCAAATCTTGTGAGATGATATAAACTTTAATGAATAAATTGAAATATGAATGATTGGAAATTTTTTTTTTCAAAAGCAAAGCCATTGCAGTGAACACACACACTTATATACTTGCATGCAAAATTAAACTGAATTATTCATATTTCAATAAAATTAAAGCAAGCAATGACCGACCAAGAAGACACCGTCTCGGGCTGCAAGTGCAAGGATGTCGGCACATGAAACGGTGGCGCTGCAAGCTGCTTCAAGACGAGTTTTAATGGCGTCAATCACTTCGAAACCCCTGGCAGAGTTTCTGTTCGGTCCTGCATTCTTCTCGCCGGTGAATGTGGCTGTGTCATCTAGTAGTACCGACCCATCGCATCCCTGAAATAAAACAAAAATATCTATAAACATAAAATATGTAACTCGAGGATTAAAATTCGGGACGAGTTGACTCTAATGTGAAAATATTTGTACTTTTACAACATTATAAACAAAAGTACGTTCACATCATTATCAATTCGCCTCAGATTTTTAATAAAGTTTAGGTTGGTCGATCATATCACCGCTCTATTCTCTATATATATATAGTGTGTGTGTGTGTGTGCGTATAACAAAAACGTACATTAACGAAGCAGTCATGGAAGAAGAGGCGAAGAACAGAAGCACCATTACGTGGTTGTCTATTAATAGCTTTGGTCATTTCATCCCTCACAATTCTTTGAAAATTAGGGCAAGATGTTGCATAAAAGGTTGGAGAAAGTTGCGCATTGGAAGTGCAAGCTAGAAGAGATATAATTGTGAATGTAAGTGTAACGAACACGTGAGAAATTGGGGGTGCCATGAACCAATCCAAATATGGAAAGTTAAAGCGAGGTAGAAGCGAGAAGCAGATTAATTGCTTTGCGATTGTGGGGGTGCGTGGTAATAAAATGAGCTTGCAGCAAGTTTCTATTTATAGAAAGAAGTAACGTGCATGAAGGTCGGAGATGAATAAATAATTAATTCATTATGAATGGGTGCGATGATCAGTTCGAGTTTCAATTTCAAATATTGCTGCTAACGCGTTTTCGTATGTTAAGAGAGTTTGAAGGAGATCATCGTTCGACGAATTGCGGTGAAGGATGAGATTCTTCGGAAAGCCAAAAAGCAGCTTGTATGATTGTATGGCACTAAAATGAAAGCTTGAGTTGACTTGTTAACAAATCCATGCAATACAAAAAATTAAGATTCGCGAGAGATAAACATGTACCCCAAAGTCTATGCATGGGGCGGCATGTTCTTTTTTAATTTTCTTTTTCTTTTTTTAGCATAATTTTTTTGAAAAATGGCATTGGAGTCAAACGAAGTTTGATTAATGTAACATTACTGTAGGTGTCTTAAAACAGCTAATTAGCTGGATAAGATTATGCGGGGATCTCGTTACTTACCACAACTTTAATCGGAAGAATGACTACAGTCGTCAGTCAACGGTGAAGATAACAACTTTTATTTATTTATTTATTTTTGGGTGAATTGAATTTTTTTTTTAATTTTCCCAAATTCAATGCTTTTCTATTGTACAAGATAATTTTATTAATAACAAAACTAAAGATATACTTAATAAGGGGAGAAGGAATAAGTCTTTAACTCTCAAAATATTTGTTCTTGAAGAGACAACATAATTAATTAATATAAAAATTCTTATATAAATTTTAAAAAGGGTAATTTTATAATGAAATAAAAAAGTTTTGTGAGAGCTAGGCTAGGCTAGTCCTCTCTAAGCTTTGCCAGTTGCCACCACTAGTATAGTGTTGGTGGTAGTGACAGATCTTGAAAATGATTTATCACAAATTTCTACTTAGTTGTATGTTATCGTATAATCATTATCGTTATTATTGAATCTCTCAGTCAACTTTGTTACTAGTTGTTATTGAATTTATCATGTATCAAAATTCAAAATTTTGGTGACGCGTTACAATTTTTCAATATATGATAATCGCTAACATAATATATAATTTAGTATTTGGTATACCAAATTATATAGCATTGAACGTCTCATTCATTAATAAGTAATACAAATACTATATAAGTTTATAATAATATATAATAAGGTCACCTAGTAAAATAATAATAGGTGATATATCACTTAATATACAAATGTAAGTGACGCGGTATATTTTGTCTCCTCCTTATGATATATTAATTATTTAATAATCCTTATATGAGAATATTGGTCAAATAAATATCAGATTGCTCCATTCAATTATCAAACTGATGTGCAATCCCATTCACGTGAATAGATAGTATTATTGATTTCCATTCATGTATGGAGTACTCTTTTTAAAACAATAAAATAAAATGTTAACAGAGGGTAATGGAGATTATAACAATAACATTCATTTCTTCATGGAGATAAGGTGAATAGTGAAGATCATTAATCTCATCTTAGGGTTTAATTTCGTTGAAAGAGCTAAGATACAAACAACCACATGCTCCGACAGTTTGGCTTCAGTTTAGTGTTTTGGTTTTAATATAATTATTGTCTAAATCATTTTGCTTAGCAGTTAACAATGCCACATCAGTAATAATTCGGTTTTAGACTTGTAGAACTCTCAATTATGAATTGTGTAGAGAAAAAAAAAAAATTGATCCCCCCACTACGTTGCTGATTGATCTCTTCATTGGCTTGCAATGGTCAAAGTTTGGCAAGCCTCTCCGACGGTCTAAGTTAAGTAAAGAGTTGTTGTATATTTGAAAAACACTTAAAAATTACAAAAAGTCCTCTCTTATTAATTGCATTTTTTTTTTTTTTGTCAAAGTAAATACATATCAAACCTGTATTTTGGTCATATATGAAAAGTTCAGATTAAGAAGGATATTTTAGTAATATGTTAGCATGAAAAGTTCCAACTGACTCTGTCAATATAAGATGTGTTGAAAATATCAATGCATATTTAGTTTAGGTACATTACAGGAATAAATATGTTTTCACAATAAGGGGATTTTTTGTTCAGTCAATCCAGCTAATTAAATCTCGGCATACCCACTTGAAGATAATTAGCACTCATAAGCTAAAGCACCAGTTTTTCTGCGTACGGATTGCTAAAGACTGTAATTAAAGACCCAAATAACAAGAAATAGGCAAGTTTCCAAATCAGCCAAAAGGACATACACTGACTGAGATAAGTTAGACTTTTTTGCTTCACTCACCAACTTTATCTGGTAATACAGGTGACTTGGGGGCATGGAAGCTCGGGGAGCTGTTTATCTTTGGAGTTGACCGGTTATATTTCACCAGTGGGACTAGTGACTGCACAACGTCAGCCATCAGTGGTCTGTAGTCTGCCCCTGGTTGCACACACATAGCTGCAATTGCTGCCACCTGAAAAACCTATTTCATTGAGTATTGACCCTCCAATGCTGGATCCATGATCTCTAAAATCTTCTCCCTATCTGTCAACCAAGGCAAGGCCTTTTGTAGACAAAGAAATGATCAGGAAATTTAAAAAAGATGAGAAATAATTGAATAAAAGGAACTAATGCTAACGGACTTATCAAGTGGAATCATGGTACCTTGTAAGACCCCTTCTAAACCATGCTTACGTTATGTTATATGTACTGTGGATTGTTTATGATATACCAAATGTTTATGTGATTCTTTTCTTCTTACAAGTCTTTTGCGAGCAGAATTACCAAACCATTCAGCATATAAATCAAGGAAAGAAATTCTTCCTAAAATCTCAAAGGATATTAAGCAGAGTCCCAATCACACATAAGTAAAGTAGCTATGCCAAATCTTAAGCAAATGCGAGATGCTAACCAAGAGCAAAGGATAATTTGTTGATGATCTTAAAGTAAACAGATGACATGAACAACCAGAACATTACAAATGGTCATTATAATCAGTTTAACTTAAATGAAGAGGAAAGAAAAGAAACCCACCCAAGACACTAGAACTCTTCTCCGGGTGGTCTCTTCACATCAACAGAATCTCTGCCCGTAAGCAACTCCGAAAGGACAACCCCATAACTATAAACGTCTGATTTTGTTGTTAGATGCCCAGTTAATGCATACCTGTATGGTAAACAAGCTCACCCGTAATTTGAGATCAAAACTTTCATATTAAAAAAAAATTCCACATACAAATATAAATACCATCTTCAGAGTAGATAAATAACCCGAGCTAGTGCATTCAACAAGATGAAGAAAAGAGTTTAGTGGCTCTTACTCAGGAGCAACATATCCCTGGGTGCCCAAGACTGAAGTTGAAACATGTCCACCAGCTTTGTCACATCCAATCTTGGCCAAACCAAAATCAGAAACTTTGGCACAGAAATTTTTGTCCAAGAGGATGTTGCTGCTCTTAAAATCTCTGTGAATCACAGGGGGGCTACAATGTTCATGGAGAAATTCCAAACCTTTAGCAGCTTCAAGAGCTATTCTAAGTCGGGTTTCCCAATCCAATTTGGAGGCAACTGAGTTGGAACCTGCATTCTTAACACTATTTCTTCACATATTTGCTCACATTACAACAAAGCCAAACCTATCAAAAGGAATCTTATAACAGTAAGCCAAGATTATTTATTCACGGATTATGGATTCTAAAGATCACTTTTCTTTCCTGTTGCCTAACTATATTCATATGCACAATTATTGTTACCCTAAATATGCATTATTCTTACAAAGGATTTATAGCTCAGATTGTTTATACTATATCTGCTCGGAATGTCATTGAAGCACGGATAAGCTTTCCAAATCTTTAATTGGTT